>CM075353.1:68882500-69482500 GCA_037693485.1 Kitagawia praeruptora | reverse complement strand
CAACAATCCAGTTCAACACACCAGGACTAAGCATATTGATATCAGGTATCATTTCTTACGAGAGCATGTCATGAACGGAACTGTGGTATTATATTTTGTTCACACAGATCAACAAATTGCAGACATCTTTACTAAACCACTGGATGAATCCACTTTCTCCAGGTTAGTTGGTGAACTTGGGATGTTAAATCTGTCTAATTAATTTTGGATAATCAATAACTGCAATTTGTTATAAATTCACAGGTATTTTAAATGTCCATATTTTTAGGACTTGTGAATTTACTTTGCATCCAGTCATCATTTTTTTTAGGTATCTCTATATTAATTACCACGCTTATAAATGCTATATTTTATGGTAATTAGTTAGTAAATAATTGAGTTAATTGTAGCATAATTAAATAAATATTTTATTGACATATATCAATTAATGATATTTTGTTAATTTTATGTCTATTTAATTGTGAGTTTATCTGATTATTGTGGATTAATTCTTGATTTACTGTGTGATTATTTTTAAATCCATAATAATTAGAAGTATTATATGTATATGTGTATAGACTGATAGGTTTCGGCGATAAGATGTTTTTTCGGCCGACAGGTTTCGGTGATAAGATGTTTTTTCGGCTAATTAGGTAGTTAGGTGAGAAATTATTGAGCGGTGTTATTTTTCAAACATAACCTGTCACTATTACACCTAACCCACTAATACTTGAAACCTTATAAATGATGAGTTTTTGTTTGTGTTTAACATCATCAATTTTCAGATATACATAGCATACACACAGAATTGCTGAATATTTCAAGCTTTGACCGGAAAGATCTCAAAATCTAGCTGGTGGTTTTTAGAGCGGATTTCATATTCTTGTTATACGCACTAACCCTTGTTTTTGAATTTCCTCAAAGTTTTTGAAAATGGCATTGCAGGGAAGCTTTTTAATTGCTAAAGTTAATCCTGTTTCTATTCAGCAAATCGAAACCATTCAGGATGAGCAATTTCGGGCTTGGACACAATTTTTGAATGAACATTCATTAATCCATTACGCTTTAGTTACACAGGTGCAGCTTAACCATGATGCATTGTGTGAACTATATTGCAGTGCGGTTAACACTTCTGGACAGGACGGGTGTGCAATCACATATCGACTATTTGGTAGGTCGATTAGGGTCACTGAACGAGATGTTAATCGAATTCTTCATTTTCCTATGGAAAATCTCATTTCTGATCCTACACCTGAACAGATTGAAATGTTCTTTCGTTTTATAAGGTACCAAGATGGCAATTTCAATACTGGTAATCTTTCTAGAACGTTTCTAACCCAGTACTGGAATTTCTTCTTTCACACTCTTAACCATGTTTTTTCCTCAGATAGAACAAATCAAGATCGAATACCTGAATTTATTCAAATAATAGGGTATGCGATTGCCAATAATTTGAGGATTAATTTTGGAAAAATAGTGCTTGGTCAAATCATTTTAAAAATGAAACGCTTGGGAACAAGAGATGTTCGAACTCAAAATGTCAAATGTCTATATCCAAGGTTTCTACAGTTAATAGTAAATGATTTTTTGAATGATGAAGACAGGGTACGCTTGGAAAATGGTCACAAGGTGGAATGTTCTTCCATAAAGACGAATGTAATTAATTACATAAGCAAAAAGAAATATACGGATGTGCCTACAGTCCTAACTGAATATCTAAAGACTATCCCACTTCCGTTGTTACCACGACCAGTGAGAGCAGGTATACGACAAGGTAATATTTCAATCCCTGCTATTTCAACCTCTGTATTCCCTATTGTGTCACAGGAAATACAGTTTCTACAGGCCCCAGTGGCCATCTTACCCGACCAAGAGCAGGAAATCCCACCGACTCTAACACAGGTCGAAGAGCCCATTCTACAAATGCAAACACAAACACAACAAACTCCTACACCTCAATTGTCACTTAAACGACCAGTCATCCACATTATTGAGGGAGATAGTGCCTCAGCAGCACCACATAAGGAGTTAGTTACAACAGCCGCTCTACCTCATTCTAAACGAAGTAAACCCAATGAACCTGAGGTAACGGCAACTGTTAGTGAAGCAATTCTTTCTTATCCAATGAGTGCAAATGTAAATGAGGTTGAATTGACGGGAGCAACTATCTTGAGTTCCATTTCACGGAACATACGAGTGGTTGATGATCTTTCAAAAAATCAAATGCCTTCACAGGCATCCGAGGTGGAATTACCTACCTCAATAACTGCTGGTGAATCTTCCATTTTACGGAATGATCCATTGGTGGGTGGTTCTTTTATGAACCAAGTGTCTTCACAGACATACGAGGGAAACTTGGGTTTTGTGCCATTTAATCGATTCAAGTTTAACCTCCCAGAGGGAAAATCTCTGGATCTCTTTCGAGATTTACCACTTTTTACCAGTGGTCGGCAACTCGCTTCACGCGAGGACGGAAGCTCACGAAATTTCATTGCACCATCCGTGACCTCTGAAAAAGGGGCTAGGATGATTTCATTTGCAGGTACACATATCGGTGGAAGCTCTAGAGGAAAGTTGAGGGAAACACCAACAGAACATGTAAGTGTAACCCAAACCATTAAACCGAGTGAATATATAGTGTTGAGTGAAACACCTGCAGAACGTACGAGTGAGCAACCTACCCAACCACATGCACCTATAACCAGACAGGAATACACCAGACTCCTTACACGGGTCCAAACAATGGAGAAAGAGTTGTCAAATATCTGTAAGTCCATTGCAGAAATAAAAAATTTGCAACTTATTCAACATGATGCATTCCAGGTTCAATTAAGTTCCATGGCAGCCCAGTTTAGTCATGCAATTCATTCCTTGGGGAAGACAGCTTCGTCTAATTTACCAACTCCACATCCTACTACTCTGGAGGATAACCCAACTGAGGGGGAGAAGGTGGATGATCAAGAAAAATCTACTAAGCGTAAGGGCAAGGAAAAGGTTGTTGACACGGAAAAGGTTGTTGACACGGAATTAATTTTATTTTGGGAAAAGAAAAGCTAATGGAAGTAATAGTGCTATGTGGAAAGAAAGCAAGGCAAACTTGAAGATATGTTCAGTCTAGAGGAACAATTGTCTTGCACTTGATTAAATTTTAGAAATCTGGAAAATGTATATATATGATCCAGAATGCACTTTAATATTATTTATCTTTGTATTTTATTTGTATCAGTTGAGTTATCCTCTAGGTATTTGCTTGTCAAACCCTAACAATCAAATAAGGGGAGATTGTAAAGCATAATGTAATGTAATATGTAATAGAGGAAATATATAACTCAACTAGGATAAAAGATAAATAATATTAACTCTATACAGGGATCGTGAAAGTTGAAGAACAGGCATCAACAAGGATCAAGTCGCTGAAAGAAGTTCATTAACATGATCAAGCCTCAGTGACAGAATAAGATGTACAGATGATTCAGTTGAAAGGCCAAAAGATTACAGTATTCTTAAAGACATGATACGAAGACCACGAGTGAATGTTAGTCGTCTGTGAACCAGACCAGTTGCACTAGGCGTCAACATCTTCACAAAGGAATCGAAGTATCTAACTCAGAAAAACTGTTAAAAAGGTATGATTGAGAGCAGTGTTGATATCCTCCATTTCAGAAGCTGAATATTTAAGGATGTCAAAAATAAAGAGGAAAATGAATAGTAACCGAAATCACTATTCACACCGGGTGAATAGTACCCGGAGTTACTATTCATGAATAGTACCCAAAAGTACTATTCATAAAGTAAGAAACATGTGGGGCCCACATGTATTAAAAAATCAAAGTAAAGACTTTGAATTTGAAAATGCAGTAGTGTTGAAACTGGAGGCAGCAGGCGGAAAACAAAAAAAAACGTCATCAGTTACGTTTTATTAATCAGCATAGTAACTTTCTATAATCTATAAATAGGCCTGTTGTATTTCATTTCAAAACACACCTCAACACACAACTTTCTCTCTCTCTTAAATATCTTCTCTGTGTAAGCTGCTAGACAGTCCATCTAGTAGGAAAGCCGGCTTAGCCCGCTTTCAGGAAGTGTCGGATAGAAGGTCCTCGTGCCTAAACTATCCTTAGGAGTGTTCGAGTTTTTGAAGCTAATCCGTTGGATTAGAAGTTGTAACACCCTTTGGGTTTTTATCAGTTCAAAGATATTTTCCCGAACCAATTGTTTTATTTCGATTCAGTTGTTGACCTCATTTTTCACATCTCGAAAATCGAAATATTTTTTAAATAACGTATTCAACCCCCCTTCTACGTTATTCCGGACCTAACAACATAATCTTTAAAAGAATTTACCTCACTTGCATCATCTTCTGAATCAGAATCATCACTATCCACAAAAGCTTTTTTTATGGATCCTTGTGAACTATCTTCATCATTCAGACCTGCAAGAGCCAAATTCATCATGTCTTCGCTTGAGTCATCACTGGAGTCTGAATCATCATTACTATAAGTCAGTGAAGCCTTTGATTTTCTCTTGTTTTTGAAAACAGCATGTTGTTTTGACATTAACTTGTAGCAATCCTTTTTATAATGACCAGGCTTGCCACATTCGAAACAAGTTTGCTCATTGTTGTTGTAGAAACCTCCTCTGTCCTTTTTCATTCTATATTTCCTTTCAATCAGCCTCTTAATCTTCTTTGAAATGAGTGCAAGTTCTTCATCAGATTCTTTCAGCTTGCTATTTTCAGACTCGGCTGGCTTGCTGTTTGTAGAATGAAGAGCCAAATTCTTCATTTTGGATAGAGGAGCCCGAACACCTTCAACCTGGCTGTTATTTATCTTGTTTTCAAACTGTTCTAGCTCAGCAAAAACAGCTAGGTGATCCATAGTGTCAATATTTGAAGATGACTCCAAAGCCGTGACTTTAGCCTCATAAATGAATGGTACAGCACTTAACACTTTCATGTTAATTTCATCTTGTGGAATATCCTTTCCAAGTCTCTTTAATGTATTTATAGTGACCTGGAACCTTGCTTGACTTTCCTTGATAGTTTCACCATCCTCGAGCTTGAAATTTTCGAAGTCATTCATTAATTTGCTAAGTTTCACCTTTCTTAAAGATTTCGAACCTTCATGATAGGTTTCCAAAGCATCCCACATTTCTTTTGCTGTTTTTAGAGAGGAAACTTTGTCATATTCAGCTTGACCCAAAGCATTCATTAGAGAGTTTCTAGCTTCTCCATTATAACCAAATTTGATAATCTCCTCGGGGTTGAGATCATCAACATCTTTTGGCTTCTTCTCCGTATCTAGAAATTCAAAGTCTCCTTTCTGAATAACTCTCAAGACCAGTGGCTTCTTGGACAGGTATGTTTCCATTCTACCTTTCCACCAGTTGTAGTTTTCCGAGCCAATGAGGAGAGGAGCTATATAATCGGATTTAGCTTCGAGATAATATTCAGCCATTTTGATCGATACTTTCCTGTTACAGAAATGTTAGTATACCAAGGCTCTGATACCAAATGAAAAACAACACCTAGAGGGGGGTGAATAGGTGTATATGGCTAATTATGCTTATTTATGACCTGTTTTGATTTTTACCAGAAACAGCTTGCCGTTTGTGATTTAGCAGTTTACAAATGGCGTGGTGTTTGTGCAGTGCAGTAAGTAATGTGCAGGAAAAATAAAGAACACCACAATCTTTTAGCCAGGTTCGACCCCTAATCCCCTATGGTCTACGTCCTGGTCCCTTACCAACTTGGTAAGAGAATATATTATTGATCAAAGATAATCCAATTACAAGATACAACAATATATCTCCCTTTTTCCTAGCTACTGACAAATGGCTTGCTGAACACCTGTTTCTGAACCTGCTCTCTAAGCTATACTTCCCAAGTATACTTCTCTAGCAACGTTTACCAACCCTTGTTCCCTAACCAATCTGCCCAGCAACTAAAATATGCTTACAAATGGCTTGCTGTTTGCTGTGCTGAACTAACTCTCTAAGCAATACTTCCCAAGTACACTTCTCTATTCTAGTTCAACCCACCCAAAACCTTAAGCCAACCTTGTACAGCAACTATTCAATACAACTTGAACAATACAATGATTTGAATCAATTACAACTCAACCTAATGACCCTCTGAATATATATGATATATATACGTGTATAGGGTTTGAAAGGTTTATAAAGATTTTGCAATGAAAGCTTTGTAGTTGTGTATATCTTCTTATTTTTGTACTTGTATGGGGTTATAAGAACTGAAGTAGAACAGTTCTTAAATAGGAGAACAAGAGTGTTTGAATATTGTCTTTGAAGGCTCCAACGGATAGAAAAATATTTCCGTTATGAAATGTTTTTCTCTTGAATATTAATGATGTTGAAGAACGTGGGAGGAGCTTGATTCATAACTGATGAAGATGAAGTGGTATAGCACATGAAGAGAATATAGGTTATCATGAGTGTCATGTGTTTATTTTGAGTGGAGGTATGGTGAGGATAAAGTAATGAAAAGTATTACTTTACTTTTCATATTTTAAGACAAAGAATATTGTTTGTCTCCAAGCATGTGTGAGATATGGGTGTTTATATATTCTAATATACTTAGAGGACCCATACAATTATTCCTAACATTGTTTCCACTTGATGCTCTTTGATTTCTTAATATTCGGTAAAACTGCCAGGACGAAATCTGCATGCTGTTTTGTGAAACTGGCACGCTGCTTGTAAGGATGGCTTGCTATTTGTTCCAGACTGATTATATAATCAGTAAACTGTATTTTCTGCAAACCAACTTAGAACAGATACATATGGCATGCTGTTTTATATTTCTAAAAAAGCCAAATGTATGTGAACATATTATCATCAAAATCAATAGCATGTTAGTATAATAATTAATAAATAACATTCCAAAATATATGTAATCATCGAATCATCAAAATCGAATAGGCTAACAATAGGAAATCAAAATGATATTTCACTCCAATGATAATCTCTATATAGATACCCTATATTTTAAAAGTTTAATTTTTAAAATTTAAAAGTTTGAAATTTAAATAAATCAACCAATGGGAAGGGGAGCAGATGACGTGGAGAAAGATAGTGGCTGATATTTGGATCCTCACATGTAGGGATCTATTTTCTCTCCCCTAAAATATATTGGGAAGGGGAAATTGTACTTGCTTTATGACCTTAGTTTTATTTTACTCCCTCTATCCCATGTAATTATTTACGTTTGCGGACCAATTTCCGGCACGGATTTTAAGGTGCGTTTTAATGATAGTTCTATAACTTATTTTTGATATTTTTTTTATATATAAAAATAGAATAATCCTATTTTTATACAATAAAAGAAAATATCAAAAATAAGTTATAGAACTATCCTTAAAATGCGTGTCAAATACACATTTTTTATATAAAGAAATGGATAGGGTATTTTTAAGGGCATGTCCTTAGATTTTTGAGTTCTACGGCGTCTACCCTCCTCCTGTACATTTTTCTTTTCAATGCATTTATATCTTTCAGAAAAAAAAAGTTTAATGTGAATTAATCAATTTAATTTAAAAAAAATTAAATCAAGGGCTGATATTTTGTGAGGATTCCATCACTTGCAATTGTATCATCATCATTTCTCCCTTTTCTCTTCCCACTCTTCACTCTTCCCCTCTATGGAAGCTCTAAGCCGCCTCAGCATAGCAATATGCACTCCATCTCTCTTCCCTCCTCCACCAAACCCCAAACGACCCACCAAACTCTCCGCCATTAACGGTGGCCACAACACCACCACTCCCACAAGCTTCTCCGGCAGCAAATGGGCCGACCGTCTCATCTCAGATTTCCAGTTCTTCCCTTCTAATTCAGACCTTCTAGAACCTTCCACACCCTCTCTTTCTTACCCACCTGCACCCACTTCTCAACGCAATGTATCTATGCCCATTGATTTTTATAGAGTGTTGGGTGTAGAGACACACTTTTTAGGTGATGGGATTAAAAGGGCTTATGAAGAAAGGGTTAATCAACAACCCCAGTTTGGGTTTAGTGATGATGCTTTAATTAGTAGAAGACAGATTCTTGATGCTGCTTGTCAGACTCTTGTTAATCCTAGGTCTAAAAGAGAGTATAATCAGAGTCTTGCTAATGATGAATATGATACTATTGTTACTCAAGTTCCTTTTGATAATGTAACTCTCTCTCTCTCTCTCTCTCTCTCTCTCCCTCTCCTCTCTCTCTCTCTCTGCCTCTCTCTTCCCCCCCCCCCAGTCTTGCTTGTCTCTGTGTGTGTGTGTGTTTAAATGTTGTGCCTTTTGACCCATTGATTATGTAAGATAATGTGATTGGGGAATGTTTGGTGATGATGGGAAATAGTAAATTTTGAATCTTTTTTTACAGGTTCCTGGAGCATTATGCTTGTTGCAAGAATCAGGAGATACCGAAGTTGTTTTACAAGTGGGGGAGAGTTTGTTAAGAGAGAGGCTGCCTAAATCTTTTAAGCAAGATGTGGTCTTGGCTATGGCACTTGCTTATGTTGACTTTTCAAGGACTGCTATGGCCTTATCTCCCCCGGATTTCGTTAGGGGTTGTGAATGTCTTGAGAGGGCATTGAAACTGTTGCAGGTTAGGTTTTTAAAAATTATTTGAGTTAAGAGGTTGTCAATCTTTTTCAGTTTTTACTGATATAGATTAATGAACTTGATGAGTGAAGCTACTGTTTGACAGTTGTAACTAAGATATTCCGAGTTACCACTTCCAACATTGATAAATTGTGATCATTTTTTTTGTTAAATATTTCCATAGCCCTAATTGTGTACCATTAGGAGTGGTATGAAAAAACTTAATATAATGGTACTTTATATTGTCTATGATGCAGTTCTCAGTCAGTGACACTAAGTTGTTCCCACCAGTATACTGTCAAATAAGGTTCTATCTGTATATGTTGTGGCGATACTGATTTTGTTGTGGCAGTTACACATTAGTACCATTTTTCCCTACTTCATGCATATTTTCTTGAGCAAATAAGGTTCTGTCTGTATATGTTAAACACTTAAACTGTCAGCTGTCATGATTGTATCGGATGTGTGGAGTTCCGGATTTTTTTAGCCCAATTTTTTTATTCTTTTCTTATTTTTAAGGGATTAGGTGGTGGGAGTATTGAACTAAATTAGTTCATTATTGATTCAGTGGTATGATTTAATTTCCAGTTCGGAATGCATTAGCTTTTTTTATTACCATACTGGAGCAATAAAAATAGATATAAAATATCATTATATCACACGACATTTCTTGTTTGAGGGTGATATATTGCATGACATTTAAGACTACTGAGCTCCATCTTCATGCAGGAGGAAGGTGCAAGCAGTCTTGCACCGGATTTACAAGCACAGATTGATGAGACACTGGAGGAGATCAAACCACGTTATGTTTTGGAACTTTTGGCTTTTCCACTTGGTGATGAGTATTTGTCAAAGAGGGCAGAGGGTCTTCAAGGGGTGCGCAATATTTTGTGGGCTGTAGGAGGTGGTGGTGCAACTGCTGTTTCTGGAGGATTTACCCGTGAAGATTTTATGAATGAAGCCTTTTTATATATGACTGCAGCTGAGCAGGTGACACTAGTGTTAGTTTTATGTTGAATGAATAGTTTCCATGTTGTGAATTCACCTGTTCACATTTTAGTATTTTTTGTTTTCATTTTTATCTATGTACATGTACATTAAACTGTTGACATTCCTCTTATTATCTGTTGTTACTCTTCAAGGTTGATCTCTTTGTTGCTACACCGAGTAACATACCAGCACAGAGCTTTGAAGTTTATGGAGTTGCACTTGCACTTGTTGCTCAAGCCTTTTTAGGTAAGAAACCTCACCTCATACGAGATGCTGATAACCTGTTTCAACAACTTCAGCAAACCAAGGTAACAGCTTTAGGGAACTCCATATCTGTCTATACCGATGGACAAAATTGCGAGATTGACTTTGCATTGGAGAGAGGTCTCTGCTCACTTCTTGTGGGAGAAGTTGACGAGTGTTGCTCCTGGTTGGGTTTAGACAGTGAGAACTCACCTTATAGAGACCCATCCGTAGTTACCTTTGTGACTGAAAATTCTATGGTGGACAATGAAATTGATCTCCTTCCTGGACTTTGTAAGCTACTGGAAACATGGTTGATGGAAGTGGTCTTTCCTAGATTTAGGGAAACCAATAATATTGTGTTCAAGCTTCGGGATTATTATGATGAACCTACCGTCCTTAGATATTTAGAAAGGCTAGAAAGAGTGGGTGGTTCACCTTTGGCTGCTGCAGCAGCCATAGCAAGAATTGGAGCTGAAGCTACTGCTGTGCTCGACAGTGTAAAGGTTAGTGCAATCCAAGCATTGCAGAAGGTTTTTCCTCTTGGTCCTGGGGAAGCAACTGTGAGACGTCAAGGTAATGGGGAGGTAAGCAGTTCTGAGTTTACAGTTAACTCAGAAGAGTATGGAGTTGAGCGTGATCCAGATTATTCTGCCAATATAATCAGCAATTCAGAGGGAGAGAGGCCTGATGATTTACTGGAACAGGAAATGATGACTTACAGAATGAAAGATGCAAGTGTGAAGATCATGGTTGCTGGCGTAGTAGTTGGAATTTTGACTTTAGCTGGCTTGAAGTTTTTACCATCTAGGAACAGATCTATTGTTTCACATTTAGAAAAAGGTTCAGCAATGGCTTCTGATGTCATTAATCTTGGTACGATCTATTTATAATCATTGTTTGATTTGGTTTACACATTCCTGTTTTGGGCACACTTTATAATCATTCCTGGATATTTTCTGCATAGAAGCATCATTCAAGTTAATGCACATTCTGTTCTGCAGATTCTTCCATAGGTGAAAATTTGGAAGCAATGCCTAGAATGGATGTAAGATTGGCAGAAGGTTTAGTCCGCAAGTGGCAGAATATCAAGTCTCAGGCCCTTGGATGTAACCATTGCTTTGAAAGTTTGTCGGAGGTTAGCAATTCTCTCATATGATATAGCGGAAAGGCTGCTTACTTAGTTCATGTAATTGTTCTGCTATTCATATGTGCTTCCTTAACCATAGCAAGAATGAAATATTGCCTTAATGTAATTAAGTACGTGATTATTTGAATTTTCAATCAATTTTCTTTATGGTGCTAGTTGGTCTCACAATGAAAATTGAAATATCAGGTGTTAGATGGGCAGATGCTAAGGATTTGGGCAGATCGTGCAAGGGAAATTGCAAATCATGGTTGGTCCTGGGACTACTCTCTATCAAACCTGAACATTGATAGCGTAACAATTTCATTGGATGGGCGACGAGCCATCGTAGAAGCGACTCTTGAAGAGTCTGCACAGCTAACTGATGAAAGCCATCCAGAAAACAATGACTCTTACAACACAACTTATACGACGAGGTACGAGATGGCCTATTCTGCGTCAGGTTGGAAAATAACAGAAGGAGCTGTCCTGAAATCATGATTTTCATCAAGGCAAGTGTAGTTTTCCATGTGCATATGGTTAATGGTTTTTATATTGCAGTAATCTATGTAGTTATTTAACTTATAGTGACAGTCTCTACTAAACTTGCAAGTTGTCAAGTATGTAGGATTACATTCAAGATATTTTGTAATTTATCAAGTTACGTAATTTTCATTTTTGTATTTTTGTTTCCATTTTTTCAAAGTAATATTTTTTTTTTTGGCAATAAAGTGCTTATAAGCTTACAAATGAGTATCTGTTTTAACAATTCTCGAAGGTGAGCGAGGATCGAGCCTATGACCTGGATTGACATTATCCAACCAAAGTAATAATTATATTAACTCAACGAATAAATTAGTCAAAGGTACAGAGGTACGAGCCTATAAGACAAATCCTGTTAAACTAAGGTTCTTTTTTATTCTTATGCCATCCTCGGTTCCATTCATTCTAACCAAACAATGTCTTGATGTTGTAATAAAATATTTTTCCTTACCGAAAAGAGAAACTGCCAGAACAATTTTGTTCCGGCTTATAATTTCGAATTTGAAAATTCTTTATGATATGAATGTTCCAGAACAAGCTATTCTAAAACCGACAGAGATCACCAACGCCTTCACTACTATGCTTCATCTTGTCAACTCACAACTTTCATCAGTATTTCAGTATTCCATCAGACTCTAATGCTGAGACTGCAAAATTTAGGGCTGGCTTATACACTGCCCCAAGAATGAAATTCAGACTACTTTTTTTCTTTTCATTTTTTTTGCCGCTAAGATTTGCAAAAAAGCTCCCCCATGATCCCCATCGAAGAAGTCATAACTCTTTACCAGCCAACTTCTGGCCATTGTGTTTACAAATTTATCATAGTTTATATCTAAAGCGTTAGATGGTTGTAGCAATTGCATTTTTTCACCAATAATTGCCACAAGAACAGTCACCATCTTTGAAATGGTGAAACCTCTTACCATCTCTCACAACAATCTCTCTTCCAACTACCATTGACATGAACTTGAATGCGTTGTGACAGTCCCCACATATTCTCAGGTTCTTAAAGACTCTAACTGTGGCTCCTACCGGAAGTTTTAGAAGCCCAAACACAACTGCGAGCTTCTCACTGTGTGTCGATAGATTATTCTCCTGCTGTTCAAATTCCGTATCATGCAACGCAAACTTAGTATCCGGAACATATCCTAATTTCTTCATCTTTGGTACCAGTTCCTTCAAATACTCATATACTCCTTGGACCTGAGGGTGCTCAATATCATTAACTAGGAACACATGAACACTGTTTTCCACCTCAATCCAGCTGCAACCAGGCTCCTTCTTCACCCCTCTGTCTCTCATCAACTGTCGCACCTTTGCCATCTCATCCCACCTCCCTGCAGTGGCATACATGTTTGCCAAAAGCACATAAGTTCCATCATGTTGAGGAACCAGCTCGAACAATCGTTCTGCTGCCTCAACCCCTAGATCAACGTTTCCATGAAGCCGGCAACCAGAAAGAAGAGCCTCCCAAATCGGAGCACCTGGCTCAAAAGGCATCTTATCGATCACATCTTTTGCTTCAGAAAACTTTGCAGCCCGGCACAATAAATCAATTAGACGTGCATAGTGATCTTCACCAGGCGTTATGCCATATAAGTTGTACATCGAATCAAAATAGTGTCTTCCTTCTCTAACAAGCCCTGCATGGCTGCAAGCTGAAAGTATTGTGAGGAAGGTTATGCGATCAGGTAAAATTTCTTCATTCAACATCTGATTAAAAAGCTCCAGTGCTTGAGCACCCTTCCCATGCTGTCCTAAAGCTGCGATCATAGCATTCCAAGACACTGAATCCACACAAGACATGGTACGAAAAACACGGTATGCATCCTCAATAACACTGCATCTTGCATACATGGTTATCAGAGCATTTGAAGCTGAAAGACTGCAATCAAAACCAGACTGGATAAGTTGAGCATGGAGTTGACGTCCATGCTCCAATGCTGCCAGCACAGAGCAAGATGTAATAGCTCCTGCATATGCATAGTCACATGGTCCTATGCCATCCGACCTCATTTGGTTGAATAGTTTTATACCTTCCTCACCATATCCATTTTGTGAAAAACCTGATATCATAACAGTCCATGTCAAAAGGTTCCTCTCAGGCATATTACTGAAGAACGATCTAGCTTCATCAATTCGCCCTGCATTAACATAAGCTGACAAAACTGCATTCCCTGAGACGAGGTCTCTCACCTCCATCTTATCAAAAATTTTCTTCGCATCATTAACCATGCCACACTTTGAATAGAATGAAATCAAAGAATTATTAACAGATATTAAAAAATCCTTTGAAGGATATTTTTCGGTTCTTATAATATAGGCATGCAATTGCTTCCCAAGACGGAAAAATCCACCATCAGAACAAGCACTAAACACACTTGTATACGTAAACCCATCTTGCTTAATTCCTAACAAATGCATCTCCCTAAACATTCTTAACGCCTCATGCACAAAACCTTTATGCACATAACCAGATATGATGGAGTTCCAAGCTACCACCAACTTCACATCCATCCCATCGAAAACCTGTCTTGCACCATCAAGATCATCATTCCTCACATACCCCGTAATAATCGTTGTCCACGATAACTCATCCCTAACAGGCATCTCATCAAACAATCTCCTAGCAGCACTCATCAACGAAGACGACAACACTAACGGTGAAGACGCACACTTAACATAAACCGATATAAGTGCATTCACCACAGAAGTAACAAACCCCGTCCCGGACTTGACAACAACACAATGTAGCTGCTGACAATGCGTTTCCCTATCAGCAATAAGCGCCAAAGCACTCAACACACTCGTAAAAGTAAAATTATCAGGCTCAAAACCCAACAACTTCATTTCACGAAACATCTCAATAGCAGCATTTCCATCACAATTATGCGAAAACGCAGTAATCATAGCATTATAACAAACAGTATCCCGTATACTTAAAGGGGTTCTATCAAATATATCTTTGGCAATCTTAACATTCCCAGCAGCAGAATGGGCAGTAATTAATGTAGTTCTTGCAATAACATCTGGTTGGGGAATATTATCAAACAGATGGAGGGCGTAAAATAAATTAGAAGATTTGCAATAAATGTCAATGAGACGATTAAGAATATGGCCACGTGGGTTGAAGCCAGAAGTGATCATGTGAGCGTGGACAGTGCGAGTGAGGGAGTGCGACGTGGGGAGTTGGTGGAAACATAGTTGGAGTGCGGCTGCGTAATAGTTGGCGACTGCACGAGTGTCTGTTTGTAGAATGTTTAAGGTTAGTGTCCTCATGTTTGTCTAGATTAAGAAAACTCATTGTTTGGTTTTGGTGTAAGAAAACTTAGAAACCCAAGTGATGGTTTTCATCAGTAGGTTCTTTTCTTTGTTGGGCTGCTTTTCGATGTGCTTGGGCTACGCTATTTTCAGACCAAAATGAGACGTGCGTAATTGGAATTATCAAAAATGAAGTCAAAAAATTAAAAAATTACTTTATTTTGGTGCTGCAATATTTTATACATATTATTACTCGATATCACGATAAATTAATATTTTAAATGTAGATTTTTGGTTTCAACATAATAGCGACAATATAAATTTTATCTCGATTAATTAATAATTTCTATAAATTAATAAAATTTGCCGATCCTAATGATATTAATTTATAAAAGTTTTATTGTACTTTCATATCATAGAAAATTTTCATTATACTTATACAAATTTTGTAACAGTCGCTTGACCTGGCCGGATGATATTTCACCCGTGCTACGTATCGAATGATAAAATATATTAATTAAATAATACAAACATTTTATTTCAATTATTATTTAGGAAAAAAAAAGATAATTTCTTTAGAATGTAATAATTTTAAGAATAAAGTTACCTATTCATCAATTTATATCAATTGCATTAATATCTCTGTTCTAAAAATCGGTGATTAATCGGGATTAATCGCCGATTAATCGTTGTTCGGTAGGTCACCGTATTGATTAATCGTTGTTCGGCTAAAAAATCGTTTTTTCAAAAATCGCTCAAAAGTCGGTCAAAATCGGGATTAATCGGTCAAAAATCGGCCTCATTGATAAAAAAAATGAAAATTTGTAGAATGATTTAAAAAAAAATTAAAATTCAAAAAGTATAAAATTGAATAAATTTTAAGAAAAATCTTATTCTCATATACGAAATTAATATTTTAAACGGTTAAATCATGAATTTTATCAATTTTTTCTGTCATATTGACCCCAGTTCAAAAATTAGATCTTAAAATTTATATTTACTTTAATAATGCTATAAATTTTAAATATCTTTGTATAAATATATGATAATTATTCATGTACAATCAAAATAATAAAATAATTACATATATTAATAATAATTATATTTAAAAATAATATTAAATTAGCTCCGATTAATGATCCGATTAATCATTCCGATTAATCCCCGATTATCCGATTAATCCCTGGACAGTAACTCCACCGATTAAGTCCGATTCCCGCTTTTTACAACACTGATTAATATTAATATTATCAAACAATTATCATAACATTTACAATCCCGCTAGAACGTTCGAAGCCCCTTTTTATTGGTTTTTCTTAATTTTGTTTTTCATTTGATTTTTCTCATTTTTTTTTAGGATTTTTCCACCAAGTTCATAAGTTTTTTTTATCCATATTTTAAGTTTCGTTCTTTAGGAAATTCGGTATATTTAAATATGCAGTATTGTGGGTTCCTTGAATTTTTATCATATTAATTCATTCAAAAATTTTGTATGGGCCGCGATCAATTTTTCGAACACATATTGAAAATTCATAAACACTTATTTCTCACAACCAATCAACCATTATAAATCATTAGATTGTCTCTCAAAAAAAGACGATATGAGAAATGATCTCTACAATGCAAGATCCATTAAACGAACGTAATTATGACAACGGAAACTTTCTTATAATCTAGTTGCCTATGTTTCGTTCAATATCATTTTTACAAATTACTCCCTCCGTCTCATAATGCTTCTCCCGTTTGATATGTCGGGACTGTTCATAACATGATAGAAATTACTAAATTAAATCTAATCTATAAGACCAAATATAGTCATGAGTGATCTTGTTGGATTCGTATTTATGAGTACTTTAATACAGTGAAGTTTTTATATTTAAAACTAATACAAAATTAAAGATATTAACGATTAAAAGTGTGCCTTGGCAAACGTATCCAAGGGAAATGGGAAAAGTTTTTAGAGACGGAGGGAGTATATGCTTTTATTAGTGAATTTATTTACTGTAGAAAAATAAACATTATCAATCAACCAAACATATCCAATATGTCTAGTTCTTAGAGTAAGATGTGATTGTTAGAGTCTATGTTAATTGCCCTCAACTTTTTTTTTTTTGATAATTCGGTATCCAGACCGGCTTTCGCGCATCTCGACTAATCCGTAGGACTGCTGGTGTAATAACCCTAACTTTAGCAAAACTACAGTGATCACATGAATAGTAAATTTCGAGGGTTTAGAGAAATGGTATATAAGTACTCCATAATGGAAATGGAAAATGAACAAACAGAAACCATATTAGTGATATACTATGAAAATAAGTGACTCGAAATGACGATGGATTTCAGAAATTCCTGAATTTAGATTTTGAGGATTTTGAGTTCGAACGAGCTTCTATATATTGGATATTAAGGAACATAGAAATATTAAAGGAATCATATATTGAGGAATTAGTGAATTTAAGTTAAACCAAGAGATTTTTAAGTTAAGAGAATGCTAAGGGAATTTGGATTTTTTAAACGATTTCAAAACCACTGGATAATGAGATATATTTGAAATGAACCACAATTAGACGAGTATGGAAAACAAGTAACCAAGGTTAGTAAATAATAAGGATATTTACCACATTAATATTTACAAAGGTTATTAGTAATTACTTGAGGTTAATAACCCTAACTTGCTAAATACTCCTCAATGACATCACTAAGGACATCATCTTCCACTAACACAAATTTAAGGGCAAATTAGTCATTTAACCATGGGATTTTCTACTAAACTCTAGAACACTTGAGAATTATGATAAGATGAGATAGATAAGATTAAGAGAAGCAAAAAGAAATCTCTCCCCTTTCACTTTCATCCAATTCGGCCAAAAATAGTAGCAGTCCAGAAAAACAGCCATAACTCCTTCGTTTCTCAGCTGAATTTCGTGTTCTTTAGCTTTTTGGAAACGTGGTGAGATGCTCTACAACTTTAATTTAGAAGCCTTCTCCAGAAAACGTAGGTAAGGCCTTCGTTTTTGCGAATCTTCCAGCTGATGAATGGTAAATGAATAGTGAAATCTTAGAATTAACTTTGTTTTCATGGCTTCTTTAGTTGATTCAAGCTATTATAGAGTGGTTTAAGCATAACCCACGGCTTACTAGGTGTTATTCAAGCTTCAAAGAGGTATAAATGCTCTTGCCCCTTGTATTTATGGTGAATATTGAGTTGGTTAGTAGTTAGATGATATAAATGTTAAGTTTATAATGATTTTGTGTTATAAATGGTTGAATTTGATATGAGATTTGTGTTGTGGACTTGTAACCATGGTTGGGATGAAGCCCACATGGTGTAGGGTTTAGAATGAGTGTGGAATGATGATTTTGGAATGGTTAAAATATGGAAAGTATGAAAGTACAGCAGTTATAATGTCCATTTTTCGTTAGAATCGCACACTGCCCTGTTTTTGGGACACCAGGCCGTATGGTACCTTACTGTCCAGACCCTCTTGTGACCATGATGAGATAGAGTTTAGTTCATAGATCGTTTTGATATAAGGTGCGTTAAAATCTGATGAACAGTTTAGGAGAAAAGTCAGTTTTAGTGAAAGACGTTCGAGAACCGAGAAACAGTAATTGTGTTAACTTTGAGGCTGTAATTACCCAACTTAGACATTTTTAAAAATTATGAAACTTTGGGATATTGTAGTAAGGTAGTCAAAGAGTTGTTACCAGTTGACCTTGTGGTAAAATTCGAAATCCATATTTTCTGAGAAATTTTACAGTTAAGTGTGATCGTTAAGGGAAATGGTGAAAACCCCTGAAACTTCGATTTAGTTTATAAATAGTTAAGTTCTTGAACCTTTGGGGTAATAGTGATACGTTAAACATATATTAAAGTGACAAGGGTAATGTTATACAAGAGTGTAGTGAGTAAGAGATGTAGTAATCTAACGACGGACCTTTTGTGTTTATAGAGACTCCGGAGGAGACACGAGCCACACCGTCCGGATACCGAAACCGAGGCAAGATCTTTTCTATCCCTACTTAGAAATTATTTATCTTTAAAGAAACTTGATTCATGGAATATATATATGTGATGATATTGTGACTATATTGTTAAGAATTTGTTTTCCTTGATTATTGACATTAAAAGGAGAGGTATATGAGTATGATATGAATATGGATATGGATATGAGTATGAGATGGATATGGATATACATGGAGATGATTATGCATGAAGTGAACATGCCTTATTATTAAGAGTTATATATGAAGGAATGGTATCAGTTGTCATCTAGAATTATATATAAAGGAATGGTATCAGTTATTATCTAGGGTTATATGATTTATAATATTATGTTAAAAATATTCTTTCTAAATGTTGTGACAGATATTACTGAGTATTATTTAATACTTCTAAAATAAATGGAATACTTTATGTATACAAGAGCATATTGATTTTATTGAATATAGAAGAGATGTCTGAGTTATAATCAAAGTATTATGACATAAATATTTTAAAAGTGATGATAAATGGAAATGGAAATGATATATGTGAATGGAAATGCGAATGGAAATGGAAAAGTGGAAAAATGTGAAATGGTATTTGATAATGGTAAAATGATTGGAAAAAGGGGGATTGCAACAGTAAGCGTAAGAGGCTGTGTGGGAGTGGCACAGTCCAGCATTCAATATTTTCTTACGGCACGAAGATGCCAAGGGAGGATGTAGCAGGTAGCCTTCCTCCAGGGTTGATTACCAGGTAGGGATCATCCCTTCTACTAGTAGTAAACAGAGAGCGGATACGGTCAGGCGACTGATCATCATCCTACGTATCTGGCGCCAGCAGATATCCCCAAAACTTGAAAGAAAGAATTGAAAATGGTTTTCAGATTTCTATAACTGAAACCAGAAAAGTGATATGAAATGATGGAATTATTGTTACAAACGAAGAGAAACTGATTTTATATTAATTTATATGATTGTTGCATAAGAAGGAAATGAGAAGATTATAGCGAGAGATTTGTTCAAGTTTTTATATTATCTTGAAAGATTACACTGAAATGGTATATTGATGGTTATAGCATTCAAGAAGAGGAACTGATATTATATGATGTTAGAAGCGAGACTGATGGAATGATACTATATATTTCTTACGTACAAGGATAATTGGAAAGTGTATATACATATTGAATGGAAATAAAATTCTTCCATAATAACTGAAGTTTGCTTTTGTCTATTATATATATATAACGGTTTATTTTCCTTTGATGTTAGTAGATAAAAATTATCTTGCTGAGCTATTTTGGCTCATTCTTGCTATTTATCTATATACAGCTAGGAATGCCAATACTTCGCAGAACGCCCCGCAAGAGGGTAGGGGGAAGGCGACCTTCTGAGAGCACGCTAGCATCGATCCCTGAAATAGCGTAGAGGCAAACGGGTCCTGGTAGCTTTATGTATAATTAAGTGTGTAAACATGTAAGAAACTTTTGGTTGTTGAAATGCTTCATATCGAAGTATTATTCAGCAATGTATTTAAGGATGATTCTGGGTTTGTAATAACTGTTCAACTCTAAACTTTTAATATTGTGAATGTTGTTCTCTGAGCATATGACTGGTGTGTGTGTGTTTATTATTGCGGGGTCAATGGCATAAGTATTAATTGTAAAAAAAAAACTCAAGAGATATTGATATTGAATGGAAATTGGTCCGTGATGGCCCAGATTTATAACCCCGGATTTGGGGCTGTCACAGTTTGGTAACAGAGCTTAGAGTCATATTGCTCAGGAACAAGAGTGATAGTAATATACATATAGATATATAGGTAATGATATAAAATATGAACTCACATCGAGTTCAAGGGGGGGTTTATCGAACGAAGCGTTTGTTCTAAGTCGTGATTATAATTTTATTGAATATTGCTAATAATGGTTATTGTGCCAAAAGTGTTAAGTTTATGTAGCACACGAGATCGATATGAGAAAGGGAATACTTGATGTATCGGGAAGTGTACGTTAGATAACCTCGTGAGTAATTCCAGGGTGATCTATCATCTCTTATTCAAAAGGGACCGGTATCTTTTCAAAACTTTTTGGTACCCTTGAAATGTGTTTCAAAATTGTATTTTATCTATCTTAGTCAAAATATTCCTCTAAGATTATTTTCGAAAGATGGTATTTATCATCGTGATTTAAATTTCCCTCTATATTTCTTACTTCAACTAAGAGAAACAGCCCAATATGTATACACAAGGACGATCTGTCTGTGTGATAGAAAGTCGGAGGGGACGCTCTCACTTGTGTGATGTACGGGTTCTTCCATCATATTGATTTCTCAAATATTCTTTTGTTTCAAATAAAAGTTATTTAAAACTCTTAATTTTATAAATTGTTGTGGGACCCTTGCTTGTTTCTGGGTTCGTTTCAATTCAAAGTTTCTTGAATTCTATCAATTGTTTCAAATATAGAAGATTTCCTTAATGGATGGAAAAATAGAAGCAAAGTTTAAAGTATACGTGATTATACGAGGAAACTCGAGATTTCAAAGGAAATTTCAATAAGAGATAATTAGAGTTAGAAGCGTTTCGATATAAAAGAGGAAGGAAGTTCGTGAAAAGAAATGGGTAAATTTGAGGACTAGTGAGATAGAAGAATATGAGGAATTTTAAGGTATAATTCAGATTTACAATTGAGAGTAAGGTGTATTTTGAGAGAAAAGTCAGAATAAGGATAAACAAAGGAAGTGGGGATAATTAATGAAGTTTGTGTATTCTGTCTAAATTCTATCGTATTTTGATATTAAATGTTGAGATTCAAGGATATTGATGTATAAGGGTGATTGACTTAAATGAAAAGGTTATTGTGCTAAAGGTGATACGCTTAATTGCTAAAAGTTGAGTTGAGAATATTATGGTATATAAATGAGTTAACTAGTGATATAATTGTGTATATGAGAATGATGTATATGGGAATGATGTATATTATACCCTGAATTTGGGTGATTAATGAAGAATATTGTTATATACAGAATCATGCCGCCTAAACGTAATAATAGAGCGAATGCAAGGGAAAATGAGAGAGAGGAAGGAAGTCATAATAGGCAGGGTGAAAACGCTCATAATGAACAAAATCATGAAGAACAAGAAGAAGATGAATCAACTGGCCAACAAGGAAATCAGGGTGGTGACCCTTTTAACCAACTTATGGACCTATTAAGGCAGAATTTAGTTAATCCACAGAATCCTCAACAACCACCTATTCTTCCCAATCAGGCAGCTAACTCCTTTCATGCTTTTAAGTCATTAAAACCTCCAGAGTTTGAGGGAACTGCTAACCCAGTAATAGCCAGAGCCTGGTTAAAAGAGATGGAGAAAGCTTTTGAGATATTGAGGATAGAAGAGGATCAGAAAACAACCTTTGCAGCCTATCTCTTAAAGGGAGAGGCAAATTATTGGTGGGAAGCTAAGAAGAACCTAGAAGGAGCGGGAGTGATAACCTGGGAACGTTTCACTAGGATGTTTTTAGAGAAGTACTCCCCTAGGTATCTGGAAAACCAAATGGAGATGAAATTTCTGGAGTTAAAACAGGATAACCTAACAGTGGCAGAGTATGAAACAAAATTTACTGAATTGTCTAGGTTTGTTCCAGAATTTGTGCGTACTAAGGAACAACGAGCAAAAAGGTTCCAACAAGGATTGAAACCATGGCTACGAACGAGAGTGGCACCGTTTGAATTAACTGATTATGCTGCGGTAGTTCAAAAAGCATCTATTATTGAAGCCGAGAGTGAACAAAATCAGATAAGTCGAGAAAGTAAGAAAAGGAGATTTGAGGGCCAGAAAGGAGGTCCAAGTGAAGGAAGTTACTTTAGCAAGGTTGGTAAAGGACAAAAATCTCAGTTTGTGGGAAAGTCAGGGAGTAACAAGGCTGTTAGTGAGACTGTGAATCAAGGTGGCAAATCCTCAGGAACGTTTCAATCCAATCAATCACGACCACCCTTACCAGATTGTAGCAAGTGTGGTAGAAAGCATACGGGAGTGTGTAGGATGTCGGAAATAACTTGCTTTAAGTGTGGACAGAAAGGACACTATTATAACCAGTGCACATCAACTGACAAGATTGATATCAAGTGTTACCAGTGTGGAAAACTAGGACACTTTGCTTGAGATTGCCGTTCCGGTGGGTCATCTGCGCCGGGACAAAGTATGACTGCTTCAAATAGACCTACTGCCAGGGTGTATAATATGACCTTAGGAGAAGCGTTGAAAAAGCCGGATACAGATGCAGGTAAAAATCTTTCTTTTATTATTTAACCTTCCAAGTGTAAATGTTTGGTTAGGAATCAATTTGGTCAATGAATGGTGTAGGTAGGTTGACAATCTAGATAAGGAAAATCAGTATCTGTTAGGGGCCAGGAAATTCTATGCGATGGAGAATAAGTATTTTGGGAAAAACACAAACTTGTTTAGGCACAAACAGGAAATATATATTATAGGTAGAATTTTCCTACAATTGTTTCAAGGAATAATGTTGTAGTCAAATTTCTGGAAGATTTTACAGAGATAGGATATAACAAGATTGAAGTGTTTATATTTTATGTCATGATAGAGATCAAAATACAGATAAACCATAGTGAGATACACTACCATGTAAGGAAAGGCCAATGTGGTGGCCGAGGTACTAGTAAAAAGGGAGGAGAATGAGGAGATAAAATAGAAAATGGCATGTTGATGAATGACAAGCAAGATTATGTTGGTGTATTTTTGCGCAAACAAGATAGAGATATTATGAAGGAAAAAGGGTGGAGAAAGTGGTATAGAAGTTAGAAGGTGTGGATGAAAAGGTATCTATGGACATTTTCAACGTGATTCCGGGACGGAATCCTTTTAAGGGGGGAAGGATGTAATAACCCTAACTTTAGCAAAACTCCAGTGATCACATGAATAGTAAATTTCGAGGATTTAGAGAAATGGTATATAAGTACTCCATAATGGAAATGGAAAATGAACAAACAGAAACCATATTAGTGATATACTATGAAAATAAGTGACTCGAAATGACGATGGATTTCAGAAATTCCTGAATTTAGATTTTGAGAATTTTGAGTTCGAACGAGCTTCTATATATTGGATATTAAGGAACATAGAAATATTAAAGGAATCATATATTGAGGAATTAGTGAATTTAAGTTAAACCAAGGGATTTTTAAGTTAAGAGAATGCTAAGGGAATTTGGATTTTTTAAACGATTTCAAAACCACTGAATAATGAGATATATTTGAAATGAACCACAATTAGACGAGTATGGAAACCAAGTAACCAAGGTTAGTAAATAATAAGGATATTTACCACATTAATATTTACAAAGGTTATTAGTAATTACTTGAGGTTAATAACCCTAGCTTGCTAAATACTCCTCAATGACATCACTAAAGACATCATCTTCCACTAACACAAATTTAAGGGCAAATTAGTCATTTAACCATGGGATTTTCTACTAAACTCTAGAATACTTGAGAATTATGATAAGATGAGATAGATAAGATTAAGAGAAGCAAAAAGAAATCTCTCCCCTTTCACTTTCATCCAATTCGGCCAAAAACAGTAGCAGTCCATAAAAACAGCCATAACTCCTTCGTTTCTCAGCCGAATTTCGTGTTCTTTAGCTTTTTGGAAACGTGGTGAGATGCTCTACAACTTTAATTTAGAAGCCTTCTCCAGAAAACGTAGGTAAGGCCTTCGTTTTTGCGAATCTTCCAGCTGATGAATGGTAAATGAATAGTGAAATCTTAAAATTAACTTTGTTTTCATGGCTTCTTTAGTTGATTCAAGCTATTATAAGGTGGTTTAAGCATAACCCAAGGCTTAATAGGTGTTATTCAAGCTTCAAAGAGGTATAAATGCTCTTGCCCCTTGTATTTATGGTGAATATTGAGTTGGTTAGTAGTTAGATGATATAAATGTTAAGTTTATAATGATTTTCTGTTATAAATGGTTGGATTTGATATGAGATTTGTGTTGTGGACTTGTAACCATGGTTGGGATGAAGCCCACATGGTGTAGGATTTAGAATGAATGTGGAATGATGATTTTGGAATGGTTAAAATATGGAAAGTATGAAAGTACAGCAGTTATAATGTCCGTTTTTCGTTAGAATCACACACTGCCCTGTTTTTGGGACACCAGGCCGTATGGTACCTTACTCTCCAGACCCTCTTGTGACCATGATGAGATAGAGTTTAGTTCATAGATCGTTTTGATATAAGGTGCGTTAAAATCTGATGAACAGTTTAGGAGAAAAGTCAGTTTTAGTGAAAGACGTTCGAGAACCGAGAAACAGTAATTGTGTTAACTTTGAGGCTGTAATTACCCAACTTAGACATTTTTAAAAATTATGAAACTTTGGGATATTGTAGTAAGGTAGTCAAAGAGTTGTTACCAGTTGACCTTATGGTAAAATTCGAAATCCATATTTTCTGAGAAATTTTACAGTTAAGTGTGATCGTTAAGGGAAATGGTGAAAACCCCTGAAACTTCGATTTAGTTTATAAATGGTTAAGTTCTTGAACCTTTGGGGTAATAGTGATACGTTAAACATATATTAAAGTGACAAGGGTAATGTTATACAAGAGTGTAGTGAGTAAGAGATGTAGTAATCTAACGACGGACCTTTTGTGTTTATAGAGACTCCGGAGGAGACACGAGCCACACCGTCCGGATACCGAAACCGAGGCAAGATCTTTTCTATCCCTACTTAGAAATTATTTATCTTTAAAGAAACTTGATTCATGGAATATATATATGTGATGATATTGTGACTATATTGTTAAGAATTTGTTTTCCTTGATTATTGACATTAAAAGGAGAGGTATATGAGTATGATATGAATATGGATATGGATATGAGTATGAGATGGATATGGATATACATGGAGATGATTATGCATGAAGTGAACATGCCTTATTATTAAGAGTTATATATGAAGGAATGGTATCAGTTGTCATCTAGAGTTATATATAAAGGAATGGTATCAGTTATTATCTAGGGTTATATGATTTATAATATTATGTTAAAAATATTCTTTCTAAATGTTGTGACAGATATTATTGAGTATTATTTAATACTTCTAAAATAAATGGAATACTTTATGTATACAAGAGCATATTGATTTTATTGAATATAGAAGAGATGTCTGAGTTATAATCAAAGTATTATGACATAAATATTTTAAAAGTGATGATAAATGGAAATGGAAATGATATATGTGAATGGAAATGCGAATGGAAACGGAAAAGTGGAAAAATGTGAAATGGTATTTGATAATGGTAAAATGATTGGAAAAAGGGGGATTGCAACAGTAAGCGTAAGAGGCTGTGTGGGAGTCGCACAGTCCAGCATTCAATATTTTCTTACGGCACGAAGATGCCAAGGGAGGATGTAGCAGGTAGCCTTCCTCCAGGGTTGATTACCAGGTAGGGATCATCCCTTCTACTAGTAGTAAACAGAGAGCGGATACGGTCAGGCGACTGATCATCGTCCTACGTATCTGGCGCCAGCAGATATCCCCAAAACTTGAAAGAAAGAATTGAAAATGGTTTTCAGATTTCTATAACTGAAACCAGAAAAGTGATATGAAATGATGGAATTATTGTTACAAACGAAGAGAAACTGATTTTATATTAATTTATATGATTGTTGCATAAGAAGGAAATGAGAAGATTATAGCGAGAGATTTGTTCAAGTTTTTATATTATCTTGAAAGATTACACTGAAATGGTATATTGATGGTTATAGCATTCAAGAAGAGGAACTGATATTATATGATGTTAGAAGCGAGACTGATGGAATGATACTATATATTTCTTACGTACAAGGATAATTGGAAAGTGTATATACATATTGAATGGAAATAAAATTCTTCCATAATAACTGAAGTTTGCTTTTGTCTATTATATATATATAACGGTTTATTTTCCTTTGATGTTAGTAGATAGAAATTATCTTGCTGAGCTATTTTGGCTCATTCTTGCTATTTATCTATATACAGCTAGGAATGCAAATACTTCGCAGAACGCCCCGCAAGAGGGTAGGGGGAAGGCGACCTTCTGAGAGCACGCTAGCATCGATCCCTGAAATAGCGTAGAGGCAAACGGGTCCTGGTAGCTTTATGTATAATTAATTGTGTAAACATGTAAGAAACTTTTGGTTGTTGAAATGCTTCATATCGAAGTATTATTCAGCAATGTATTTAAGGATGATTCTGGGTTTGTAATAACTGTTCAACTCTAAACTTTTAATATTGTGAATGTTGTTCTCTGAGCATATGACTGGTGTATGTGTGTTTATTATTGCGGGGTCAATGGCATAAGTATTAATTGTAAAAAAAAAAAAAAAACTCAAGAGATATTGATATTGAATGGAAATTGGTCCGTGATGGCCCAGATTTATGACCCCGGATTTGGGGCTGTCACAGCTGGCACGCTCGTACCCATCGAGCATGACAGTCCACTTACTTCCGTGCCTCCCAATGGGATCGAACTTATGACCTTGGAATGGTAAGCCCCTAAGTCACGGTCCCAAACTAGGACACTGTGGTGGGTGATTGCCCTCAACTTATTTTTAATGACAATTAACTTAAAATGTGTATATTCAATCTAGGAGTTTGAAGGTTGAATTTCTTATTTTTTTTCTATTAGAATATGGCATATTAAATATTAGTTTTATTTTACCCATAAAGAGGGATGGTAAATTAATTTGATCTAATAGTACCCCATCCGAAACTCGAAATTTTGGATATACCGAATAATTTTTGGATTGAGGTTTGGATTTAAATTTTAAACTCGAAATAGTTTCGATTTGGATTTCAATTGTACCAAATCGATATCCGATCCGAAATCCGAAACCCTATACATAAATAATATAATATCATAATTTGAAATTATTATATCTAATATTTAGATGTAAGACATGTAATTTCTATTTATTTTTATTCAAATATTTAAATAGAAATAATCAATACTAATTTAGTAATTAAAAAATCTAATTCTCAATCTCAAGTTTTATTATTTAAGATGTACTTTTCTTTATTTTGCATAATTCATATGGGTAGTATAGGAAAAATTATTTTTTAAACATGTTTTAAGTTTTACATAGTATGTCAATTCGAATAATATGTTATATTTGACTACTTACTTAATTTAATCATTTTAATCTTTAATTATTTGTATAAGTATAATTAAAGTAGTTTACGTGTAGCAATTATTTTAAATTTGCCTACATTATTATTAATTTTGGATACCCGTAAAAACCATTTCTAATCCGCAACCCGGGATTTGATTTTGGATATTGAGTTTTGGATTTGAATTTGAATTTGGATTTATTTTTGAAACTCAAAATATTAGGATATGAGTTTGGATTTTAAAAAATTCAGACCAAAGCCAACCCGGTGTTATCCCTACGCGTTAAATATGACATTTGAAAATGAGTATCACTTATCTTTCTCTTATTTGACTAACATGTTAAAATAGAAAAATGTACATGAACTAAAATCATTTGTGCAATATATAAACATGTAATCACATTATTATATATGTGTCCTTGTAATTTAATTATCGGGTTAAAAAACATAAAATTCATTTTCCTTTAACTTAAAGCATATTTTTCAGATAGATATTAGAAGAAAGCGATTACGTAGACCTGGCAAATAATTTGTATTGTGTATATTGATGTCGTGTGTCTTTGGGGTCTTGCATGAAAATAACATGAAATTCTTTTGTCTACCCAAAATTCGAACACAAAATGCTACTCCCTCCGTTTCTAAATATGTTGCCTGTTTCCTCTGGACACGTTTGCCAACGCACACTATTAATCGTTAATATCTTCAATTTCGTATTAGTTTTCAATATAAAAACTTCACTGTATTAATGTACTCATAAATACGAATCCAATAAGATCACTCATGACTATATTTGGTCTTATAGATTATGCGTGAATTAGTAATTTATCTCATGTTATGAACAGTCCCGACATATCAAATGAGCAACATAAAAAGAGACAGAGGGAGTATTAAACTACACGATTTTTTTTGTACACGAAACGAAAATAATACGCGAAAAGAAAAAATTTGACAATTACATGTAATGTTACTCTCTGCCCAAGTTATCTAAGTATGTTATTATATAACTTAAAACAAAATTGAGATGCTACAATACAAATTAAAATTAAGAGTAGAATACATAAAATGAAACCCTCCTTTTTTTAATCTTTTATTAATTTTGTTTATTATTAATAAATATCTCTGTTTGTTTAGAAACTATCTACTAAGTTGATAAGTTTTTTTTTTTACCTATATTTAAGGTTTTGTTGATATTAAAAAAAATATTATCAAATAGTAACCAACCAAGCAAATTCGATATGTCTGTTCTTATATTAGGATATGGGAATTGAATATTGTTACTGTAATTCAAGAATACAAAATTAAAAAGGGCACATTTTATTAAAAACAATATGTATCGACCTATCTAGTTATCAATAATAGTGATTTTCATAACAAAGGTTGTAACCGTTCCCTTCTCTCCTCCTCTCCTAAAAAATACTAAATTAAAGTTTAGACTTACATCAGCATTTTAGTTGATGATGAGCCCCTTCTTTATTGTTGTCATTGATTTTGCTTTGTTTTTCAATAAATTTCTCTCTTTATTGAGAGTCTAGTATCCCATTAATGGGTTTTATTTACTGATATATTGGATTTTGTACATTCTTCTTGTGAATGATAACTCCCGTCTTTTTTTCTTAAATTTAACTTTATTTTTCAATAAATATATCTCTTTACTGAGAGTCTAGTACCCTGCTAGTGGATTATATCTACCCATATATTGGATTTTGTCCCTTCTGTTTATGAGAGTATGTTCTTTTATTTTGACATCCGGGATCTTAGATCTACGGGATTTTACTATATTGGTTCATTGATTTGGATAGTATAGAATCGTAATTATGATCGGTTGTTCAAATATGTTTTAACAAATCAGATATTTATATTTCTCACAATTACAATAAATTGTTGGATTATCTCACCAAAAATACTATATATGTTAATTGTAACATCCCATGTTTTTAGATTTATTTTAGTAAATAATTTGGTAATTTAGTATCAATAATTTAGGATTTAAAATTATAGCATTTTTCAATTTTAGAGGAGTTATTGCAGAAAGTCATTAACTCATAATTGATTTTTAAGTTTTGAATTTAGGCTAAAAATTATTTAAAAAAATTCAGTTATAAAAAGATATATCATTAAAAAGTAATTATTAAGTATAATAGTTAGACATAGGATAATGCATCTATATTATATAGAAAAATAAGAAAGATTGAGGTACTACGAAACATTAGAAAACCCTAGCAAGAGAATACAATCGGGCAAAGGAAGAAAAAGAAACGCCGAGAGAGAGGAAAAGAAACGCCGAGAGAGAGAGAGGGAGGGAGAGAGAGAGAGAAGAACACGAGAGGAGAAGAGCAAGATCGAGAAGAAGAAGACTCATAACAAGATTACAAAGAAGGGGTAACGATTCTTTATTTCTCTCGATATTCGTGTTAATTCATGTGTATGATGTTTGAATGATTTCGATGATATTAAGGATCTTTGTTGTTCTCTTGATTTTTGCATATGTGATAAAGTTTTGTATATATACATGAGTTCTTTGTTATATTCATTGTCTTTGTATGATTACTCCGATTTTGTATGCATAATATATTTGGATTTTGAATTCTTGTAAATTCGTATCTGATTCGTTATTCATCGGAATTTCATGAAATTAGACTTTATGAAAAGTTATTTTAATTATCTACAACTTTGATTCTTTGTGTTTTACGAAATTCATTCTGTAAATATGAGTTTTCTGTGATTTGGTGACCTGCTGGTGTGTTTTCGAAATTGAGAGGCTAACTTCAAAAATTCATGGAAACTTGAGTTTTTATCCAATTATTATGAGTGATATCATTCTGGAAAGATATTTTCGAGCTCTACGTTTTCTATTTTCATTCCTCCGTCAAATTATGTGATTTTGAAGTCTTAAATAACAAAATACTAGGAAAGTCATGGTCTGATTCTGTTCTACTTTCTGAATTCGTTACTCGTTTGTTTTTATCGAACCTTACCATTCTGGAAAGGTCTCGGAATTGTCTACGTTTTTTGTGCTTTGTGATTTTTCAGATAAAAATATTTTCATAGAGTAATTTGCAAATTTCCAGAACTGGTCAGGGCTGATTTTGTTAACAATTGTCTATTTTGTAAGATATTTTGGTGTGTGATTTTTTGGAATTTTTGAGTAAGCTATATGTAAGCGTTGCATGAGTTCTATTAAGGTGTGTGTTTGTTTGCTTTATTTGACTGTTAATAGATAATGAATTAATATTTAAGATTTCTTGTGATTTTATTTTCAGGGTACGAAATCAATATCCAGGTAAGTGACTTTTCGTTGCTCACTAGTATTATCAAATATGTTTCTATTCTGTTAATTTTATTGTATTCGTAGTATTTGATTTTTTTGAAAATTTTGACATCGAAAATAGAATTTAGAAAAGATTTTTATAAGAACCCCAGTTTTAGTTGCGTATCGAATTATAGAATCCGGCCACTGGATAGTGTGACGCATAGAACTAGTTTACGCACGTTCCGAAACACATAGATACCTTGTTAAGTTTGACTTAACGAGGGATGTAAACTAGCCCTCATCGAACTATAGAAGCCGTGTCACTGGCATAGTGTGACCGTAATTTAGAACTGTGGGAATAAAATGTGATTTTACTGTTAAGATTATTTTATCGATTTACAGCTTTAGAACTTTTGTTTTTTTAAAGTATTATTTTGAGCCATCGGACGATAGTCACTTGCTGGGCTTCGCAGCTCATTGTTTTAATATATTTCATGTAACTAAGCTTTGGATCGAATAAGGATGTCAAATTGTGGATTTTGTGCTACCTGATTTAGATACAATTATTGGAAAAGAGTTACAATATTATAGAATAATTCCAGTTTTTAATTAGACATTGATTATTGAATTTGTGTAGTTGTGTTTTTAATTCAATTGTTTCAGATTATTGTGTTGACTTTTGGTTGACTTTCGTTGAATTTGGATTTATTGAATAAAGAATTGTATTTTATTTTAGTTGAGAATTTAGAAATAATAGTCAGAAAAGTCGTGTCCTTACAGTTGGTATCAGAGCTCTAGGTTATTTTCCTGTAGACTACCTAATAGGCTTGACTTGTGGGTAATTTGGGTAGCTCGCGAATTTTCGAGATAAGTGAGGTTCAAGAAATATTATAATTTTTTAGAATTTGGGGACCAAATTCCTTTAAGGAGGGTAGTTTGTAACATCCCATGTTTTTAGATTAATTTTAGTAAATAATTTGGTAATTTAGTATTAATAATTTAGGATTTAAAATTATAGCATTTTTCAATTTTAGAGGAGTTATTGCAGAAAGTCATTAAAATTGATTTTCAAGTTTTGAATTTAGGCTAAAAATTATTAAAAAAATTTCAGTTATAAGAAGATATATCATTAAAAAGTAATTATTAAGTATAATAGTTAGACATAGGATAATGCATCTATATTATATAGAAAAATGAGAAAGATTGAGATACTACGAAACATTAGAAAACCCTAGCAAGAGAATACAATCGGGCAAAGGAAGAAAAAGAAATGCCGAGAGAGAGGAAAAGAAACGCCGAGAGAGAGAGAGAGGGAGGGAGAGAGAGAGAGAAGAACATGAGAGGAGAAGAGCAAGAGAAGAAGAAGACTCATAACAAGATTACAAAGAAGGGGTAACGATTCTTTATTTCTCTCGATATTCGTGTTAATTCATGTGTATGATGTTTGAATGATTTCGATGATATTAAGGATCTTTGTTGTTCTCTTGATTTTTGCATAATATATACATGAGTTCTTTGTTATATTCATTGTCTTTGTATGATTACTCCGATTTTGCATGCATAGTATATTTGGATTCTGAATTCTTGTAAAATTCGTATCTAATTCGTTATTCATCGGAATTTCATGAAATTAGACTTTCTGAAAAGTTATTTTTAATTATCTGCAACTTTGATTCTTTGTGTTTTTCGAAATTCATTTTGTAAATATGAGTTTTCTGTGATTTGGTGACCTGCTAGTGTGTTTTCGAAATTGAGAAGGCTAACTTCAAAAATTCATGGAAAATTGAATTTTTATCCAATTATTATGAGTGATATCATTCTGGAATGATATTTTCGAGCTCTACGTTTTCTGTTTGCTTTCCTCCGTCAAATTATGTGATTTTGAAGTCTTAAATAACAAAATACTAGGAAAGTCAGGGTCTGATTCTGTTCTACAGTCCGCAAATATCTACTTTCTGAATTCGTTACTTGTTTATTTTTATCGAACCTTGCCATTCTGGAAAGGTCTCAGAATTGTCTACGTTTTTCGTGCTTTGTAATTTTTTGGATATGTTGACTCGAATAACTTGTAGAAGGGGGGGTTGAATACAAGTTATATAATCGTGTCTGCTTTTTTCTCAAATAAATAAAACAAGAACAAACGAATAAATCAAACTGTTTGTATTAATAAGATCAAATACAAACTCTACCAAAGGTGTACAATTACCTTTAGCAGCTGCTGACAATACAAATCTCTCTATGTTTGTTTCGAACTCTCGAATACAAACCTTATGCTATCGACTCACAAATCATTCGACTCGACACTTTTTACAATGATATAGAGAGAGTATTTATAATGTTATCTATCAACTAATAATAGAAAGATAATCTATACATGACAATGTTCTGCCGTCCAGTTGATAGTTTCCATCAATAGATAATTCTTTCTTTCATAATATCTTCTTGCTTGTTCTTCACACAAAGATCCTATTTTATAGCACTTGCCAGTTTCTGTAGCATCCTTAATGACATCATCAGTAACACGACTAATATCAGGATTCCATCTTACATCAGGATCTGACCATCCCATCAGTACTTGACTTGCTCTATCAGGATTCTATCTCAGTTCGTGACATGTAGTACTTGATGCACTGTTCCTGACTTAACTCTACAGATTACTGTCTAACACATATATCCTACATAAAGTGCTAAATCCTTTATAAGATCAGGATATACAAGAAGTATAAGTAAAATTCTATTCTTAACATCACAACTCATGAATTATTCCTAACAATCTCCCCCTATTTATGCTTTAAGATCTGAAGCATAAATCTGAGTTGTTGATGTCAAAACATATAACAATACAACCAGAATAGAATTTATGAATTTAAAATTTTAAAAATCATGAAGTTAAGTACCTCTCTCTTCAAATGTAGACAAAGTATCTAGTACATAGATGAAAGAATTCAACTATTTGATGCTTCTTTTCTTTTACCACTTCCCTGATAAGATTCACCTCTATCATCCTTAGTTCTTCTTTTATCTCTCCCAGTCTGTTTATCTCCCCTAGTCCGTTGCCTTTGAATTGTTTTTATCTCCCCCTTTTTGACATCAGTAACATTGATTCCAAGAGACTCAGTAACAGAACAAATGAGATTCATCAGAACTGCTTGATTTTCCATAATAGTGAGGTTATCTTCAAGTGTTTGAAGTCTTGATTGAATTTCAACTTGAGATTTCTGAATGTCTTGTAAAACTTCAGAATTTACGTCAATGTTGGAAGTGTTTGGAATATCTTCAGATTCAAGACTTGTAGAAGTTGCCTGTTTAGTAGGATATTCAAGTAATAATACCCGAGTAGAGTTACAAACATCTTCATCTTTCTGATCTGAAACTGAAGTATGATCATCCTGTCCTTTACCAGTATTCTGTGTACGAACATCTACAAATCCTGACTCATCTTTAGAGTGATCAGATACTGTTGATGTCTCAATTCTGGCTGATATTGGAAGTACATACAAAAGAATACTAGGATCATTAGGAATTTCTTCTGGTACAAATGGTGTAGAAGTTTGTCTTAGCCTTTCACCTATTAATAATTCCTGTAAGCCTTTCTTTTTGCTTCTGAGCTTTAACTTCTGGCTTTGCATTGTGCTTTGCTAAGTCATTCTTCTCATACATTTTGATAAAAGAATAAGTACCAGCATCCATACCAAGATTGTTAGACCAAGATTCAGGAAAAACCTGATCCCAGAAATCAAACGATGGTGGTTTCCTAATTTTCTCTCCCTCACTATGGATTTGATCATCCATACCCTCATTCTCACTTTGACTATCTAAAGTCAACACTCTTTCTACCTCTCCTTTTGCCTGGTCAGGAGCCAGCCTCTCTGGTTGTGAATCTATGTCCATCTTTTCAAGTGTATCACTCAAATTTGGATAAGTGCTCTCATGACCTATAGAAAAATAGGGTTTAGAAGAAGTTTTTATACCTGAATTCACATAAAGAGAGGGTTCCTCATCTGGCAAGGGGCTTGAGGTTTTCTCCAAGGAGTGAGCTGTTATAGTCTCTGAATCCTTACAAGCATCTTCTTTCCTTCCAGAGACTACAGGCTCCAGTATACCACTTTCAGGTTCTCTACTAGACTCTGATGTCTTCAGTAATACTTCATTAGACACCATAGTTAGTAAGTCACCGTCTTTAAATGTTGTTTGCTGAGACTCACCCTCAAGGTGGATAGACTCTGACTGAACAATTTTTGTTTGATATTCAGTAAAATCAATCAAAGCCATTCCTCCCATATCATAGGGTTTCTCACTTGCAATTCCAGTCATCACAAAAGACCTTTCAGCATCAGCTATCACAGCTCCTGAGTCATCCAACCTCTAACTAGATGGTTCTTGTGTTGCAGTGACTGTGATCTGATCTGTCCTACTATCCACCACCGGTGTAATAGTATCTTCTGTTGACTTCATTCCTCTATCTACGTCCTCCTGTTGTTCATCTTGAGCTGAAGCATCTTCAATAATGACATCCTTGTCAAATAAATATGCATGAAGTGATTGAAGTGCAACATGTTTTGAGAGTCCAAATTTCTTGACTAATTGTCTTCTGACAGATACATAGAAATACATCTTCATTAAGTCAAGTCTTTGATGTAGAAGTCCATATTCTTCAGGAAATAAAAGTTTTGGTAATCTTTCAACTAGAAAATCTAGAACAGGCCTGGATAGCTTCACTTTAATAGAAATAACTCCCATAGCCAGTCTGTATGATAATGTAGTTTCCCATGAAGAATCAATGTCAAAATCTCTATTGTCAATTGCTGACTTGATTGTAGCTTCATTTGTAGAGACCTGCATGATGTTAGTTGGACTAGACTCTGTGTGTGTAGGTGACAATTGAATCTTTCTCTTTGTTCTCCTGGTATAGTGAGCAAAAGATTTATCCTGAGAAGACGACTCAAGAGGTGTAGACACAGAAGTGATCTTGGGATGAGATCCTTTTTCAATAGACACAGTCTTTTGAGAGACAGTCTGTAGAAGTCCATATTTTGGAAAATAAAATCCAAAATTGATTTCAATTAAATAAATCAGGGTAAAATAAAATCAATACTGATCAGCTTCATTTCCTAATGTGATCTTTCTCACCAAGATAATCACAATTCTCAATGTGATTAAAAATTAAAAATAATCATCAATCCTGATGACATCACTCTTGTTTTCCTGATCACTATTATCCTGATTCCAGAGATTTAACTAGAGTTCCACGTGGCAATTTCAAAATTTAACCTGAAAAGAACATCAATAATTCAAACAAAAATATTTTGTGTTAGTCACAGAGGCATGCCTGTTTACATCAAATAACAAGCCTAATTGTCTGTAATGCTTTGCATTACTTACATGACCTCTTAACTGAGGGAACCTCTAGTTGTAGAGTCTCTACTTGTTCTGTACTTGTAATAGGCACCAAATCCTAGTTGTGTAACTGTACTTATATAGTCAAGAATAATGCTTGAAAGAAGTTCGAAGGTTCATGTTAACACAAAATCACGCAAGCGTACGTGGTTAAAAGTAATACAGATAGAAGTCAAGTTCGTTCCCACAGAGATCTGGTTTAGGTTTCAATTCAGTTAATGCACCTATGCAACAATGTATGGTTTTAATTCACTTCTAAGACAAATAACAAATTGGGTTTTAATTAACTAAATCTAACTAAGAATTAAATTAACAAGCTAAGAATTAACTAACTAACTAACAAGAATTGGAATCAAATTACTTTTGCAAGATAAACCATGGAATCCTAACTTCATTAAATACTTTGCTTAGATCTGACGCCTTTAATCACTATATGCAATGGTTATGATATCTGATCGGATAACACGAAACAAGTACACGCTACCTGTCAGTATACGTATACCAAACTAAACATACATCCACAAAAGAGATAGAAGATGAATAGACACCAATTATGCTTAGACCATATATGTCTATAGAATTTGAAAACATAACGGTTGAAGAGCAAGTTATCCATAATGATCACATAGGGCAATATAAGTATTCTCATCTCATACTACGAATCATGTTCATAAACAATCATGAACCTATGCTAGCATGGCAAGTTCTAAATCTCAAGATCCACTTTCACTTCACAAGAGATTAACAGATTAGATGTTAGCTACGCATCTAACAATTAAGCATAACCATACGAGGATATCAGATATACATCACACACAGATCTGTAAAGCATCAAGATACTAAAGCTCCATAAATAAATCCGTTAGAATCCCATGACAACCATTAGTTCATAATCGAACCTCTCGTCATCATGGGATCTGATGAAACCATGATAAAAACAAAGTATGAAAAGATACAAATAAACCTAAGTAATTGATATGTAATGGTTCTCTCCTAATGATTCAAATTACAAAGGTTGGATGTGTTTATATAGGCTCTATAATTCTTGCCCAGCAAGAAAATACCCAAAATAGAGTTAAAATAGAATTTCTGCAAAATACGTTTCCTAAACTGATTCTGTTTTTAAGGAAAATTCGTAGCTGACTTTTCTTCAGTATTTCTGGACCGTTCCAGTAGTAATTGGACATCTGGACCACTTTAGAATGATAGAGAATCTCGTTAGCTTCGCGTGGACTGCTTACGGGCCTCAAACGGAGTTGTAGAACTCAAGATATGGCCAAAATAGTAAAAACTGTAATTTTTCAGCACCGCGCGCGTGCAACCTGCTCCCATCAGTCTATTTGTCGCGAAGCCTGCGCCCACTACGCACAACCTGCTTGTGTAACACCTGTCCCATATTATAGAAAATCTCCCAAGCTTCGCGTGGGCAGTAAGATCGCTAAAAACGGACTTCTAGAACTCCAGATATGTCCAAAACAGTGTAGACTGCGCAACCGTCTCAGAAATCCGAATTTTAATCAATTTATTCTCCAAAAACGATAGAAGCATCAACCTTAATCAACATTCTCGTAAATCTGCACAACTAAATAAAACACATCAAAACCACCACAAACTTGAGTCCAAGACAATCAATTTAAGCCGATATGGAACGCTCCAAGTGGATATAAACTCCACTTATCACACCCCCAAACTTAAACCGATGCTTGTCCTCAAGCATAAACAACTAACACTAACTAATTAGTACCACTTCCGTAGGTGATCACGGTTGCATTTGGCATATGCAACAAGCCCTTTAAACCCCTAGGCAGCCCTAGTGGACGAGTAAGGTCTCGTGAGGGCCTATAGCGAATGTACCCACAAAATCCATTTAACCTAATGCAATGCAATGCATGAATGCAACTAAATGAAAATGCAATTAATCTAATACTAATATCCTACCATACCTTCAAATCGTCTCATGCCATATCAACTTAAGAATTAAAGTAAATACGCAATGCCTTGGTGTCGAAAGTGCAAGTATTCACATAGTCTACTCAATGAACATGCATAAGTTCTCACAAGCCCATGCCAAGTGTAAGAATAAGTTAGTAAACATGCTAAGCCTACAAGAGTACATCTTTGAGACAAAACTCGGGATCTCATACGAAAAAACAAGTAAACACTCACAATCCACTCACAAAAGAATATTCACTCAAGAACAAGGGTAAGTGTATCGCTCAATTCCAACAAAATCATAAACACGCTTGACATTTGGTATCAATCTAACTCTTAACACAACATACATCAATGACGATAATCAAAAGGTCTTTATTTGGGCTGTAACGGGGCTAGGGACAAGGTATGTCAAATAAGCCAAAACAGGTGAAGTGTCAAAAGCTAGTAAGTACCATAATAAATCATACACAACACCTTATTTTCCCCCTACACATAATTTTACTATTCTTCTTCCAACAAAAACGCTCGACTAGTCGACTAGAGTAGGATCACAACAAACACAAACATGCTATCATAATATATATATTTTTTCTCTTTTTTTTTCTTTTTTTTTTCTTTTTTTTTCTTTTTCTTCTTCTTTTTTTTCTCGAGAGCTAAATATAACACAAACAATAATATACACAATAACAATGATCCCATGAATTTATTACACATGTCGACTATCAAGTAAACAACCAAACCCAATTTTCAATATTTCCCCCAAAAGTAAGACCAACAATAAATCCCACCTTACACACCTTATTACTCCCTTAAGCACTCTACTAGCCTTTGACAATGTGGGTTCAAATTAATGTAAGGCAAATACAAGAAAAATGTCTAGGCAAGTAATGTGGTATGTCACCGAAAAATAGGATTAAGCTCAATGGGTTAACTAATTGATCATGTAAATATGGTGTGGTAATATGGGAAAATATGTGGTTATTCCTAAATGCCTTTATCATTTTAATCGTCAAATAATGTCATGCGTTTCAAGAAAGACCTCAAACAACTGCTAGCAATGCAAACAATCCGTGGACACTCAAGCAAACGAATAAATTGCGACAAATATGCAATACGGCTCAAAAACTCACTTGGTGGAAAAACATACTCAATCCCAAGCAAAAATCTCTCTAATGCACCGACTTGTATTCAAAGCATGCAAACTAAATCATCTTGCACATATTCATGTCCTTCTAATCACTTACAACATTCAATAAGTCTACTAGCTTCAACTTACTAGTGTATGTGTGTGCACAAGAACAAAGCATATCACTTCTCAATCAAAAGCGTCAACAACACAAAATTCCTATCAAGCATGGGTGCAAATGCAAACTATTATGAACTCACATTATATACGAAAATAAAAACAGAATGTCCTATATGAAACAAACGTAGTTAACACGAACATAAATGCATAATTTACTACTACTAATATGCAAAACATGAAATCCTACATGAACACATAATACAACAACTACTAATCCCTCAAACCACCCCCAAACTTAAAATATTCAATGTCCGCATTGAATGGAAAGTAATACAAGGGATAGTAGAAAACATACCTAAATAAAAATTGCCGAAAAGCGTGGGTTGCCTCCCACGAAGCGCTTCTTTAACATCAATAGCTTGACGTTACTTCCAAACCTCCATTAAGGATGATAATAGTTGGCCTGGTCATCTCTTCGCGAGACTTCATCGTCATCACGGCGGCACACTTTCTGCCCCTTCTCCTCGCTTGGCCTATTCGTATAACAACTCTGTCCTATTCCAATGCCTTCATCCGTTGACCCAAAATCTGTCAATTTGTAGAACAACACACACTCGCGGGCTTCGCTTGAATATAATGGAGGAGGGTAAATGTAAGTTGCTGAAGCCTTTGGTTCCTCAAAGAGAACTTCCTCAATTGGCTCTAATGCGCTACCTCCATCTGTATACTCTGAGACAAGTAGAAGACTTGCATCTTTCTCATGATCATCAACCTCTTGGTACACACAAACCAATTTTTGAAATTTGTGCAGCTCATCAGTGTCTGTCCCAAATAGTGCCCTTTCCAAATCATCCACCATCCTAACATGATCAAATTCCCCACACGGCTTATGAACACTTACCTCACCTTGGAATTTGTCTTCCTCAATTATGCATGCAGTACCTTGCTCCAAGTCACCGTTATTCTCTGGTGTTGCCTCTAGCATGAATTGTTGATTCTCTTGTTCCAAGGCACTCAAAACTTGAGCAACAAGTGTCCCCATAGATTTGATAGACTTCTCATGATTCTCTACAAGCATCCTAATCTCCTTCAAATCATCAACCTCATCTGACTGAAAAGTAGGAATAGGTTGCTGATGTTGAAACTCTTCACTACCAAAGACATATGACATATCTGGAACATCTTGCTGGTACTGTTGAGGACTCTTCACTACCAAAGACATATGACATATCTGGAACATCTTGCTGGTACTGTTGAGGATGGTATTGAAAATATGGTTGCTCCTCATAATTGACATATGGATCAACTCCTTCATAGTAACAATATTGTGAGGGATCATGAACGCCCAAACACCGCTCACATTGCTGAGGCATGGATGTCCTTGAATATGCCCACCATGGCAACTCCTCACCTTCCATCTTCACACACTCAAGTACCTGAAACACACCAAACTACAAGATAGGTAAGAAAAAAAATCTGAGTCAGTGAACGCTAACGACCACTATTGACAAGCACATAAACCAAAAATAAAACACCGATGATCCCCGACAGCGGCGCCAAAAACTTGTTAACACAAAATCACGCAAGCGTACGTGGTCACAAGTAATACAGATAGAAGTCAAGTTCGTTCCCACAGAGATCTGGTTTAGGTTTCAATTCAGTTAATGCACCTATGCAACAATGTATGGTTTTAATTCACTGCTAAGACAAATAACAAATTGGGTTTTAATTAACTAAATCTAACTAAGAATTAAATTAACAAGCTAAGAATTAACTAACTAACTAACAAGAATTGGAATCAAATTACTTTTGCAAGATAAACCATGGAATCCTAACTTCATTAAATACTTTGCTTAGATCTGACGCATTTAATCACTATATGCAATGGTTATGATATCTGATCGGATAACACGAAACAAGTACACGCTACCTGTCAGTATACGTATACCAAACTAAACATACATCCACAAAAGAGATAGAAGATGAATAGACACCAATTATGCTTAGACCATATATGTCTATAGAATTTGAAAACATAACGGTTGAAGAGCAAGTTATCCATAATGATCACATAGGGCAATATAAGTATTCTCATCTCATACTACGAATCATGTTGATAAACAATCATGAACCTATGCTAGCATGGCAAGTTCTAAATCTCAAGATCCACTTTCACTTCACAAAAGAATAACAGATTAGATGTTAGCTACGCATCTAACAATTAAGCATAACCGTACGAGGATATCAGATATACATCACACACAGATCTGTAAAGCATCAAGATACTAAAGCTCCATAAATAAATCCGTTAGAATCTCATGACAACGATTAGTTCATAATCGAACCTCTCGTCATCATGGGATCTGATGAAACCATGATAAAAACAAAGTATGAAAGATACAAATAAACCTAAGTAATTGATATGTAATGGTTCTCTCCTAATGATTCAAATTATAAAGGTTGGATGTGTTTATATAGGCTCTATAATTCTTGTCCAGCAAGAAAATACCCAAAATAGAGTTAAAATAGAATTTCTGCAAAATACGTTTCCTAAACTGATTCTGTTTTTAAGGAAAATTCGTACATGACTTTTTTTCAGTATTTCTGGACCGTTCCATTAGTAATTGGACATCTGGACCACTTTATAATGATAGAGAATCTCGTTAGCTTCGCGTGGACTGCTTACGGGCCTCAAACGGAGTTGTAGAACTCAAGATATCGCCAAAATAGTAAAAACTGTAATTTTTCAGCACCGCGCGTGCAACCTGCGCCCATCAGTCTGTTTGTCGCGCAGCCTGCGCCCACCACGCGCAACCTGCTCATGCAACACCTGTCCCATATTATAGAAAATCTCCCGATCTTCGCGTGGGCAGTAAGATCGCTGAAAATGGACTTCTAGAACTCCAGATATGTCCAAAACAGTGTAGACTGCGCAACCGTCTCGAAATCCGAATTTTAATCAATTTATTCTCCAAAAACGATAGAAGCATCAACCTTAATCAACATTCTCGTAAATCTGCACAACTAAACAAAACACATCAAAACCACCACAAACTTGAGTCCAAGACAATCAATTTAAGCCGATATGGAACGCTCCAAGTGGATATAAACTCCACTTATCAATTCATGCCTCAAGCAAGAAGATAAAGACTGTCAAATAATCACAGTTGGGATTTGAAGAAAGTGAAGAATTTGCCTAAGTACCAATTCGAGAAGTAGTTTTGTCTATTCGAGAAGTCCAGCATTCGAGAAGTCAGGGATTCGATATCTCAAGACACTATTTGTAACGCCCCAAATCCGGGGTCAGGGATTTGGTCGTCACGTGGAAATCCTTAACATCAAATTACCAGTTTAACAACATTAAACCATCTGTAATCATTAAAACTGAAATATAACTCTGCGACCCCAACCACCAAGCATCTTTTAGGTCATAGGGCTAGAAACAAGAACTACATTCTTTACATCTTTATTACATCCATTCTATTACATCGCACTATGTCTTAAAAATCTTATACTACTAGTATAGCTTTGTTGGGAAGTACACCAGCAACTAGTACTACTCAGCACAAAGTAATATATATTACACATCAATGTACTTACATATAACTTATTCCAGCTATAACTTTTCTGGATCATATCATCTTCATAAGGGCGTACTGCCTGCTTCTTCTGAGCCATGCAGATAAGCCTCAATCATCTACCTTCCTCTGAAAGGTTAACATTTAAAACAAGCAAGTATGAGCGAAAGAATTGCCCAGCAAGTATTAATAGAGCACAACAATATATATCAATATACACATGGAGTTTTCAAAATATAACGATACTTAATATCAATTTTCAAAATATTTACAACAATGAAACTTCAATAAAGAAAATATGACGTTTAACGCAACATCCAATGAACAGATAAGTTTATAATAATCGTAGTAATCCTCATATCTTAGCGAAATAGTGTACACTACAGTATTGCTAATCTTTTAGAAGGCTTTTCAAAATACGCAGTTCAATATGCTGCTAAGACAGTTGCTTATCATCATATAAAAACCAACCATTAGAAGATTTCATGTTTAGTATTTCTCAATCTGAGAGCATATACATATAAGTATGTCATTTCCATCAAACACCTTACAGATCGACATCATGTACCGGGTATAAGTTCTTTGGCCACTTGATAAGTCTAAACTCAGAAATAACTGATAGGAAGAGAGTCAAAGTTCTTGAAGCAAAACATTTGGGATTTAACATCAATAACCGATGAACCAACTTTCATCTTTTGAATAATTGCAAAAGTGCACAAGTACGTGCCATTATTGTTAGAATAATCCTGCAGTTCTAGATACTGCATGAATTCATCATCTTTCAAAATAGAAAACAACACTATCGGCTACTTGGCACTTAGGCCTAAGAAGCAGTGTTTGAGTATTTTTCCAAAGTGGAGGATGGGACTTAAAGAAAACATAAAAACCTGACAAGGATTGACGATGATCAGTCGCCACATCCAAGTCCAATAATCCGCGGGTCTTCTCTACCGGTAGAAGGATAGAAACTACATCCGTAACTATCCCTGGGTGAAAACTACATCCGTAATCACCCTCGATGAAAACTACATCCGTAATCATCCTTCGGCAACACCTGGGCCGGAATAATAATTGATGGACCGCCTGGCTCACGGCCGCTTACACATCCCGGGAATCGTTCGTCAACGATTCCCACACCTGCCAGAGTCCCCTTTTTCTTTTCTTGCCAAAATCATTTTGATAGAAAACTTGAGTAGTTGATGTTCGACTTCAGTCGACCGATAATTTCTTGAAAACGAGCAAGAGAGTAAAACCTGACCGGGGGTTTTCGAAAATGTTTTGAGTTTAAAAGAGTTCAAGTATAGATATACACTTGTACCGATATCAATCTCGACACAGGGTTTTGTGATCACACATGGAAAATGGTACGCATAAAGCTTGTAACCACAACAGGGTAATTCCATATATATATAAGTTCTTGAAAAGTAACTTACCTAGATAGATCCAAAATATAATATTTTAAATGACTATGAAATTCCTTAGACAACCTTTAAATAGTGTTTTATAACCTTCAAAACACTTAGAGTATTTAATAAATATTTGACTACTATGTAACAAATAATAAATATTCAATAATCCCTTTTTAAAGGAATACTCAAATTAATATTCATTTATTAAGTAATATTCAAATAATATTTACTATTAATACTGGAATATTTAATAACCTCAAAACACCCAAATACAACTCTTGGAATATTTCTAATCAAAATCAAGACACAAACTCTCCAGCAGTCTCCAAACTTTAGCCACTTTATCAAATAATTACTACTGACTCTCGGTCAATAAGAAATAATTAATAAGCATGAAAATCCTTGTTCTCTTTCTTTTCTTTTTGTTTCTTAATGAATATTCTAATTAATATTCATCGAATTAAATAAGCATTCAAATAACATATATCGATATCAATCTAGCTGTTTTAAGCTGAAGTAACCAATTTAAAACCATTGAAATATCTTTAATCCGTATTGAAAATAAACTATCTCCGATAAATAATTTACTAGATAGAATCACTCCATTAAATTGTTTTATTATTTCTCCGGGACAAAGTGATTTTAAGAAAGCATTTTGAAAATGATATTCATCTAATTAAATAAATTTAATTAGGCGAATGAGGTTTATTTAATTAGTAAATGCTTTCAGGAGCATCTATTAATTAACTAAACACTGGTTTATTGGTGATGTTGCCTTTAGGTTAATTATTGCGAAATTCTTTTTAAAAGCTTTGCCCGGGTTTTCGAAAACATACAATACAAATAACCCCGACACGCGGGCTAAGTTCGATAACTCCATACACGCTCTACCCTCGGAGCCTTTACCACGTAGTTCCATATATACGTATATGTATCTATATATCCTCATAACATATAGTCCTCTACCACATTACAAAAGTTTATAAATATACAACATATAAATCGAGATGTAGAACCATAAGAATGTCACCGCCCATCGACAGTATTATGAGTCATGGGTTTTGATTATTGCACGAGAAGAATTTAATATCGCTAGCAAAGTCAAGAATAAAATGATTTGGAAGGAGGAGCACAAGATTAAAAACTCACAATTAGGGATTGAAAACCTTTTTCCGCACATTTTATATAATTCAAAATAGGTATACTCTGAACGATAGAGTATGTGTAAATAAACTTGCCTCTGGTCCTTAGCAGAAAACAGAAACCGCGAACAAATCCTTCGCACCTCGTCCAAGTAATTCCATGGACCTTACCTGACGTCTCGATCTTCCTTTTTTAGTTGCACGTCGCTCCAATTTGATTATGCCCTAATGGTACTGAAATAGTTATGAGTGCGTGTCAGTCCTACCTCGTATATCGAGTAAACACAACTCGGAATTATCACTAAATATCATAAAGTCAAACTATAGGTGTCCTCCCTATAGTTGACTATTCTAATACCACTTATTGCACATAACATATTATAGTAAAGAAAATGAAATGGAAAAGTCCCCTTTTTAAAGTAGACATTTCCTGGTGCTAACACATCATAACACTACACAGTTATAACACTTAGTCAAAACTCCACTTAACACTATTGACCATAATACTATTGACATACTCTTGTCACAAGTTAATTAACAAGTAATCCTCAAAACATACTTAGCCCTCAATAAAGACTCATAATACCCATTTAATCTTCAAGACACATTTAATCCTCGAATTAGCACATAATCCTCGAATTAATTCACTTAACACATATACACATAAACAGTTAACACCCAAAATCATACCTTTAAACCCTTGAAATCAAATAAGTTATATAAATAAAAATGCAGGGGATTTTTAGAAAATTTCGGCATGTAGTATTCGTTTATCGGACTATGGGCTCAGCCCCTCCATGCCAACAAAACAATTTATAACCCTGCTTTTGATAAAATAAAAGCTGGCTCAACTTGCAGCAACATAAAAGTAAACATATAAGAAAAGTACCCGCCCAGACATGCGGCAACTAGCACATAAGGAAAAGTACCCGCCCAGACATGCGGCAACTAGCACATAAGGAAAAGTACCCGCCCAGACATGCGGCAACTAGCACATAAGGAAAAGTAAACTAAGTTTATCCACATTTAAGCCAACACCACGTAGTTGGCACTTATGACTTCTAACAATTACTACGACCCGACTTATACCATTTAGCACATAAACATTTACCGATAAGCCAACTCTTATAACTATACCTCATATGACAATAACAATTAGCACTTAGCACTTAGCACTTAGCACTTAACAATTTAAAAATTACAATTTGGAAACTAACAATTAGCAATTAGCACTTAACAATTACTTGACAACTAACCCAAATATAATATCCGACAATTAATAATTACTCACTAACAATTAACAATTAGCAATTTAACAATTAACAATCACTAACCCGAACCTTTAATCGGACTCATAATTAAACTCAACAATTATAATTACAAACATACCTTCCGAATTAAATCTCGGAATTTCAACCAATAATCATAATCTTACAATTTAAAATCAATTAAATTACCACAATTTAAAACTAATTAAATTACAACCATTTTCTCCAAATTCAATATACACTAATTATCAAAATTAACACATACATCTCATAATTTACAACTAACTAAATTAAAACAATTAAATAATTTAAAATACGGAAATTAAATAGGTGGACACGAAATTATACCATTTCCGTTCCAGTCCGACCCACCATGAATCTCCCCCGAAATCTCTCTCTGTCCAGCCTCTCCTCTCTCTCTCTCTCTCTCTCTCTCTCTCTCTCTCTCCCCGCTGCATCCCTCTCCTGCGCGAGCTGCCGGAGCTCTCCGGAGCCACCACCGCCGGCCACCCGCCACCGCACGGTGGTCTTCCCCTCCCCCGCGACCTGTTGCTGCACCCACACACACACGCAAATCGCACACACTCCAGTTTATACACACACACACGATTTATACATACATACATATATAATTTAAACCCCCAATTCTTTCTCCCCGCTGATTCTCTTCCCCCTCCCCCGATTTGTTTTTCTCCCCCCCTCCCCGATGGTTTATGCGGCTGTGTTGTGTGTATACGTATGTATATATCTGTGTTAGTGTTTTTAACCCTAATGGGCTTGGCCCATTACTATTCAAAAGCCATACATTTAATTACTACACACTTTAAATAATATTTTACATTAATAACTCTAATTTGTAAAAATAAAATTTCTAGCATAATTAAATACTAGAATATTTTTAAAGACTTTTGGAGAAAGAATTAGAATTAAATCTAAATTTTCTAAATTGATATGCATTTTACAAATATTAATAATCTATAAAAACAAATCATAAAAATAATAATTGTGATTCATAATTCACAATTTACAGGGTTTTATAAAAATACTACAAACACTATTGTTTTAGTAAAATCTCAAATTCTTGATTTTATATATTAATCAAGTAATTTCTACAAATCCTCAAATAATTAAAATAATCATTTTCTAAGGATTTTAAAATCTCTAAATTATTCAGTAATTTCAAATAAAATTTTTTTACTAAATAATTCCACACTCCAAAATTAAATCTTTATCCAAATAATTTATTGACTCGAGATATCTACTCGGTCCATAAAATTTTTAAAAGGGTCCCGGTTCCACTTAACCGAAAATAATTAAATAATTGAATAATAAAATAATAAAAAAAATTCCTCCTCATTTTAGGAAAACATTATTATTATTGAAATAATAATAAATTCATTTCTCGAAAAAAAATCCGGGTTATTACACTATTCGATATCTCTGAATACACTGTTCGATATCTCATTCGATATCTCGGAGATTCGATATGTCTATTACTCTGTTCGAGAACTCAAGAAGTCAAAAGTGGTATTCGAGTTCTCAAGGAGTCAACAAGTCAAAGTTCCATTCGATATCTCAAGGACTCAGAATGCTATTCGATATCTTAAGGATTCGATAAGTCAAGTGTTCTATTCGACAACTCAAGAAATCCTGATGAAAAGGAGCTATTCGAGAAGTAATTCGATATGTCAATATAACAGTATTCGAGAACTCAGAGTTATCGATAAAGTCAATTCTAGTTCTTGAATCACTTACTTAGTCACTTCTCGAATACATTCTTGGAGACAAAATACTGGAGAAATTGTACAAGTCAGAAACCTGCAACAAGCCAATGCACTTTATGGACCTCAATCTGTAACGTGCTCTGGAAAGCCTACAAAGAAGCTTGGAGAGATATAGAAGAGACAAAGGGCTAAAGAAGTGGATCTGAACAGGCTTTGCAAAGTCAAATCTGTATTCGTTTGGACTCTTACTCAAATAGGATAGACAGACTAGAAAGTAATTTGTTTTAGCTACCTTATTTGTAGTAAGTAGGTTGTATCCATGTTCTATAAGGATATAGTCTCACTTCCTTAGCAATTAACTTTTTGGTGAGTCAAGTTTTTCATATTCATTGTAAGCCATATCTCTCTGAGAAAAACGAAGCTGAGAATACTATCATTTATATTCACAGATTGTAGCAACCTTTATCTAATAATACATTAGATTAAAGTGATATTGTGACTTGTGTTGTTCTTTATCCGCACCTACATCTTTGCACACACAAACACTTATCTGCTACACAGACTCAACCAAGGAAAGTTCAAGAATCCATTCACCCCCCCTCTGTATTCTTTTACTGTATTCTATACTCAACAAGTGGTATCAGAGCGGGCTGTTTATTCAAAAACAGAAAAACGATCATGAGTTCGAATACACCAAAGACCACAGGAACGGTGAAAGTCCCTAAGTTTGACAAAAAAAACTACAACCTCTGGAAGATCAAGATGCAGTTGTTCATCAAAGCATCTCATCATTTGTATCATGAGATTCTCAAGAATGGTCCATTTGTTCCCCAACTGGAGATTCCTGAAAAGACTGTTGGAACCACTACTATTCCAAGATCTTATGTGGCTAATGATCCATCCAAATGGACAGAATCAGAAAAGGAGATGGTTGCTCTTGACAGTCACCTCATGTTGCTGATTATAGATTCCATGGACATGTCAATGTTTGCAAACAGTGCTTCATGTACCACTGCCAAAGAAATGTGGGATCACATTGAGGTGTTATGTGAAGGAACTGATGAGGTCAGAGAGAACAAGAAACAGATACTGGTCACACAGTATGAAGCTTTCATGGCACAGCCCAAGGAAAGCATTACTGAGATGTTTGAGAGATTTCACAAGCTAGTTACTGAGTTGCAGATGAATGGCAAGGTTTACAGCACCAAGGAATTGAACATGAAGTTTCTGCTATCTTCACCAATCATCTAGAGCAAAGGGTCATTTCTCTAAGGGAAAGAGATTTGAACAAAGTTACATATGATGTGCTCTATGGGGTTTTCAAAACTCATGAGCTTGAGTTGCTTCAGAAAAGGGCTATCCAAGCCAACCAAGGCAGAATGATAAACACATCATGTGCCTTGATTGTCAACAAATCTATTCAAGACCTAGAAGCATCTACAAGCCAATTAAGGATAGAGGAGGTAGTAGAAGATGAAGAAACTGAAGCTGAGATAAGTGAACCTGTTGAGGAGAAGGAGGAAGAAGAGTTTTACACTCTTGAAGAACTAGATGGGATGGAAAATACTTCATATGCTTTCATGGCCAAAAAATTTCCAAACATCAGATTTAAGAGGAATCAACCCTTCAAACCCAAAACCCAAAAACCATTCATTCAACAGGAGCAAGGCACCTGTGAAACCAAACAAGAATAAGTTCAAAACCAGCCATATGGATAGGTCATCTATAAGGTGTTATAGATGCAATGACCTAGGGCATTTTGCCAGTGAATGCAAGAAGCCTAAAAAGAAGGATAGAGATTATCTTGAGCTCGAAGCTAAGTATGAGGCCCTTCTGAAAAAGCAGACACAAAGTAAGGCCTACATAGCTGAAGGGAAGTATTGGGATGATTCTGACAGTGATGGAGAGGAACAAGAATTTGCAATTATGCCTTGATGGCCAATTCCAAGGATGACACATCTCCATCAGATCCTCAGGTACCATCTCTCACTACTATAGACATGTCTGTTTCTGAGTATAAATGCATGATTGAACAACTGTCTGTTGAGATGTTTATAATTCATACTAGTATGATTGCTGCTAATGAAGAGATTACTAAACTGTCTACTAGAAATGAAATGTTAATCAAAAAGAATGAGGAATTTGAGCTAACTGCTATGCAAGTAGAAAACCTTAAGAAAGAAGTTGAATATCTGCAGAATAAGGTTGTGTGTGCTAGTCAGGTTGAAAAGGCTCTTAGGGATGAATTAGCTGAAAATGAATTCAAACTAAAAAAGTTTAAGAAATCATCTGGTCTAGTGCAATCCTACTGTGAGAAAATTCAAGCAAAACCCAAAACTGCTATTGGACTTGACTATGGCACTCTTAACCAGAGAAAAGGCTATGCTATCATTGAAGATGACATTGCTGTTCAAGAGGAAGTCCCTCACATCTTGAAAAAGACTGAGACTCCTATTTTTAAAGAATCAACATTTGAAATTGATGAGGATGCCTTACTCATCAAGCAAATGTTGAATGATGAGGATGAGGCACAATCCAATGAACAACAAGCATCCTCTAAGAGTGAGAGTGTCAAGTCAAAAGCCAAGGAGTCAGTAGGTAATAGGTCAAGACCTAAGAAGTTTGTTAAGTTTGTTTCAGCTGGGAAGAGTGAATCTAAGAAGAAAGTGACTAAGAAGAAATAGAACAGAAATGGCAAGTTAAGGATTAACAAAGATGATAACTATGCTTATATGCCAAATGCCCCTAGGAAAACTTGTCAGAACTGTTTCAGTACCAATCATCTAACTCATGCATGCAAGAAACCTGTTGGTAGTGTGCCCAAACCTTTCTATGATTGTTCTGTGCCCCTAAGACATAGAGATGCTTCATTCTGTGATAAATTTGACTATATGCCATGCAACATGAATGTTATAACCAATTGTTTTAATTTGAGAAGGCAATTCATTGATGGTTGTATCAGTCACATTTCTCACACACACTACACAAGGTCAAAGTCTTCAAGTCCTCCTAAAGCTAGGAAGGTACCTTTGTCACCTAAGTCTGAGGCCTCAGGCTCTAAGACTTCTAACAGTGACAAGAAGACTAACACCAAGAAAGTTGATAAGCATGTTGTTTTTGATAAAACTGTTTCTAAGTCACATGGACCCAAACTTGTTTGGGTACAAAAGGAAAAGTAATACCTTTGTGTTTGCAGGGCAAAGAAAGTGAAAAGAAGGTCATGTGGATTTTGGACAGTGGATGCTCAAATCATATGACTGGTGATATGGCCCTGCTATCATAGTATGAGGAGAAGGCTGGCCCAATGGTTGCTTTTGGAGATGACATCATGGGTAACACATTGGGATATGGCAAGTTGAAAGTTGGAAATGTCATCATTGAAGATGTAGCACTAGTCAAGGGACTCAAGCATAATCTGCTAAGTGTTGGTCAGTTTACTTATAGAGGATTCAAGGTGGATTTTAACAAAGATGAATGTTTGATCACCCACAAGAAGACTGGTGACTTTGCTCTATCTGGAGTAAGGAAAGGAAGCCTGTTTGTAGCCAATATGGACTCTGCAAACAAGGACAAAATTTGTTGCTTCTACTCAAAAGCATCAAATGAAGATTGTTGGCTGTGGCACAAAAAATTATCACACCTGAACTTCAAAGCCATTAATTCTCTAGTCAAAAGAGAGTTAGTGAGAGGCATGCCCACACTTGAGTTCTGTCAAGAAGGAGTGTGTGAGGCTTGTTAAAAGGGATAAATGAAAAGATCAAGCCACAAGTCAAAGACAGTGACATCAATAACCAAGCCCCTGCAACTCATTCATATGGACTTGTTTGGGCCTGTCAATGTCATGTCACTAGGAAGAAAGAAGTATGCCTTGGTGATGGTTGATGACTTTACAAGGTATACATGGGTGGAATTTTTGTCATCAAAAGATGAGGCTCCACAAGTAATCATTGAGCATATAAAGAAAGTTGACAAGGAAGCAAAGGCCAACAATGCAAGTGTGATTGCACTGAGAAGTGATAATGGAACAGAGTTTAGAAATGCCATGCTTGAAGCATTCTGCAAAGAGAATGGGATTTCTCAGCAATTCTCAGCTCCAAGGACTCCACAACAAAATGGAGTTGTTGAGAGAAAGAATAGAACTCTAATTGAGGCTGTTAGAACAATGTTACTTGATGCAAAGATGCCTACATGTTTTTGGGCTGAGGCTGTGAGCACTGCATGCTATATCCAGAACAGAACCCTCATCAACAAAAACACTGGAAAGACACCTTACAATTTGATGACTGGAAAGAAGCCTCCTACTCTAAAGTATGTTCATACTTTTGGAAGCAAATGCTTTGTATTGAAGGATAATTCAGAATATGTTGGAAAGTTTGATGCAAAGGCATTTGAAGGAATTTTTCTTGACTACTCTATGGAAAGAATTGCATACAAAGTTTATGTCATCAATCAAAAGAAAATTATGGAAAGCACAGATGTGACATTTAATGACAGCAAACTACCTGGACTAGAAGAAGCCAATGATGAAGATAAAGATCCATTGAAGTTTGATAATCTAGATGATTCTGATGAAGAGACTGAAACTAAAGTTGAAACTCAAGTTCAACAGACTCAAGTGAATGATAATACAAGAGAAGAATTTGTGCCAATCAACAGTGGAGAAACTAGCATCCAAGACACACCTGTGAGTAGTGGCAACCTCACAGGGGGAGGAAATCAGGATGATCATGATTTGGATTATGAAGCTACATCAAGAATGAGAAATCAGGCTGAGCACTCAAGGAAATGGGATAGATCACACACTGTAGAGCAAATTATTGGAGATCCTAATGCAGGAGTAAGGACTAGGAGAGCAACTCAGAATGAGTGTCTCTATGGTTGTTTCCTATCTCAGGTTGAGCCTAAGAAACTTGATGATGCACTGTTGGATCCAGATTGGATTATTGCCATGCAAGAGGAGCTGAATCAATTTGAAAGGAACAAAATATGGGAACTTGTGCCTGCACCAAAGAATAGAACCATTGTTGGAACAAAATGGGTTCTGAAGAATAAGATGGATAAAGATGGTGTAATAGTAAGAAACAAAGCAAGGTTGGTTGCAAAAGGATACTCTCAACAGGAAGGCATTGACAATGATGAGACATTTGCCCCTGTTGCTAGATTGGAAGCCATCAGAATATTTTTGGCATTTGTTGCTCACTCAAACTTTAAAGTTTATCAAATCGATGTCAAGAGTGCATTTCTGAATGGAGAGTTAGAAGAAGAAGTTTATGTGCAACAACCACCTGGCTTTGAGGATCCACACTTCCCAGAATTTGTCTACAAACTACTTAAGGCACTGTATGGACTTAAGCAGGCTCCAAGGACATGGTATGATACTTTATCTCAATTTCTCCTTGAAAATCAATTCACTAGAGGCACATTGGACAAAACACTATTTTACAAGAAACATGGTGATGATATTATCTTAGTTCAGATCTATGTGGATGATATCATATTTGGTTCTACTAATGAGAAACTGTGTGAAAAGTTCTCTAAGCTAATGCAGAGCAGATATGAGATGAGTATGATGGGAGAGTTGACATTCTTTCTTGGGTTGCAAGTTAGTCAAAGGAAGGATGGTATCTTTATCAGTCAAACCAAGTACATCAAGGATTTATTGAAGAAGTTTGACTTGGAAGACTGTTCACCTGCAAAGACACCCATGGCCACTGCCACTAAATTAGATGAAGATGCTAAAGGCAAGAAAGTAGATATTTCAGTCTACAGAGGCATGGTTGGTTCTCTACTCTATCTCACTGCAAGTAGGTCAGATATCATGTTTGCTACATGCTTGTGTGCAAGGTTTCAATCAAATCCAAAAGAATCACATTTGATTGCTATAAAAAGGATCTTTAAATATCTGAAAGGCACTCCAAACTTGGGTTTATGGTATCCTAAGGACACAGGGTTCAATCTGGTTGGTTATTCTGATGCTGATTACGCTGGATGCAGAGTGGACAGAAAAAGCACCTCAGGTAGCTGCCAGTTTCTTGGACAAAGGTTAGTCTCTTGGTATAGCAATAAACAACAATCTGTGTCAACTTCTACAGCTGAGGCTGAATACATAGCAGCTGGAAGTTGTTGTGCTCAAGTGCTTTGGATTAGAAATCAACTTAGAGATTATGGACTTATGTTGGAAAGAATTCCAATCATGTGTGATAACACAAGTGCAATCTCTATAGTTGCCAATCCTGTCAATCATTCTAGAACAAAGCACATTGACATCAGATATCATTTCATTAGAGAGCATGCAACTAATGGAACCATTGAGTTGCATTATGTCTCTACAGATAAACAACTAGCTGATATATTCACTAAGCCATTAGATGAAGCCACCTTCACAAGGTTGGTTAGTGAGATTGGAATGCTGAATTCTTCAGATTCTGGCTAAGTGAATACAGCATCTAGTTTGTTGCAGCAGTAAACACTTACTTTATCTAAATTCTCAATATTTTTGGAGTAAGTGTTGGCTGAAATATGATTTATAAATATTTCAAATCTGTTGCATATGTTGGAAAATCATATTTTCTTGTTAACTTGAAATTTCTATGAAATTTTGAGAGAATCACTATTTAATTTGCTAGAATATTCTTAAATGAATATGGCTGGTGAATTTTAAGAGATAGTGAAAATTAATTTTTGTGAGTGATGAGTATATTTCGATAAGTCAGACTTCTCGAGTGATTCACTATTCGACATCTCTAACAAGTCTCATTAGAGCACTCTCGAGTTCTCGAATAGAGTCTTTTAGAGTTATCGAATAGTGTTTTAGTTCTCTAATGACTGAGTTCTCGAATACTATATTTGAGTTCTCGAATCAATTGAAAAGGCTAAATTCTCGCTGAATCTTAACCGATTTTGGACTTTTGTCTAAAATTTTAATTCACTCATAAAAACACATTTTACCTAATTTAGAATTTATTCTAAGTTAGATAGCTGCCAGCTGTGAGTTTTCAACCTGCTTGAGTTATCGAATAAGCCATTCTTGACTTATCGAATAGTTATTTTCTACTTCTCGAATGCCTGATTTGTCGATACAAAACATACATCTAATCGATAATTCAAGTACTTCATACTTATACAATTTCACATCTATTCGATTCATTTCATTCGATTTCTCAAGCATCAAAGCTCCCAAAACCCCTGAAAACCCTAATTGCTAAAAGCCAAATTTCTTCTTCAACCTTCATTCTCTTTTCTCTTTTCTCTGTATCAATGGCAACTGTGAAATTCAACACTAACTTCATTGCTATCTCAAGTGATGTCGAAGCCCCAAATGCTAACTACAAGTGTTTCGTCAAATGGATGTCTGAATCTTATATCAAAGAAGCACTTACGGCCAACCCAACTCTGTATCTAGACATTCTGGAGCAATTTTGGAATACTGCCATTACGGAAACAGTTGCTCTAGATGATGGCAGTCTGGGTTATATCATTAACTGCAAGATACTTGGTAAAGAGTTCAGCATCACTTCTGAGGACATGAGCAAGGCCCTGGGTCTTCACCAGAATGAGTATGATGGCCTTGTCACAGAAGATCAACTAGTGGAATTCTTTGAACTAATAAGGTACTCAGACACCATCAAGGTAGGAAATCTAAAATGGGCACATCTATGAAAAGAGTGGAGCTATGTGTTTGCCACTCTCCTGCAAGTATTCAGTGGAAGGAAATCCAGCTTTGACCAACTAAGTGCTCTTGTTCAACAGATATGCTATTCACTTGCCTATGATAGGAAAATTGATGTTGGAAAGCTCATAATGCAGGAACTCTATGGAAAACTTGGTAAGAACACAACCAAGAGAGGTAATGATATCTTCTTTCCTAGGTTTATTCAGTTTGTACTTCATTATCTAGATAAAAATGTGGCTAATTTACCTGGTTTAGATAAAAGTAGATTAGGCTACCCTAGATCCATGACCAAACTCATTTTTGGTAATTTGGATACTAGGAATGATGTGGATGTAAGGCTTGTAATAACTTCCCATATGCAGAAGTTATTTGAGTCTTACCCTCACAACTTGCCAACATTTGCCTCCAAATCTGAGTTAGCCAGACCCAAGCAAGTAGACCACAGTGCTAACCCAGGGTCTGCTAACCAACCACCTCAACCAAACACTCTACCAAACATTGAGCCAACTGCATCATCCTCTCAAAAGGGTGATGTTAGTAAAAAGGAGAAGAAGAGAAAACAGGTTGCTTCTACACCTTTAACCATTTTATCTGAAGCAGCATTAGCTGTAGAATTAGGAAGTGAGGCACCTGAGTCAACCCTAATCAGGCCAAAGAAGAAAAAAACTAAAACCACCTCTTCAGTCACACAAATGGCTGAAGTTGTAAAATCAGGGGCAAACAGTTCACTAGATGTATCCTCTCAACAGGGTGCATCTATAGAATCAAACATCCTCCCCAATGCACCTACCTGTACAGAGTCAGCACATGGGAGTGATAAGGCTGGCACTACACTGAATGGAGAGCACATCACAATTGAAACTCCCTCTATCTCTTAGGGGGAGTTGCCCAACTCTAATCTACAAGACACTCCTCTTCCAGAATCTACCACTCAAATTTCTTTGTAGCCTGCAACTCAAGCAATTGAGGAGCAAGGCATTGATCATCAAGAATTCTTTTCTCTTGATGAGCCAATGATTTCAAGTGACTTAGTGCATGACACTTTGCTCACCACCCAGGACCCACATTTAGATGGTGAGGGAATGCATGCTGGGGCATCTCCTAATGACACCATCACAAACACAGAGGTTCCACTAGTTTTTACTAGAGACTCTGTGCCTGTGTCAACTGCTGGTGTAACTCATCCCACTTCTATGGAGACACCAGTAGTAGAGTCAATCCATCCGGTTACAGAAGTTGCATCTGTAACTGAGGAGTCTAGCTTGCCTAGCTCTAGCTCTGACTTTCTGTCACAATGGCTGAAGCCTGTGCAACATGACAGTGCTTCAGGATCAGGGTCTGTTCCACCACAATTGACGGTTGAAGCACTTCAAAGCTTAGTTGTGGATCAGATTCCTGAGTTTGTCAAGATTGCTCAGAACTTGGTCACCTCCAACATCCCTAATCCAGACTATGAAGCCATTCTGCTATGCCATAGGGATGATGTGGAGATGTAGAAGACAAAGATAATTGATGATGCTGATAGAGATGGCAATATAGATGCCTGGTTGCAAGGAAAATATGATATTACTCTTGATGAAGCACTTCAATATCTCAGGGAGGAATACATCACTTCACTAGGTTCCAATGCCAAATCTCTGACCCCTGGTGAAGTACATGAGGCCATGAATGATTCACACAAGGGATTCCTCAAGGTTGCCCACTATCTTGGAAAAGTAGTCAAAACTGAGGTCAGCAGAGTGTGTGATAAGACAGCCACTAAAGTGGAAGAAATCAAGAGGACCTTTGATGCCAAATTCCCTCAGTTGGACAGTGTGCTTAAAGAACTCAAATACTGTAACACCACCTGCACCAAGATGGATCATGGGCTAGCACTGCTAAAGGATATTGTCACAAGTCTGGGGCATAAATTTCAATCTCTATCTGATCAAACCACAGACTCCAATGCCATGCTGAAGACAATGTTCAAGAATTTATATGGAGACAGGCTGGTAATTGAAGTTCCAGTGCATGACATGACTAGGTTTGAAGTGCAGAGACTTAAAGAACAATCCCTGTCTGGCTTCAAATCTACTGAATTGTTCAGCAAGGTAGATGCACTTGAAACGGAGGTAGCTACTCTCACTAAGTCTAATGCTCATCTTACAGACAAGGTTGCACTTCTCAATGATCAGTTGGACACTCAAGCAACCACCACAGCTAATGTTCTTCTGCATCAGCAATCTATGTTGGATGCCATGATGAAGCATATGGGTCACCCTATACCTGAAGAGTCTTCAAACCCAAAGGTCACTTCTAAAGCCTCTGTGCCTGACAACAAGCCTAAGGGGGAGAAAAGGATAAGGAATTCAAATCCAAAGGGGGAGAAACCTAAGGAGATAGGCATACAGATAAAGGAGGGTGGTCACCAAAGGGCTTCAAAATCCATACCTAATGTGCCAGGCAAAGGAAAATCCAAAGTTGGTGAGCCTCCTACCTCATTGCCAGTTGTCACTCTACCAACTGTGCATGTCATTACTCCTAGTGGTCAGAAGCAATCTATCACAACCACAGTGGTTGCAGGGAGCATGCCAGCTGATGAACCTCCATCATCCAAATCTGAAAGTGCCAAGCCTGTAGAAGCTGAAGTCATTACTGAGGCCAAGCTACAAGAAGTTGCTAATTCAAATGTCTATCATGATACAGCCTTCTTGGAGTTTCTGAAATCCACAAGGGAACAGGCTGATGATACTCAGTTCTATCTGAGAGAGTTGAAGGAGCAGATTGACTACCTCACTGTTATTCCTAGGAAATTCAACAACTTATGGTTCAAGGAGATAATGATGGTATCTAAGTCAAAAATATGGCATTTGACTTTCAACACTCTACAAAGCCTAAAGCACTCAGAAGTGGATGTGTTCCTTGGACTGATTTAAAATGGGAATGAAAATAACAAGAGTCTCTTTGATGACTTAAGGAATGATCTGTTAGTAGTATTTTTATGTGTTCGTTCGCAGGGAAGGACTGAATGTAATATCAAGTTCAAGTATCTTATCTCTCACAATTTAGAAGTGTAGAAGAATGTTTGGTTTGTTTATAGACTAAATTAAACTAATTATAAATCGAGAATAAAATATATGAGGAAAACAATCCAAGAATTGGGGTTCTTCACTTGGTTTCAATGCACATTCAATATCTATGTGATGTCTACGTTCTTACTCTGCTGAAAACAATTCTTCTAAGGTTATAATGTTCTCTTCCAAGATACAATATAATGTCTACAACTATACCCTAATTGTCACTTCCGTGATACAATCAAAGACAATCATAAACTATTAAGCTCCAAGAATTATATAAGTCTCACAACTCTCCTATTAATCTTCCAATCAAATATTCAAGTTATGTCTGTTAAATCATGTACTAAAATTGCAACTCCTCTTCCAAGTTATTACAATCCCTAAAATCCAATCAAAGGTTCATGACTCCCCTAATTGTGTTAAGCCCTCAATAACAGATCAGCACAACAAGAAAATCACAGATAATTAAACACACATGAATACCAAGGAATACTACCCAATCCTCAGATTAAGATTTAGTTACACATAATTAAAGAAGAAAACAAAATAATAATGATAATGAATGAAAACATAATATTGAAGAAAGAATTGAAGATCGAAAGTACCTTGATACGATTAAAAGCTATCAATTGTTTTGATTTACAATGGTAGGATGTGTTTAAATAGGCTCTACAAATCTTGCCCAGCAAGATATTACCTTCTATTACAATTAGAATTCAATTAAGGTATTAGAAATTGCCCAAAATACAATTAGAACTAGAAAAGGGCAAAACAGTAATTTCTCTGCTCCCATCTATCTGCTGGTCGTGCTTCCTGGGCCCACCACACGCGGCCTGGTCGTGTAAGACCTATCCCATATTGTAGAAAATCTCTCAAGCTTCGCGTGGGCAGTAAGATCGCTGAAAACGGACTTCTAGAACTCCAGATATGGCCAAAACAGTATAAGCTGCACAGCCTTCCCGGAAAATCCGAATTTTAATCAATTAAATCTCCAAAAATGATAGAAGCATCAACTTTAATCAACATTCTCGTAAATCTGCACAACTAAGCAAAATACATCAAAACTACAACAACTTGAGTCCAAAATAATCAATTTAAGCCGAACGGAGACATTCCAAGTGGATATAAAATCCACTTATCATGATCAACCCTCAAGGCTACCTGAAGTATTCACAAATCCTAGAACCATCATCTATCAAGCTGCAACCAGAATTGATGATATCAAGCAGCTGATCATTCCTAAGCATCTAGTCCCTCAGAACAAACCTCTCATTATTGCCATCATTGAGAAGCTGAACAAGAAGAAGGGTGTAAGAACAGCAGAAGAATTGGAAGCTATATCTTATCTCAGATCATACATTGCAACTGGCATTGTACCTGAGTCTGCCAAGTTCAACCCAAGCAAGGATGGTGATCAAGACAAGGTTAGTGATGGAAGGAGAAGACATCACAGGAGTAATAAGGGTGATGAAAACAAGAAGAAGAAGAAGGATGACAAGAAATATGATGATGACCAAGGCAAAGTCTATGAGAGGAAAATTGGAAAACAGCAAGCCTTAGGCATTGCTAGCAGTAACCTCACCACAACACAAGACTCTGAGTCTAGGGTGAATACTGTTAGTAATGACCTACCAAAATCTGATTCGATGGCTTCTGCAACTGTTTTTCCACCTCAAGAAGAGAAGAAGATTCAAGTCAAGAAACCATGTGTATGTTTCAGAAAGCAAACTGCTAATGGAATACTACAATGGTCTACAAGCAAGGGTCATAAGTTTCTGCCTAGCAATCATATAAGAAGGACTAAATTCAAGCATGCTGCAAGAAGGGTGAAGTTATCCAAGTCAAAGGCACTGACAATTATTCCAGGATTGAACCTACCACCTCTGGATGAAAACTATGATGAAGACCAACTCCAGTTCCTATGGGCTCAAAGAATCTATCTTGTTGCCATTGTTGATGATTTTCTTGAAATTAAATATACTGATGGAAGACAGAAAAAATTCAGACAAGGAACATGTCAGCACTGGGGCAGGCTATATGATATAGAAAGGATAATTGCAATGTTGGATTCTGAAGACAGAGTGGAAAGGATATGGAAGCTGGAGTTAGTTGACTTTGTCAAAATGAAAAGAGATCACCAGGCAGAAAGGAAAAAGAACAGTGAAGAGCTACTTAAGAAAAGGGAGGAGGAGTTAGCTGCAATGAAAGCTAAGGCTGATAAATTGAGAGCTATGGGTCTGTGCAGAGTCAAGTTTAATCCTTACATCATTGAGTACAAGAAACATGGTAGAAATGTAAAGATTAGAATGGACTACATCAGTTCCTATTCTGAGAAACAGCTGAATGAAGTACTCAAGGATTTGTCAGGCTCCCCTCTAATTGAAGAACTCACTGCAATGGAAGATATTATTCTTGCCATGGAGGAAAATGCAAAGAAGAAAGCCAAAGAAGCTGAAGAGATGATGAAAAATGAGAATCTGCAAGCCAAAGCTCAAGAGATGAATCCAAAAGGATATGGCTAGTAGTTTCTCATAACTTGTAAGAATACTTCTATGTACTTTCTTCAATCAATCTACATACTTGTACTTTTAAAGTTTTATCTTTATGTATGTGAGGCTTGTTATCAGACATGAAATTGTGACTAAGGGTCTTAATCACAATTTGGGGGAGATTGTTAGTCACAGAGGCATGCCTGTTTACATCAAATAACAAGCCTAATTGTCTGTAATGCTTTGCATTACTTACATGACCTCTTAACTGAGGGAACCTCTAGTTGTAGAGTCTCTACTTGTTCTGTACTTGTAATAGGCACCAAATCCTAGTTGTGTAACTGTACTTATATAGTCAAGAATAATGCTTGAAAGAAGTTCGAAGGTTCATGCCTCAAGCAAGAAGATAAAGACTGTCAAATAATCACAGTTGGGATTCGAAGAAAGTGAAGAATTTGCCTAAGTACCAATTCGAGAAGTAGTTTTGTCTATTCGAGAAGTCCAGCATTCGAGAAGTCAGGGATTCGATATCTCAAGACACTATTCGATATCTCTGAATACACTGTTCGATATCTCAAAGATTCGATATGTCTATTACTCTGTTCGAGAACTGAAGAAGTCAAAAGTGGTATTCGAGTTCTCAAGGAGTCAACAAGTCAAAGTTCCATTCGATATCTCAAGGACTCAGAAAGCTATTCGATATCTCAAGGATTCGATAAGTCAAGTGTTCTATTCGACAACTCAAGGAATCCTGATGAAAAGGAGCTATTCGAGAAGTAATTCGATATGTCAATATAACAGTATTCGAGAACTCAGAGTTATCGATCAAGTCAATTCTAGTTCTCGAATCACTTACTTAGTCACTTCTCGAATACATTCTTGGAGACAAAATACTGGAGAAATTGTACAAGTCAGAAACCTGCAACAAGCCAATGCACTTTATGGACCTCAGTCTGTAACGTGCTCTGGAAAGCCTACAAAGAAGCTTGGAGAGATATAGAAGAGACAAAGGGCTAAAGAAGTGGATCTGAACAGGCTTTGCAAAGTCAAATCTGTAACCGTTTGGACTCTTACTCAAATAAGATAGACATACTAGAAAGTAATTTATTTTAGCTACCTTATTTGTAGTAAGTAGGTTGTATCCATGTTCTATAAGGATACAGTCTCACTTCCTTAGCAATTAACTTTTTGGTGAGTCAAGTTTTTCATATTCATTGTAAGCCATATCTCTCTGAGAAAAACGAATCTGAGAATACTATCATTTGTATTCACAGATTGTAGCAACCTTTATCTAATAATACATTAGATTAAAGTGATATTGTGACTTGTGTTGTTCTTTATCCGCACCTACATCTTTGCACACACAAACACTTATCTGCTACACAGACTCAACCAAGGAAAGTTCAAGAATCCATTCACCCCCCCCCCTCTGTATTCTTTTACTGTATTCTATACTCAACATTTTGTTAGATTGTCAAAATATCTTGAAAATACGAGAGGTCCAGTCATACGCATTGATATATACGCTGATACTTTGAACATTTAAAATGACTGTTCAGCTTCTCATTATTTCCTTTATAAACACCTGATGTCCTTTGCCTTTCTTAACTCCACAACCACACAAAATCTCTCTGTAATCACAGAGCTTCCACAAAACACAATGGTCTTTAACCCAATCTTCCAAGTTACTCTTGAGATGCTCCTTGTCCTGAAGTAGATCTGTGAAGACTAAGAATAGCAACAACTTTAGACAAGAATAGGGTTATCAGTAGAAATTAGACAAAAAGATGTTTGTATTTCATTTTCATGTATGTAACGCTTTCGATTAATGAAAATACAAGTTCTTATTATCTACTTGCCTATTGTTGTTTATTGATCTGAAAAACAAATTAAATTATCAGTATGAATGAATTAAAGCTTGCTAGCATAAACTTAACAGTACTCAGAATTAGATTACTAGTTAAAATGGACTTCAGTATTTGAAACAACAACACACACAATTTCATAATCCTGATACTGACGATTAAATCCTGATGACGTCAGCATACTGATAGCAATCCTGATCCTGATAACAATAAGTCTATCATACTAAAATTTTTCAATGTAAAATGTTACAGCTTAAGCAATTATCAATTAAGTATAGATCTTGACAAAAATATCAAGTCTATAAGCTTAAAACAACATACCTTGCTACTTTTGCAGATGTTAAAGATCTAGAAATTTTACATTCCTAACTCACTAACCAATCTAATGAATGTAGCCTCATCAAGTGGTTTAGTTAGAATATCTGCAAGCTGTTTGTCAGTAGGAACAAAATGAAGTTCCACAGTACCATTCTCAATATGTTCTCTAATAAAATGATACCTGACATCAATGTGCTTAGTCCTTGAATGTTGAACTGGATTTTCTGCAATTTTGATAGCACTAGTATTATCACAAAACATAGGAATATTACTAAGTGTCATACCATAATCCATCAACTGATTTCTTATCCAAAGGAGCTGTGCACAACAACTGCCTGCTGCTATGTACTCAGCTTCTGTAGTTGAGGTTGAGACAGATTGTTGCTTCTTGCTTGCCCAAGAAATCAATCTGTTTCCCAAGAATTGACATGTACCTGTAGTGCTTTTCCTGTCTATTTTACACCCTGCATAATCAGAGTCTGGATAGCCAATTAGGGAGAAGTCAAATTCTCTAGGATACCACAAACCAAGATTTGGAGTTCCTTTGAGATATCTAAAAATTCTCTTCACAGCAATTAAATGAGATTCCTTAGGATCACTTTGGAATCTAGCACATAAACAGGTAGAAAACATTATATCTGGTCTACTTGCAGTTAAATATAACAATGAGCATATCATGCCTCTATAACTAGTATTATCCACACTCTTTCCTTTAGGATCAGAGTCTAGTTTAGTGGCTGTAGCCATGGGTGTTTTTGAAACTGAACAGTCTTGAAAGTCAAACCTTCTTAAAAGATCTTTGATATACTTTGACTGATTAATGAAAATATCAGTCTCAGTCTGTTTGACCTGCAAGCCTAAGAAATAATTTAGTTCACCCATCATGCTCATCTGATACTTAGACTGCATAAGCTTGCTAAAATTAGCACACAACTTTTCATTAGTAGAACCAAATATGATATCGTCAATATAAACTTGAACTAAAAGCAATTCACCTTTTATCTTTCTAAAGAATAGAGTTTTGTCAATTGTACCTCTTGTGAAGCCATTTTTAAGAAAAAGTTTAGACAATGTCTCATACCATGCTCTTGGTGTCTGCTTTAGTCCATAGAGTGCCTTGTCAAGTTTGTAGGCATGATTTGGAAACTTTGGATCAACAAATCCAGGTGGTTGCTCCACATACACTTCCTCATCAAGCTTGCCATTTAGAAAAGTACTTTTTACATCCATCTGGTATACCTTGAATTTTGAATAAGTTGCAAATGCAAGAAACATCCTGATTGCTTCCAATCTTGCTACAGAGGCAAAGGTTTCATCATAGTCAATTCCTTCTTCCTGAGAGTAACCCTTGGCCACCAGTCTTGCTTTGTTTCTTACAATCATACCAGATTCATCTAGCTTGTTTCTGAAAACCCATTTTGCACCAACTATTGATCTGTCTTTAGGTCTTGGTACCAGTTTCCAGACTTTGTTTCTCTCAAACTCATTTAACTCCTCCTGCATTGCGATTACCCAATCAGGATCCTGTAAGGCTTTTTCAACCTTCTTAGGTTCATTCTTTGAGAGAAAACAACTATACAAGCATTCATTCTGAATTGATCTTCTAGTTCGAACACCACTATTTGGATCACCAATTATCAAATCTTCAGTATGATCCTTTGTCCATTTTCTAACAGGTGGTAGATTGCCTCTGCTAGACTCTCCCCCTAAGTTAGTGGTATCTCTTATAGAAGAACTCTCTCTGCCCTCAAAAACTCCCCCTTGATCAGTAGAATCAGTAGATTCCATACTGCTTCTAGTTACTGATTTTTCCTCAGTAGACTCTGAAAGATCAGTTCCTGATGGAGTAGACTCTGAATAGCTAGTCTGCTCCTGATGATCATTGTGTCCTCCTTGACTTATTTACTCCCCCTCAACAGTAGCACTCCTTTGAAAAGCAATAGAAATTCCTTCCGGAGAACCTTCTTCATCACTGGAGAGTATCTCAGAATTCTTCAGATTTTCAAATTCAAATTTGTCATGGCTTTCATCAGTTTGCAGAATTCCAAATTTCTTGTCATTAAATGCCACATGAATTGATTCCATAACAATGTGAGTTCTGAGATTATAAACTTTGAAGGCCTTTGATGTTGCTTCATCCGATTTGGCTTCAAATTTTCCAAGTTGTTCTGGATGAACTTTTAGGACATAGCATTTGCATCCAAAGATGTGAAAATATTTCACACTTGGTTTCTTTCCTTTGATCATCTCATAAGGAGTCTTTCCATGACTATTTACCAAGGTACAATTTTGAGTGAAACATGCAGTGTTAATAGCTTCTGCCCAAAAATAGGTTGGAAGTTTTGCATCTGCAAGCATGGTTCTTGTTGCCTCTATGAGAGTCATGTTCTTTCTTTCCACTACACCATTCTGCTGAGGTGTTCCAGGTGCAGAAAATTGTTGAGTGATTCTATTGTCTGCACAATACTCCTCCATTGTAGAATTCTTGAATTCTGTACCATTGTCACTCCTAAGTACTTTGACTTTGTACTCAGAGTTATTCTGAATATTCTTGACAAGTTCAATGATTTGCTGAGGAGCTTCATCCTTCTTGTGTAGAAAGAACACCCATGTGAACCTTGTGAAATCATCCACTATAACCAGAGCATATCTTTTCTTGCTGATAGACATAATGTTTACTAGACCAAACAGATCAAGATGCAGCATGTGAAATGGTTCAGTAATTGAATTTTCAGTCTTGCTCTTGAAAGTAGTTCTTCTCTGTTTTCCAAGCTGACAGGCATCACAAAGTCCATCTTGCACAAAATTTGCCTGAGGTAGGCCTCTCACCAGATTATACTTAACAAGTTGATTAAGCTTCTTGAAGTTGAGATGTGAGAGCTTCTTGTGCCAAATCCAGCTTTCATTATTTGCTGCTTTGTTGTAGAGACATCTAACAATTCCTTTAGATGTATCACTCAAGCTGGCTTCATATATGTTACCATGTCTTTGACCAGTTAGAACAATGTCTCCATTCTGCATATTCAAGATTTTGCATCCTTCTCTGTCAAAGATTGATTGATAACCTTTATCACCCAGTTGACTTATGCTTAAAAGTGTATGTTTCAAGCCTTCAACCAGTGCTACGTTTTCTATGATGACATTCCCCAAAACAATTGAGCCATATCCCAGAGTTTCTCCTTTGTTTCCATCACCAAAAGATATTACTGGGCCAGCTTTCCTCTCAAACTTTGTAAGCAGGGACTTCTTTCCAGTCATATGTCCAGAGCATCCACTGTCCAAGATAATTGAATGCTTCTTTCCTGTGCCCTGCAAACAAAAAGTAACTAGTTAGAATTTTTTAGGACCCAACTTTGATTGGATCCTTTCTTACTAGATTTAGAAACAACAGGCTTTGAAGATTTTGCTTTTACTTTACCTGTTATAGAGTCAATCTTAGACTCTGATTTCACAAACTGTTTGTGACTAGGAGTTTCAGATTTCAGAGAATAATAGTCATAATATAGTTCATGATATTCTCTACACATGTAAATGGAATGAAGTAAACGACCACAATGATAACAAGCTTTTTATGGCTGGTATTGAATTTTCTGAGTCTTGGGGAATCTGGACTCAGTTTTCCAAGAAGGTTTTTGATTGCAGTCTAGGGCCAAATGATTATGATTTCCACACTTATAGCATTTTTTCCTAGGTGCATCAGGTACATTCTTGTAATTATTCTCTTTGTTAATACCTTCTTTTCCATTCCTATTTCTTTTGATCTTGCTAGACTCTAAAAGACCATCTAGTCTCTGTTTCAACTGAGACTTAGACAGAAACCCTATGTTAACATTCTTAGGTTTCTCTAACACTTTCTCATCTGAATTACTATTGTTAATTCTTTTATGTACAACAGGAGTACCTTTTGAATCAACAAATTTAACATGTTTAGGTTCAGAAACAATTCTCTTACCTTCAGATTTAGATGTGTTAGCTTCTACTTTACTATCATCATTGACAATAGCTACTTTTTCTTCTTGTCTAGCCTTATCAAAACCAAAACCATTAACTTTACCACGAATTCCACTTTCAATGATTTCTTGAGTCTTTTTACCAAAAATGTTAATGATCTTAATCACATCTTTCTCTTCCTCTAGTTCTTTTCTGACATAGTCATAAACTTCAAGAATAACACCATAATCATGCTTAGCTTTATCAAAACTTAATCTATATTCTTCCATTTGAACTAACTCAGATTCAAGAAAATTATTTCTATCAACTAACTTATCATTCTTAACCTTAAGTTCATCTCTTTCACTAGTAAGAATTCTAAAGTTAGTCATAAGATTCTTAAACTCAGCATGGATAGATCTAATTTCTTCAGAATTTAAGCTATCAAATGAATCAAGAGAGTGAAGTGATACCTTAACAGAAGATGGAGAAGTTTTCTTTGGAGATCCAGGTTTGTTTGAAACATTTGCCATCAGTGCAATGTTGTCATAATCCAATTCATCTTCAGAATCACTGAAATCAGCCCAATCCTTCTGTGTGACCATGAGTGCATTACCCTTTCCTGAATTCCAAGGCTTCTTACACTCACTAGCAAAGTGTCCAAGCTCGCTGCAGTTAAAGCATTTGATCTTGGCCTTATCAAGCTTGACAATTGTACTTTTGCCTTTGTCACTCTTCTTTTCCTCCTTCTTTTGAAAATATCCTTTGCTAAATCTTCTCCTGTTGAATCTTCCTTTCTTGAAAGCTTTAGCAAACATAGCAAAGAGTTCCTGCATCTCAGATTCAAAATCACTGTTGTCAGAGTCCATATTAGTAGTCTCTGACTAAGAACTTTCTTTGTTTTTCTTCTTCCTTGAGTTCTTTACAGCAGGTTCATCATGATGTTCCTCTGGAAGCTTCTTTGATTCAGATTGAGCAGTAAGTGCAACAGTTTTCATCTTTCCTTCACTCCTGCTCTTCTTCTGCTGCTTGTCAAGTTCATAAGCCCTCAGTTTTCCATACACTGCCTCTAATGATATCTCATCTAGATCATTAGCTTCCTCAATTGCAGATATCTTCTCATTGTAGAAATCAGGCAAGGCTTTCATGAACTTAGTATTCATATCCTCCAAGTCATAATATTTACCATGCATGGCCATCTCATTGATGAGTTTTGTAAACCTATCAAAGGTATCAGTAAGTGACTCACCAGACTTGGATTCAAAATACTCATACTGTTGTATAAGTAATGTCCTCATATTCTTCCTGACAGGCTTAGTTCCTTCAGAATGAACCTTAAGATTGTCCCATATATCCTTAGCAGTCTTACAAGAGAGAACATAGTTAGTGAGAACAGAATCAAAACTGTTGAATAATATGTTTCTCACTTTAGCATCTTTAAGAACATTCTCCTTTTCCTTATCTATCCATTCAGATTTAGGCTTCTCTGTTATATGTTCTGGAACAACCTCACCATCAACAGTTGCTTGTCCAACAACCTTTGTTGGGATAAATGGTCCATCTCTGATTCTGTCAAGATAATCAGGATTTGTTGCTTCCAGATGATGCAACATCTTTACTTCCCATAGAGTATATTCGTTTCTCTTGAGCATAGGGATCTTGGTATTACCATCCTTACAACCAAACATGATTGCAGATCTTTATGATTATTCGAAATCAACCTGCTCTGATACCAATTGTTAACTCGAATAACTTGTAGAAGGGGGGGTTGAATATAAGTTATATAATCGTGTCTGATTTTTTCTCGAATAAATAAAACAAGAACAAACGAATAAATCAAACTGTTTGTATTAATAAGATCAAATACAAACTCTACCAAAGGTGTACAATTACCTTTAGCAGCTGCTGACAATACAAATCTCTCTCTGTTTGTTTCGAACTCTCGAATACAAACCTTATGCTATCGACTCACAAATCATTCGACTCGACACTTTTTACAATGATATAGAGAGAGTATTTATAATGCTACCTATCAACTAATAACAGAAAGATAATCTATACATGACAATGTTCTGCCGTCCAGTTGATAGTTTCCATCAATAGATAATTCTTTCTTTCATAATATCTTCTTGCTTGTTCTTCACACAAAGATCCTGTTTTATAGCACTTGCCAGTTTCTGTAGCATCCTTAATGACATCATCAGTAACACGACTAATATCAGGATTCCATCTTACATCAGGATCTGACCATCCCATCAGTACTTGACTTGCTCTATCAAGATTCTATCTCAGTTCCTGACATGTAGTACTTGATGCACTGTTCCTGACTTAACTCTACAGATTACTGTCTAACACATATATCCTATACAAAGTGCTAAATCCTTTATAAGATCAGGATATATAAGAAGTATAAGTAAAATTCTATTCTTAACATCACAACTCATGAATCATTCCTAACAGGATAAAATTATTTTGATAGAGTAATTTTCCAATTTCCAGAACTGGTCAGGGCTGATTTTGTTAACAATTGTCTATTTTGTAAGATATTTTTGTGTGTGATTTTTTGGAATTTTCTTTTAGTAAGCTATATGTAAGCGTTGCATGAGTTCTATTAAGGTGTGTGCTTGTTTGCTTTATTTGACTGTTAATAGATAATGAATTAATATTTAAGATTTTTTGTGATTTTATTTTCAGGGTACGAAATCAATATTGAGGTAAGTGACTTTTCGTTGCCTACTAGTATTATCAAATATGATTCTATTCTGTTAACTTTATTGTATTCGTAGCATTTGATTTTTTGAAAATTGTGACATCGAAAATAGAATTTAGAAAAGATTTTTATAAGAACCCCCAGTTTTAGTTGCGTATCGAATTATAGAATCCGGTCACTGGATAGTGTGACACATATAACTAGTTTACGCACGTTCCGGTACACATAGATACCTTGTTGAGTTTGACTTAACGAAGGACGTAAACTAGCCACCATCGAACTATAGAAGCCGTGTCACTGGCATAGTGTGACCGTAATTTAGAACTGTGGGAATAAAATGTGATTTTACTGTTAAGATTGTTTTATCGATTTACAGGTTTTGAACTTTTGTTTTTTAAAAGTATTATTTTGAGCCATCGGACGATGGTTACTTGTTGGGCTTCGCAGCTCATTGTTTTAATATATTTCAGGTTACTAAGCTTTGAATCGAATAAGGATGTGAACTTGTGGATTTTGTGCTACCTGATTTAGATGCAATTATTGGAAAAGAGTTACAGTATTATAGAATAAATCCAGTTTTTAATTAGACATTGATTATTGAATTTGTGTAGTTGCGTTTTTAATTCAATTGTTTCAGATTATTGTGTTGACTTTTGGTTTGACTTTCGTTAAATTTGAATTTATTGAATAAAGAATTGTATTTTATTTTAGTTGAGAATTTAGAAATAATAGTCAGAAAATTCGGGTTTTTACACTAATAAAAGAGTACTACCAAATGTTAAAGGTTTGATACTTCTCAGCAACGTATTTAGTTCTAATATTTTTAACTTCTTTTTTCTTTCAAGACTCTAATAATTTTAACTTTGAATATAATATATTACTAACTTATAACCCGTGTGAAGCACGGGTTTGTTTTGATATGTTATAAATTTTATTTGACATTACAATTATATTTCTATATATTCATTATTTTCAGTAATTTTTTTAATTTTAATTTAATATAAATTTAAATAATGATATACATGGTTTAAAGTTTATATTGCCAAATTCTAAATTAAAAGTGTCGCTGACGGGTTCAACCTTGAATTTTCAGTAAAGTAATTTAATCATATAATATCTTATTATTAAATCTATTGATTCTTATTTATTACTAAAAATAACGATTTAAATATATAGTGTGTATATTAATGATTGGAAGATTAGTTTTAAATGAAAAGGTAATGTGTTTTAATTAGAAAAATATTATTACTAAATATAATAAAGAAAAGATATAGTGTGATATTTTGGATATATATTAATTATTGTAATATTAGTTTTAAATTAAAAGGTTACGTGTTTTAGTTAGAAGTGAAATCTTTGGAAAAGATGGGTAATTGAGTTGTTGGAGCAGAACATAAGAAAGAGTCCAAGAAGAAGCTCAATGCGGGTGGAGGAATTTTAATCGGAATCGGAATATAATTACGTTATTATCAATAATTAGTTTTCTTAATTGTTATTTTTATAATATAATGATAATATTATTTATGTTAATAATTAGGAAATGAGAGATTTATTGAGTTGAGATTTGATGAAACTGGAGGAATCAATTAGAGCACCGCATGACATATTAACATTATTATTTGTTTTAATAAATAGGATAACCAAACCGAAAATCAAGAACAAAAACCAAAATTTTCAAAACTTTCAATGTTTAGGCTTTAATACAATACTAGCTTATAGCCCATGCAAAGCACGGGTTATTTTTAAATATTTTTAAAATTATATGATTAAACAAAATAGAGTTTTATAATTTATTATGGTATTAATTTAACTTTTTAAACTTATTTAATAAATCACATGTATTGTTTAGAACTAATAATATAAAATTTTAATGTAAATTTGTTGTTGACGGGATTCGAACCGGGATTTAAATATAGAAAATTCCTTATTATTAGATCTAACGGTTATCATCTATCTATTAAATATCTAACGGTCACTATTGTTTTAAATTGTTGAACCAAACAACCAAATTATATCTCTGTTTGCTTATTATATATTAGTATAGATGTATATAGATTTTTATTATATTTTGATTAATGATTATATGATGCAGTGTGATATTTTTGGGTTTATATTAGTGATTGCAAGATTAGTTTTAAATTTAAAGGTAACATGTTTTAGTTAGAAAACAAATATTAGCGTTTGTAAGATATGGTACAATTTTAGGTGTTTATAAAAGGTAATTTCTTCAATTAAAAGTAAATGTTAAAAAGGCAATCCGCTAATAACTATTTATTATATTATTATAAATAATAATTAAGTAAGAATAATTAAGTAAAATAACATGTTTTATTAGTTAAGGGTAAATAAGTAAAATAAAGCGGTACCTTTCTTTTGATATGTTATAAATTTATTTAATAATATAATTAGGTTTTATATAATCATTATTTTCAATAATTTTTTCACTTTTAATATAATTTAATATACTCTTTTTCAAGGATTATCCTCATGTTTTCTTATTATTAGCAATGTATATAGATTTTTATTATATTTTATTAATGATTGTAAGATGCGGTGTGATATTTTTCAGTTTATATTTGTGATTGCAATATTAGTTTTAAATTTAAAGTTAACATGTTTTAGTTAGAAAACAAATATTAGTGTTGGTAAATTTTTTATTTTTTTTGTCAGAACGTTGGTACAATTTTAGGTGTTTATAAAAGGTAATTTCTTCAATTAAAAGTAAATGTTAAAAAGGCAATCCGCTAATAACTATTTATTATATTATTATAAATAATAATTAAGTAAGAATAATTAAGTAAAATAACATGTTTTATTAGTTAAGGGTAAATAAGTAAAATAAAGCGGTACCTTTCTTTTGATATGTTATAAATTTATTTAATATTATAATTAGGTTTTATATAATCATTATTTTCAATAATTTTTTCACTTTTAATATAATTTAATATACTCTTTTTCAAGGATTATCCTCATGTTTTCTTATTATTAGCAATGTATATAGATTTTTATTATATTTTTATTATATTTTATTAATGATTGTAAGATGCGGTGTGATATTTTTGGGTTTATATTAGTTATTGCAAGATTAGTTTTAAATTTAAAAGTAACATGTTTTAGTTAGAAAACAAATATTAGCGTTTGTAAGATATGGTACAATTTTAGGTGTTTATAAAAGGTAATTTCTTCAATTAAAAGTAAATGTTAAAAAGGCAATTGGCTAATAACTATTTATTATATTATTATAAATAATAATTAAGTAAGGATAATTAAGTAAAATAACATGTTTTATTAGTTAAGGGTAAATAAGTAAAATCAACAGGTACCAACCAACCAAACTTTTAATGTTTCGTCTTTTATATAATAGTATAGACTAGCTTATAACCCGTGCAATGTACGGGTTTCTTGTATCATGTTATAAATTTGATTTAATATTACAATTATATTTTTATATAATCATTATTTTTAATAATTTTTTTAATTTTAATTTGATATAATTTAATATACTCATGTTTACGAATTATACTAATGTTTTCTTATTATAAACAATGTATACGATTTTTAATATATTTTTATTAATAATTGAAAGATATGGTGTTATATTTTCGGGTATATATTAATGATTATAAGATTTGTTGTAAATTGAAAAGGTAACGTGTTTTAATTTGAAAAAAAATATTAATGATTGAAAGATATGATACGATTGATCTTTTTAGGTGTTTATAAAAGGTAATATCTTCAACTAAGTAGATGTCAAAAAGACAATCGACTAATTACCATTAATTATATTATATTATTATTTATTTTAGCTGTTATATTTTTCTTGAAAATTATGGTGTGATATTTTCGGGTTTATGTTAGTGATTGTAAGATTTGTTTTAAATTAAAAAGGTAACGTGATTTAATTCGAAAGGAAATATTAATGATCGAAAAATATGATACGATTAATATTTTTAGGTGTTTATAAAAGGTAATATCTTCAACTAAAAGTAAATGCGAAAAGGTCAATTCACTAATTACCATTAATTTTATTATGTTATTATTTATTGAGTAAACTTCAAAGTGGTGGCCAGATTTACACTTATTTTCAAAAAAGTGGCCCGATTTTCAAATTTGCAAAATGGTGGCCAGACTTGAATTTTTCCTTTCAAAAAGGTGGCTACAGACGAATTTTAGCTTTTTGGCAGGGGTAAAATGGGAAAAAAAAAAGCTAAAGATCCCAAAAATTGTCCACAAAAATTCCCAAATTAATATGTGTCACCATATAAAAGAACGAAACTTACTCAGTTATAATACCACATAAAGTGGTGTCTGAGGAGGGTAGATGTACACAGACCATGCCCCTATACAATAGGGAGGCTGTTTCCGAAGGACCCCCAGCCAAATACAAGTACAAATACAAAGAAAGAAAACTAATACAAGCTAAACTCACACACACCCAGAGGTCGAACCCTTGACCTCCTACAAAGGAGACAAGGGTTCAACCCACTGCACCAACATGTTGTTGGCTATATGTGTCACCATATGATTGGTTATATTCGTAATAATAATAATGCCCCCCATGTATGCACATCAATTCACCAAAAAATCCACAAATATGAGTTGTCAAGATTTAATTATTCAATTTATGTGCATGCATGGGGGCATTATTATTATTACGAATATAACCAATCATATGGTGACACATATTAATTTAGGGATTTTTTGGTTAATTTTTGGGGTTTTTAGCATTTTTTTTTAGTAAAATAAAATATTTTCCCATTTTACCCCTGCCAAATTATCTGAAAATGATCTTCAGTCAGTTTTTTGAAAGGAAAAAGGCAAGTTTGGCCACCATTTTGCAAAATTGAAAGTCTGGCCACTTTTTTGAAAATGAGTGTAAAATCTGGCAACTTTTTTGCAATTAACTCTTATTTATTTTAGGTGTTATATTTGATTGATCTTCTTAGGTGTTTATAAAAGGGTAATATCTTCAACTTAAAGTAAATGTTAAAAAAGTCAATCGACTAATTACCATTAATTATATTATGTTATTATTTATTTTGTGTGTTATATTTTCCTTGACAATTATGGTGTGATATTTTCGAGCATATATTAATGATTGTAAGATTTGTTTTAAATTAAAAAGTTAATGTGTTTTAATTAGAAAGGAAATATTAATGATCGGAAGATATGATACTATTGATGTTTTTTAGGTGTTTATAAAAGGTAATATCTTCAACTAAAAGTAAATGTAAAAAAGTCAATCGACTAATTACCATTAATTATAACTACCATTAATTATGTATTTTCAACTAAAATTAAATGTGAAAAAAGCAATCGACTAATTACCATTAATTATATTATATCATTATTTATTTTAGGTGTATTTATTTTTCTTTATAATTAAGGGTAAATAGGTACCAAAAAATAGGTACCAAAAAACAGATACCGAAAAACAAATACCAAAACTTTTAATGTTTCGGCTTTTATATAATAGTATAGATTGTATAGATAGCTATATGTCTATATTATATTAAAATTTAATATTTATAATATTATTTATAAAAATTAAAAAAACAAAATTTAAGATTTAAATAGTACAATTAACGTATTTATATGTGGAACATTAGTTGTTTTGTGGTTTATTGTGTTCCGTACTTCCAACCTTTTTTTTAAACGAAAATTAGGTTAAAAGACTTGAATATACAATTACAAGCAAAAAGCCACTGAAAAGTGAAAACATACTGCTGAAGATATTTGGCCTAAAAACCCGATCAATAATACTTGACATAATTAGCCAGCACAAAAGTTACAAAATATGATATGATTTGAGAAGCTACAGTAAATTAGTTTTGCGTTAGGCATACCACATAATTCAGTTTAAGGTTCTAAAGGATCAGTGATTTGGTGATGGCGAGGCGTTTGGTTAGCAAAAATTCAAGTTTTAGGAATACATATGACTATTTTCAACAATAAAAGAGTTTTTTTTTATTAGATTTAAAATAAATAATTAAAAATATTATCTATAAATTAATTTGTTGCTTTAATATTTTGGTAAAATATTTATGAAAATACAGTTTCAAACAAAAAAACAATTTTTAATATTGTTTGCAATGAAAAATAACACAATGTAACTCTTTTTTAAGTATTTTTTGTTATAAATTTCCAGTTGCTTTTGGTTGTGTTAGAGATTATTTTTGTTACATTTGATAATATTTTATTACAAAATCGTGATTTTACAAAAAAAAAAAAAAAAAGATCAAAAAATTCGTGTAAGAGCGATTTTAATTTATCCAAAACCTTGGTACTCGATACCACCAAAATAATCTCAATTGTTAAATCTAATATTATTATTTATTTAGAAGAGAATTTTTAGAATTGGGTTTTTCAAAAGTGTAAACTGAAAAGTAGTTATAAGTCAATAAGAAACCAATATATATAGCGTAGGATAAGCGAGAGGTTAGGTGGTGTCTCTAAGATCGTCTCAATCTATGTTTCTATTTTTTTTTATTTTTTGAATTTAAATACTAATAAAAAAATAACCATTAATATATTAGAAGTAGAATATGTGTTCGAAATTATAGAGGAGAAGAATTCGAATTTATAGGTAAAACATATAATTAAAAATTTTATTAGAAGTAAAATAAATGTTTGAATTTGTAGGTAAGACATATAATTAAAAATTTATTGGAAGTAGTATAGGTGTTTGAATTTATAGAGGAGAAGAGTTTCAATTTATTTTTCTAATTTTTTTTAAAGATTTAAAATTTTAAACAACCAGAGAACTTATCCTAAGTGATTCGGGAAAAAAAATAGCAGTCGTGATCCAAAATCGTAATCATCCGAGAAAAAAAACATAATTAATTCGAAGAAGAATACGAGAAGAAAATAATAATCGAATCACATGTTTTAATCCAATATGTGAAAGACATCACGAACCCGGATCGAATCAACCTAACTTTAGATACCATGATAAAGTATGAGAATTGATGAAACTTATTATCGATTACAATATAAGGAGGGCTTATATAGCCAACACTAGACAACAATAAGGAAAATTATTCCATCAAAGAAAACTATTACAATAATGAAATTATCCAATAATAATAACATCATATATGTTGATAAGAATGATATGATTAATCTAATTTTATTGGTAAATTCTGATTAACTCTTATATATATTTATAAATATTAATTTGTAATACATAATAATGTAATTATGGTTAATGTAAATCAAAAGTGTAAAAATTTATTATTGCGAAAATCGCTTAATATTACATATTTGTATAATCCTATTTGATGTTAATTTAAAATGTTAATTGATTATAATTGTTTTTGGTCATTAAAAATATGTAATATATGTTTTTTTTGGAATAATTTCTAATTGATTCTAAAATAATTCATAATTTTTTGATTGCTTAACTGCATTTAACTATATATGGGTAGACGGTAGGGGTGTACACAGGTTGATAAAACCGACCAACCCGATCCAAACCGACACTATTTCACCCGATCCAAACCGATTTTTTTTAAATCGATATATAACTGGATTGAAAAAACGTTAAACCGATTTAAATGGGTTGGGTACGGGTTTTAATTTTTTTAACCGAACCAACCCAACCCGATTAAAAAATAAATTAATTTAATAAAATATTTTTTATATCCATGATCCATTATTACATTGGTACATTTGCATTTATATCAAGATTGAAAGCAGAGTGCCTACTATAGTACCGCGTAGCAGTAGTGCTAACAGGTCTTTGTACCAGCCATGTATATTCATGTATTTTGTCATGCAAACCATTAAAATACATGAAGCTTACTAAGAGAAAGTAGCAACATTTTATCTGTCATAGAAACTATGAGATGCAAGTTCTATGTTAAATTTTTATCGCAATCATGTTATGCTGCTGAAACATTTCATTCTTTCAGCAACCACAAAAATGATAATAATTTTTTATGCAATTTTTTTTAATATTTATTCATAACCTGTCCAAATCGATTGGATTGGATTGGGTTGGATTATGAATTTACTTTTAATGGATTGGATTGAAAAATTTTTAAATCAATTAAATTGGGTTGGGTCAAAAAATTCTTTCAACCCGCCCAACCTGAACCGTGTACACCCCTACTAGACGGAAATAAGTAGATATTATAAAGGATTTCGTATTGGATTTTGTGTTTTCGATTTACCCACTAGTATTACTCACTACCCAGATTTATTGTACTTCCCGGCAATTTATTGATACTATCAAATCGTAATTTACTAAATTTAAACAACCTTAAAATAAATCCGTTGTAGTCTAGTTGGTCAGGATACTCGGCTCTCACCCGAGAGACCCGGGTTCAAGTCCCGGCAACGGAATTCTGTTTTTTCTTTTTTCTGTTGCACCCTAGCAAATCATCATCTTCTTCACCCTTCCTGTCAAAAAGAAAAAAAAAAAAAAAAAAAATCTTCGTCACCCTTTCCAAAACCAAGATTATGTCAACATGTTACGCCATACTGTATTACGGTTGAGACTCAACAATGGAGGCCAAATTACACAGGAAAAGCAGAGTGTTGGACAATTACGTCATATAGATAAATCTCATTTCTTCACAAAAGAATGGTACTTCATACTTGTATCAAGCTATATGTATCAGTTTATTGCCTAACATGGTATTCCCTCCGTCAACTTATTCTTTTCCTATTTTGACTTTTTGCACTATTCATTATAAGCACTATTCATTATAAGCGACTACTAATTTACGCATAATTTATAAGATAAAATATAATCATAAATGATTTTGTTTGATTCGTATTTGTGAGTACTTTAATACAGTGAAGTTTTTATATTTAGTACTAAAACGAAATTGAAGATATCAACGATTAAAAGTGTGCATTGGCAAGCGTAATAATGATTAACAGGAAAAGAAATAAGGAACGGAGGGAGTATCAGTTTTAACTTAGAGTTTCGGATACATGATACATTGAGAAAATGCCCAAAATGACACAAAAATAAGGATGGATGTCCAAAATAGCACTTTCTGGAAAAGAGGCCCCGCAGGGGCACTTTCCTCACGCCAATAATACATGCGTTTAGGGATAACGCATGTTCAACATGCGTTACTCGTGTTTTTGTTAAAGCCCCCAGCTGAAAAATCACCAAAAACGCAATCAACACTGACGTTTTGAGGGTAACGCAAGTACGTGATGCGTTACCCCCATAACGCATGACGCAGTTGCGTTACCCTCAAAAAGCCAGTGTTAATTGTGTTTTTGGTGTTTTTTCACATGTCTGACATGCGTTACTCTCCTAACGCATACTGTACATGCGTGAGCAATGTGCCAGTAACGGGTACACTTCCCAAAAAGTATCAATTTAAGCATTTTCCCCAAAAATTGTGTTATTTTGGCACTTCACCCTCATACTTTCAAACGTTCAACAATGCATTTAAGCAGATTTTTGGAAATATTATACGACTTATTAATCTGATAATTTGATATGAAGTGGAACTTTTATGTTACCGAGCTAAAATGTAGATCTGGCAATTTGTGTCAGTTTACTTTCATATTTTTTTATAAATGCTAAGCCCAAACACAAGCTATTTAAGTATCCGTATATTTTCGTATTTGTGTATTTTCGTGTCGTGTATTCTTGTATCGTATTTTATTATAATATTTTATAAAAATATGAAATAAATAAATAAATGTATGAAAATAAAATATCAAATATTTAGGTAATATTTTTACAATTATATGTTAAATATATATATTTACATCATTATTACTTTTAATAATTGTAAAATAGGGTTAAGTTCAAATTAGATACGGTTATTAATTACTCTCTTCGTTCCATAATAAACATCCTAATATTTTTCAAGTTTCTGACACGTATTTCCACGCATATAAGAAATATAGTTGTAGATAATATTTTTTTCAAGTTTTTTATTTTGTATAAAAGTTTGAACATCCTATTTTTGTACAAAAAAAAAGGAGAAAGTAATATCTACAAATATATTTTTACATGGTCGAAATGCGTGCCAGATACTTGAAAAAAATAGTACGTTTATTATGGGACGGAAGGAGTCGAACTTATGACTAATTTCAACCGTGGATTATATGTAATAAACGATTGAAATTTATTCGTTCTGCTAAAATATAGGATATTTTAATTTTGCTGCAACACACATCCTTTATTATCAAACCTGAGTCTACCACACCATCCAGTTAATTAATCACGTACCCAGTTAACCAATCAAAAAACTATGAATTATTTTAGAACCAATCATAGATCACTTCTAAATCATGGACCAATCAAATTAAAACAAATTTGTTTCCTTATATAATTTAACTTGCTATCTTTTAACCAAGGTTAAACCCATCAATCATTCTAAATATATTTAAAATTTAAATCATGGACCAATCAAATTAAAACAAATCTGTTTCCTTATATAATTTAACTTGCTATCTTCTAACCAAGGTTAAACCCATCAATCATTCTAAATATATTTAAAATTGAATTATAATCTTAAATAGAATTACAAATAGAATCATAATATTATTAAAATTATTAAAATAGAAATCAAACCTGAGTCTACCACACCAATAATATTATATTAAAAATTTTCCTTATTTACCATTCTCATTCTATTATACTAACTATGGTTAGTTAACAATTCTAATTTAAATAGAGTAAATTACTTGATTTAACATATCCATATATTTTATTTTTTTAATGTCAAAAAATAATTATAATAAATTAATATTTTAAATCAAAATCAATCAGGATTATACAAATATAAAATATGCAAAACTTTGAATTATTTTAGTACCAATCAAAGGTCATTCCTAAATTTTAGACCAATCATATTATATTAAAATTTTTCTTTATTTACCATTCTCATTCTATTATACTAACTATGGTTAGTTAACAATTCAAATTTAAATAGAGTAACTTACTTGATTTAACATATCCGTATATTTTATTTTTTTTAATATAAAAAAATAATTATAATTAATTAATATTTTAAATCAAAACCAATCAGGATTATATAAATATATAATATGAAGCAATTTTCGCAATATTAATTTTTCACACTTTGATTTATAGTTAATCATAATAACATTATTATATATTACAGATTAATTTTCATAAATATATATATAAGAGCCAGTTAAAATTAACCACTAAAATTAAATTAATCATAGCATTCTCATCCTAATTTACTTATCATGGTTACTTAACCTTCAAAATTTAAGTTATATAAACTTTTAAATTAATCAATTATTAAAAAAAGGATAAATTCAACCAATTTAAATATTAAAAATGAAATTTAAACCAGTTATCATTAAAATTTTACTTATCGTTATTTTTCAAGAATTAATGGGACAAATAAATTAACTTGACGATATTTTTGAATTTTTTAAGATACTAAATATACTCTCAAATAGTATTAGACATTATTTGGTGTATAAATTATCAATCCAAAAAAAAATTCATTACAGAATCAATAAAAATATTGTTAGTGAATATTTATATAGCAAATTGGTTAACTGAGCGCAAAAATTCTAAAAAATCATTTTTTTTTATTTCATAGCAAATTGGTCAACTCAGCGCAAAAATTCTAATAAATCACTATATTTGCTATGGTTAATTATTTATCAACAAAAGGGCATATATTATCATCCACACAAATAATCATTCAAATTTTCTTTTAAATCACTAATTTTTTAGGTAAATGATTTATCAATAAAATGTCATACATCTACAAAAATAATCAAGATTGGACAACACATATTAAAATAAAATAGATCATATCAAGGTAACAAGGTTTCCTTAATCCAAACTACAATCGTTGATCAGATCTTAAATTGTGGTACATCACTCGCTTGAATTATATATACTCTTTGGCGAAATAATCCAATAATTTATTCTAATCGTGAGGGAAATACATATGTGATATCTGAGAATGTATTCGAACAACTGACCAAAACTGCGATTCTATACTATCCAAATCAATGAATCAATATAACAAAATCCTGTAAATCTAAGATTCCAGATGCCAAAATAAAGTAACCTACTCTCAAAATATAAAGAACAAAACCCAATATATTGATAGACAAAATCCACTAACGGGATACTAGACTCTCAATAAAGAGATATATTTATTAAAAAACGAAGTAAAATCAGGGAAAATAAACAGGAGTTATCATTCACAAGGAGAAGGTGCAAAATCCAATATATCAGTTGATAAAACCCACCAACGTGGTAATAGACTCTCAATAAAGAGAGATATTTATTGAAAAACAAAGCAAAATCATGGAAAACAATAAAAATGGGCTTATCATCAACCAAGATGCAGATATCAACCCATAAACTTTGGGTTTACTATTTTTTAGGAGAGGATCGGATGACATAGAATGACGGCTATAACAATCGTTTAAAAATCAATATTATTGATAACTAGATAGGTCGATACATATAAAATTATATATTATTTCTAATAAAAGGTGCTCATTTTAATTTTGTATTCTTCAATTCAAGTAATAATATTTAATTCTCATGTCCTAATCTAAGAACAGACATATCAAATTTTGCTTGGTTGGTTAATAATATTTATCTTTAATATCAACAAAATCTTAAAAATAGGTAAAAAAAATTAATAACTTGGTAGATAGATTCTAATCAAACAGAGGTATTTATTAACAATAAACAAAATTAAAGAAATGGGCTTCATTTTTATGTACTCTACTTTTAGTTTTATTTTGTAGTAATTCAATGTTGTTTTCAATTATATAGTAACATACTTAGATAACTTCGGCAGAGAGTAACATTACATGTAATTGTTATATTTTTTTCATTTTGCGTATTATTTTCGTTTCGTGTACAAAAATAAAAAATGCGTAGTTTAGTAGCATTTTGTGTTCAAATTATGGGTATACAAAATAATTTCATGTCATTTTCATGCAAAACCCAAAATACACATGGTATGAATGTATATAACACGAACGATTTTCCAGATCTACGTAAACTCTTTCTTTTAATATATGTCGGTCAAATATACTCATTGTTAAATAAAAATTAATTTCATGTTTTTGAATTCGACAATTAAATTACAAGGACAAATATATAATAATGTGATTATGTGTTTATATATTACACATTTGATTTTAGTTTCATGTACAGTTTTCTATTTTAACATGTTAATCAAATAGAAAAAAGATAGGTGATACTCATTTTCAAATATTTTATTTTACGCGTTTGGATGACAACGGGTTGGGTTTGATCCGAATTTTGTAAAATTCAAACCCACATCCAAATATTTTTGGGTTTTAAAAATAAATCCAAATCCAAAATTCAATATCTAAAACCAAATTCGTCGGATTTCGGATTAGATTTGACTTTTTTGGGTATCCAAAATTAGTAATAATGTAGTCAAAATTAAAATAATTGTTACACGCAAACAATATTAAGTATATTTATACAAAAATTAAAAAGTAAAATGATTAACTTAAGTATTCAAAATATAACATATTATACGAATTAATATACTAAGTAAAATTTAAAATATGTTAAAAAAATAATTCTTTTTATACATAGAAATGAAAAATTAATGTAAACAAAATTACATCTTGAATATATCAATAAAATTAGATATTGAGAAATATAAGTTCTAATTACTAAATTAGTATTGACTATTTCTAATGAAATATTTGAAAAAAAATAAACAAAATAATATGTCTTACATCTAAAATATTACATGAAATAATTTCAAATTAATGTATTATATTACATATGTATAGGGAGGAGCAAAAAAATCCGAAAACCGGATTATCCGATTTTCCGATCCGCTATCCGATTATGAAAATTCGAAAATTAGGATATCCGATCCGAAAAAACCGGACCGGATATCCGATCCGGATTTTTTTTATGAATTCGGATACGGATCCGGATCACAACTTTTTACGAATCCGGATATCCGGATCCGATCCGGTTTTAATATATATTAAAAATTAATTTTTTTAATCAATAAATAATGAACTTATTTTAAACAAATAATTCAACATTGAACATATTAAATTAAGTAATGAATTATCATTAATAAATTAATGAATTTATTGTGTATCACCTAAGTTTATAAGCATTTTAGGTGTAAAAACTTAAATAAGGATGTACTTAAGTGTGAATTTATAAATACAACTCCGCATATTTGTATGTGAAAATTTCAGAACCTCATGTAAGTTTTCCTAAATCAACCTTGATAAATATTTTCTCTTGCTTAATCATTTTATCAAAAGTGATTGATTAAGAAATTAAGATGTTAAAAAAAAAGCAAATGGAAGAACAATTTCTTTTAATAATAATTTTCACTTAAAATTATGAATTCGAGAGATAGCGTGTTACTCCCTCAATCTCGTTTATATTGACATTTAATCAAAAAATACGTATTGAGCAATCAAGTGACAAACTTACTCTCAGTTGTTTGCATACTTTGAAAAACATAACATTATTAATATTTAATTTGCTTTATTTAGGAAATGTGACCACTATTTTTGGGATATGAAAAACAGGATTTGTGGCCAATATAAACGGAACAAAGAGAGTATTAATATCACTTAAAAAATATTTATAATAACACATTAAAGAAATGAATGGTAGTTTATGATAGGTCAAAATAAAATTAGGAAAAAAATGAATATACACATGTTAAAATATGAGATGATGATATCTAAAATTTTATTAATTAATCATTTATAAAGTTAATGATAACTTATTGAAAATGTAATAAAATTCATTTACTTATACAAACTTAACTAAATTTTACTTAATTAATTCGGATCCGGATTATCCGATTTCCGATCCGGTTTAAACGGATATCCGAATTCCGGATATCCGGTTAAACCGGAACCGGAACCGGAATAGATTTTTCATGATCCGAAAAATCGGATATCCGATCCGAATTTTAAAACCGGACCGGATATCCGGTTTTGCTCACCCCTACATATGTATAGGATTTCGATAGTGTATTGGCTTTCAGATTTTGGATAGGCTATCGGTTCAATACAACTTAAATCCAAATGCAAATCGAAACTATTTCGATTTTAAAATTTATATCCAAACCTGAATCCAAAAATTCGGGTTTGGGTTCGAATGGGGTACCATCATATCGAATTAATTTCCCTTCCTTATTAATGCGTAAAAGAAAACTAATATTTAATATACCATATTTTGATAGAAAAGAATAAAAAAATTCAACATACAAATTTCCAAACTAAATATGCACATTTAAAGTTGTCATTAAAAACAAACTGACCATAAACTCTAACAGATATATCTTACTCAAATAACGGGATGTATTGGATTTGTTTGGTTAATTGATAATGTTTATTTTGCTATAGTACTAAATCAAATAACTAATAAAAGAACATAAAATTTGTAAAAATGATATGGAACAAACACATAGGAAATTTAAAATATGGATAAAAAACTTATGAACTTGGTTGAAATATTCTAAAAAATGAGAGAAATCAAATGTAAAATAAAATTAAGAAAAAACAATAAAGAGAGGTTTGGAATGTTTGAGCTGGGATGTGAATGGTATGATAATTGTTTGATAATATTGATATTAATGCAATTGGTATAAATTGACGATAATTTATACTTAAATTTTAATGAAATTATCTTCTTTTTTTATAAATACTGAATAATATTATGTTTATATTAATTAATTAATAAATTTTATCATTCGGTGCGTAGCACGGGTAGAACACTAACCAATCAAAATATGATAACTAACTTTTTGAGATTTTTTTAGGGACCTCTGGAATTACTCCAGAAAATTGCTCATTTCCTATTTTATTTTCATTTATAGAATGAAAAATATGTATTTGATTTTTTTTTCCTATTAGTACTAATTAAGTTTTTACTGTTTTCAACGCCTGATTCTCAAACATGATTATATTGAACCGAACTTTCCGTAAAAATAGCATAAAATGTCGTTAAATTACTTGGGGAAAAAACAAAAAGGAATAAGAAAATTGATATGTATCTCAGGTAAATTTTATCATATATCAAATGAATGTGTTTTGATATTAATCTTTTTTTATATAAACAAATTTTCAGTTTTTTTTAACACGCATCCATACAATTATACATAATTTGAGAAAAGTTACTTAGAGATGCATATTGGGTTCTCTACACTCAAAATAAAATATAACAAAATAAGTTATTTTTTAATACACTATATATTTTTGTAACTATTTTAAAATTTTAAAATTGTGTTTTCGGTGCGTAGCACGGGTAAAATGCTAGTATATAATTAATTAGAGCCTATGGTTTACTTATACTGTATACAATAGTTTGTTTTCTAAAAAACTTAATTTTTTAAAGAATAAATTATTGTTCACGTACTCAACTTGTACTTCATCATTATTATATTTTTAAAAAAATAATTTTGACAAAAGTTTAATAATAATTAAAATACTAAACATAATATATTAAATATTTCTAAAAGTTGTAATTTTAAGTGGTTCTATGCGATCCTTGTAAAATAATGTATAGATTATGTAAATGAATATACATATATAATATGTTAAGTAACTAGTCGCTTTTAAATATTAAAATATTAGAGCAAGGTCAAACTGAATATTTATATTATATTTTAACACTCAACCTCCTCGATAGTTCACTTATTGTAAGGTTAGGTTCGAATTAGAGCCATATATTAAATTATAAGTAAGTTAGGACTAATCTATAACATTGATTTTATGTAATTAACAATTGAGATTTATTCATTCTGTTGCAACATCATACAAATATAATTAGAGAATATGGTGTATTTATATAGTACACAATAATTTGTTTTTTAAAATACATAATTTATTTAAAAAATAAATTATTTTTCACGTAATCAACTTGTACTTCATTGTTATAATATATTTAAAAGAATAATTATGACAAAAAATAATTGGTAATAATTAAAATATTATAAAAGTATATAATGTTGTACAGCATAGTAGCATAATATACCAAGTAGTTTTAAGAAGACTAAATTGCACTGTAGTGGCCAAGATATTTTCAATTTTGCACGGAGATGGCTAAATTTTAATTCATGCCAACGTAATGGCTAAATTTTATTTTTTGACGCAAAAAAGGTGCTCAGACTCCATTCCGTTAAATCAACATTGACGGCATTAGTTAGGGTTCTTCATGAAATTTGGGGCTTTTTGATTCATTGATTTTCCGATTGAATTGATTGTTTGTATAGCTTCATATTGATGGCAGAAGTTCAATTACATGTTCAGTTTCACCGTTCTGTTGTTAATTCGAATTTTAGGGTTCTTGAGTCAAATTAGGGCTTTTTTATTCTGAAATTTTACAATTGATTTGATGATTCATATAGCTTCTAAGGGTCCTAAGGAGCATGTGTATGTGTTTAATTGCATCGTTGTTTTAATGGATTGTGTAATTCGATCTTTGAGTTTTAATCGATCATAAAATCAATTCATTCATGAATTTTGTTGCTTGTCTGTATAAACTGGTTCCATGGTTGGATTGTACATGTTATCAGCTTCGTTTTGACATTAAAAACTCTGAGTTTGATTTAGAAATGATTGAAACCATAGTTGGCCGGAATCCATGTCGAGCTCGTCGGGTTTGCTCGGATTTGATCGTTTATGGTTGTTTTTGATTCGTTTGTTATGGTTATAGTACTTTGTAGGATGCCCAATGACTGTGGAACATGTTAGTGTCGATTTAGTGCGTTAAGGAAGCTCACCGGAGCTGTTGTGGGTCGCTGGAAACTGCAAAATCTCGCCGGATTATTATTAACTAACGCCGTCAATGTTGATTTAACGGAATAGAGTCTGAGCACCTTTTTTGCGTCAAAAATTAAAATTTAGCCATTACGTTGGCATAAATTAAAATTTAGCCACCTCCGTGCAAAATTGAAAATATTTTGGCCACTACAGTGCAATTTAGTCTTTTAAGAATTTTAATTTTAAGTGATTCTATGTGAATTCTAACCGTCTATTTTAAATATTAATATTTAAATATCATGTATTTCATGTAATGTATTGAAGGATAAATCCAAACACGACACTATCGAGTCGTGTATTTTTATATTAGTGGATAAACCTAAACAAGACACTAAATCGAGTCCTGTATTTTTATTTTAATGTAATTTCGTATCGTGCACTTGAACTATGATCACAAAAAACTAAATTTTCGTGCACAAAATTGTCTGGTCTAGTAAATGGCAACAAATTCAACTGCTTTTTTGGCTATTGATTCTTAAGTTAAGCTGCTCTAGCCAGAATTGTTTTTACTTGACAAGTCTCTACTCAGAAGTCAGGACAGAGACTGACATCTTCACTTGCAGAAATAATCAGCATGCTCATGCGGATTTGACAAGGCAAAGTAATTATAAATTAAGAAAGGTCTTCCGTCATTGTGGGCTACAGATATGTCCAAAAGAAAATGTGCATATTGCAAAAAATATTACATGCCCAACATTCGCCAAGACATCAACTATACTCAGTTTCATAAATTGTATACTCTTAACTATCTCACTAATTTCACTCAAATTACTAATACCATCTTTGAAGACGATTATATTACCGCCTATTTGAAAAACTGGCAAAATAGTAGTCTCCAATCTCCATAGAGCTTTCCTCGTGCCAATGCAATAGTGCAATTCATAGCTGTCAGAATGATCATTGGATTTTAGCAGCCGGTTCAAGCAAATCAAGAAAGGAAAACTCAGCACCGAACCAGATTTCACCTGTGATGGGTGGCAAGTGAAAGCTCATTATTTAGGCGTGCTACATGCCAAAGAAGGCCGAAAGAACAGAAATAAACTAGTTTGACATGCGTGTCCATCGATATGATACAATACATCTGCTGAATGAGTTGGGGTACCCCTATATGTAAGTAGTAAATAGGATGCTTTTCTATTCACATCACTATGAAACTCTGTAATTGAGGAGTCTCCTACACATAATGTGAATCAATTTCTGATCAGACACTTACATGAGATGAATGGAAGATGGACCAGTAAAGGCAGCAACTTTCTGAGCATGGTGAGCTTCACCCTTAAATAGCCCCTTCAATTCCTTCTTTGCCCGACGTGCTTCTCGTCGTTCTTCCTTAACAGCAGCCTGCAGTAAAGAAATCCAACATTCAATGCCAATGCATGAAAGCACAGAGTATTAACACACACATAACTGATGGAAACAGTCTGTTAAAATAAGTGCAATGGATAATGTTAATTTTTATAAACAAATCTTGTAACAGAAGAGCTGGATGATGTTAAAAACAAATGGATTGTGTGGTAAGCTTAGTCTTTTGCAAATAAAATACGACAGCATACTGACTTTTATAGTAAAGCGAAGTCATGTTGACAAGTATGACGACTCATTAAGGATATAGCTATGCAGAGTAGTAGAACTGAGGGTATACTTGAGAACATTTGGACGATAGAAAGTACAGAGGGCCGACCCATATTTTTAACACATGCCAGCCAAGTACTAATAACTACTCATATTGATCCAGAGGAGGAAGGGAGAAAGAAAGGCAAAGACACTAAACAGCTTCATACATTGGCAAACACACTGTAAGCAACAATAATAAAAATGCTGCCACATTACCTTCCGCTCTTTCTTCTCCTCTTTTGACTCTTGACCATGTTGCTTCCTCTTATGGAGCTCACTTTCAGCTTTCAAATTATCATCGTCCTTTACCTTTTCTTTGGCAGGTTTTCTACTGCCTGGCAAAAATTCAACAGGAAGCTTTTGTTTTCCTTTCAAAGATATTATATTGCTAGGGGCACTAAGAGCTCCAGCAAAAGTTTCAGCCAACTTCTTCTTTCTTCTAAATTCTGAAACTCCAATTTTCCCAGGGTGGTTATCAAGGTTCGAATATGTCGTGACAATAGTTTCACAATCCCAGATTTCTGACTCATCGCTACTTTCTTCTACGACAACCACTTCTTCATCTGTTAACTCATTTTCATACTTCTCAGCATATTCCATGCACCTCTGAATCACTTTCTCAGCACCTTCGGGCGACTCCAAATCGTTTAATGTCTTGTCACCATGCAAAAGATCTGAAGGAGCTTTATATTTCTCTTCAAGTCCCAGTTCATCCCTCACAGGATACTTGACAGAATGATTGAGCTTCTCTGCAAGGGGTTCATGATACTCCTCTTCATCATCCATGAACCCACCATATTCATCTGAAACATCTGAACCATATTCCTGAAGTTCAAGCTGCAAAGACAAGATAAAGTTATAAAAAAGTCTTACAAATGCATATCAGCACAAAATTATGAGTGTGATAGTAACTTGGGGGTCAATGGCCAAACAATATACTATAATAGTATAATGCAACAGTAAAGAAGTTTTGCTTGTTTAGTAAATCTTAAATCAAGTATCAGAAACAGTTGTAACAGACAGGTTCATGTATAATTCAAACACTACCAAGTACCAACAGTATGCATGATACCAAACTCGTAGTAAGATGCCCAGATACACTTTTGTAAAGGGAACCATACTGGCTTTTAAATTATTATTAAGCATATTAAAACCACAATGACATCCAAAGTTTTGGAATTTCAAGTTTCCATCGGTAACACAAACAATAAATCGGTAACACAAACAATAAAGGTAAGCACCCAATTGCTTATACATTCAAATATAAATAAATAAGAACTACCCTCATGAATAAGTGCAATCTTGTTTGTTGGGAGAAAGACATCACAATACAAGTAATACTGGCCACATGGGACAGTAGACACACTAATAGACAATGGTTTCGACTTAAAAGAGCTTCATAAAATGAATTCAGAAACTAATTACCTCATTCAATAACTTTATCCAAATCAAACAAGGTAATGACAATGCAGGAATATAACTAGCATATACTAAAAGATGAAGAATACTTGCCATATCAAACTGCTCATCTAAAAAGCGACGAACTCGCGGATTCTTGTCAATCTTGTGCCCACCACCCTGGATGATTTTTTTGCCTTCTCCAGCAAAAGACTGAGTCCCGTTTTCTTGTAAATCGGAAGCTTTAAACTCAAAACTTTCTATTCTATTTACTACAAGTCCATCTACAACATTTTGCTGCTTAACAAGTTCAGCTTCTGCTTCCTCTTCAGGAAGATTGGCACTGAAAACAAAATCCTCTTCCAAATCCTCAACATCGGAACCAAATCGTGAATCACTGTCATCCAGCAATGCAGCAACTTCAGGATCAACCACCTTCTGTATCCTCGCTCCAGCAGTCATTGATGCAACACTGTAAATAGATTTTTCATAGGGTTCACTTCTCACTTTGGATATCTCAATTCTTGAAGCATCGTATGCCTGACATTATATAGCAGATAAAATTAACTTAATAAAGAGCATAACCGCAGCTTGAGCTATTATCATTATTATGCAATTCAAGCAAATTAGATAAACTTCTATGAGATTAATATATAAAAAAAATAAAAACTTTATGAACTTTGATAGCAAATTTGATAGCAAATAATGGAAGCCTTTAAAGTTTTAACTTGTAGAAAGTACGACTATCCTGACATAGAGCCAAATATCTGAAGAATCAAGTTGACAAGGGAATGAATTACAATAATGTATGCTTAAAATATTTTGAAGACTCGTCTATGGCATAGATTGGAAATATATAACAAGACAAAAACAAATTTTGCAGCTTCTGCAGTTATTGACTGGTTCACCATCCTCACTTTAGAAGCACTATTTCTTGGTAAAGACACCTATTCACTCAAAAAGATACTTAATACTAATAAAGATTGGATCAGCAAATAACATTTTATAAATATTATTGCTACTTTTAGGCTACAAAGTACATATTACGGATAAGCACAATCTTGTATTACAACTCTCCGTTGCTTAGGTGCCTCAAAGGCAAACTTTAACTCAAACTTTAAAAGTTATTGTGATTATATTCATTTCTCATTGCAATTAACCCTTGACAATATTTGTGCAAAGAAATATATCTTCAACATCGTAATTTTTTGTTTATATATTCTCTGTATCCGGATTGTAATAATAATATAGTGCAATTATGAGTGGGGAAATTAATAACAACATTTAGCATTTATATAAGCATATGTTCACCAAGGCAGGCATAGGTAAGTCGGACTATCCTTGTTTTTATTACTTACATACTGCATACAAAAAATAAAAATGAACATGCACTTCTCCTAGATATGTACTAGGAAATAGTCAACCAACCTTCACATCATTTTGCATCTGGTCAAGCTTCGCCTTGGGGTTTTCATAGTACACCGAACCAGCACCGGTGTTCTTGATCTCCCTCATATGAGCCAAATAATTATAACCATCATCTGGAAATCCCAATTCAATTATTTCCTTCCTTATATTATCTGGCAAAGCTGGTGTTCCATTTGGCATAAAAGAGGGCTGCACTTGCCTCGCGGAAGCTCCACTCTCATCTTCATCTTCATTATCATCAGGAGCATCGGCAAAAACTGAGTCAGAATCAAGAGCAGCATCATGTGAAGCATCTTGATTGAAACTCTCAAACGAGCAAGGATTCTCGTCGATCCTAACAAAAACTGTGCTGCCTGATGGCCCTTGATTGTAATTAGGATCAGAAGAGTCACGAGCTATCAACTGGTAAGTTGCTGAATTTTTCTTGTCAATAAACTTTTTCTTGCCCATTATTTCAAACAAGACCAAGGCTCACTGTTATGCCAAAAGATACATACATTACAAAGATTTAAAAAAATCACCATAAGCACCAATAATATCAAAAATTCCAATCCATTCTTCCAACAGTCTCGTATTAATTTTAAATGCAAAAACTGTGGATTCTTTCTATTTATAAATAATTGACTGGAATTTCAAAAATACTACCTTTCTGTAATCAAGCACCCTCAGGATTGTGGCTAGTTTCACAAAAGAGTTCCAAAATCTACTAGGACAATAAACATGAAATACACAAGAAAATAACAAAATGAAGCCATTTATGTCGTTCATACATGTTTATCGAAAAAACGTAAAACGTGTAATATCCGGAATTGATAGGATTAAAAAAGGACCCAAAATTTTCATTGTTGGAGGCTCTGTGGTAGGTCAAAACACACACGCACGCACACTTACAATACCAGTAGTATCATGAAATTGGTAATATGATAAAGATAAACATATGAATAAGCATCAAACAAATTGTTTTAGAAATCCCTGTCATCATCTATCTCTTTAGAAATGGTGAATATAAACTAATTGCAATTTTATGAAGCTTGAGAACGATGATACAGAAAAAATTAGAGAAAGAAAGGGAGAGACTTACAAATTAATGGAGATGTATATGCTCAAGTAATCGATGATAAAAAGAGGGCGGCGCCGTTAAGTTGTGCAAGTGAGGAGGAGCTTCCCAACCAACCTTATGTAAAACCCTCGTTTTTCTTTCCAATATACGCCCATTGTACTTTTACCAATATTTCATTTCGACCCTTGTTGCAATTTTCAATTTTTCAAGTTTTTCCCAAAAACTGGTGTTAAAAGTACAAAATTAAATCTTCTATTACTATATATTATACCGGAACAGAAGGGTAAAATATGCTAAAAAATTCGCTGTGAAAGGACCTCTTTAACCTTGCTTCACTGAAATTAACAAGAATGCCCTCGGCCATATTCTTATACACAGCGTATGAAATGGAGTATATATTACACATTCTTACCGGTAGAAACCCCCTTGCCTACTTCCCAATTATCGCTGGAAAATTGTCTTATAATCGCTGCAGGTATGTCTGATATGTCTAATTTCGAGTTAACCAGGCGAATTTGTAATCGAAAATTGGGGGAATTTAGGAAAATTTAATTTAAAAAGTGCTGATTTAGGGTTTTTGCAAATAGGATTTGGTGCAATTGTTAAGTTCTTGAATATTTGTGTCTATAGTAGTTTTCATATTGCTATTTTTTATTATTTTCCTTGATGGATTTTAGTTGTTGGTCATGAAGAATGTGGTTGATGGGCATTTTAGGCCTTTGATAGCCCAGTTGTTGCAGGTTGAGAACCTTCCAGTGGATGATAGTAAAGAAAGTTGGTTAGAGATTGTCACAAATTTGTGCTGGGAAGCTGCCACGCTTGTGAAGCCAGGACGGTGGAATGGATCCTGTTCGTTATGTCAAGATCAAATGCATAGCTTGTGGGAGCCGTGATGAGAGGTAAACCTTATATGTATGCTTAAGATTTAACATTACAATTTGTTTTAGTTAAATAAGGACCTTGACAACTGATGTAGATAAAGTTTTGTCATTGTTATTTATAATTTTTTTTGGTTTAGCACAAAAGTATTCAGATGGTGCTTAATTGTAATCTAGATTGTGCTATAGGGATTTAAAAATTGATATATATTTTATTTAGGCTTGGTTTGGGGACTTCTGACAGAGTAATTGTATATTAGAGAGAATGTTAAAAATTTTGTTTAATGCTTTCAACTACGAGACTTACATATGTGGACAGGAGTAATTCCTTTGTTAACGAAAATTTGTTTATTATTTAATTAAAGATAGTTTTTTGTCTTAGGAAAAGTTTGTAAGGGCATAATATTTTCAGGTATGGGGATAATATGAAATTCATATATAGTTACATTAGCTTTCCGGTGGTTTAAAAATTTAAGTATTTATGTTAAAGTGGGTACCTTTTTCACTCATATTTGTATAAACTATCTATGGTCCTATATCTAAAAGCCTTAATTTTTTTTTCACCCTGGCTTTAAGGACCCACCAGCGATCCTATTCTTAAAGTCCACATTCACATAAAAAGAATGATAGTTTTTTTAGGCATTCACCTTCAATTTAAGCTAAATGCATTTATTTGTAAGAAATTAATGCTTGAAATCTATAAAATCTCCTATCTGCTGACTCTACTTGCAAATATAACTTTTCACACTTTAATGGTCTTGATATGTGACCCCTGTCATTATATTTATTTTCTGACGAAATTATATTATGTTCATTAGTATAGTGGTTAAAGGGGTTTGTAAGAAAATGTGGCAAATAAAAGAATGGCATCAAAAGTAGAGAAATCGTGATTTCTGATATTTGGTGGTGCCTTGGAGTATCAGAGGGTTGCTAATCACTTATCAAGCGTCGATATTTTATTGTAGCAGATTTCAACATCTTCCTCTTGAGTTGTAGATAATATTTTTCTGCACGTCCACAATGATCGAGCACTTTACATTATGTAAACTATTAAGTATTTTAGACTCTTGTTTTTATATAGTTTTCAGGAAATGGTCTACTTGAAGATGGCAGTTGCAAAGAATGATGTTCAACACCCTATTGTTCTTTTGGTTGAGAAATCACTTTCTCGACATGCATAGGATTTCGTACTTGAGAAAGGCATATCACTTATTTTAAACATTAAAACGACACTTTTAGAAAGTATGGCCAATTGCACAAGTGCACAAATAGTCCCATCAATCAATCATCTTACATCACAAAAGTTAGGGTATTGTGACTTATTTCATGTGGAGAAGTTAATGAAAGTGCATGGCACTGCTCGGTAAGGTGGGAAGAAGCTAACAAAAACATTAATGTTTTTTTAGGGTTGTCCTAAGCCATTGGGTTGTACTGTAAGTTCTAAACACACCATAATATATTTTTATAACTTTAATTTATTTTGACTGGGTTTGATGGAAGGAAAACCAAATCTGGGTGTTATAAAGTCTCTGTAGTCTTGCAGATATAGTATTTTGAGCAACTAGCATCAACAGTTTAAATATTCTGGGTAGGAGTACGTGTATATTATGCAGTTTAGTTGGTTGTATTAATCTAATTACGATGATTTGTATTCCAGATTCTGCTGAAAGGTGCTAACAGTGATTAATTAAAGAAAGTGAAATATGCAGTTGAGTATAGGGTATTTGCTGCTTATCACTTGGCTGTGGAGACATCGTTTCTTGCTGATGAAGGTGCCTCTCTCCCAGAACTTCCTTTAAAGGCTCCAATAGCAGTTGCATTACCTGAAAAACCTTCAAGTATCGACAGGGCTATTTCAACAGTTCCTGGTTTTACTGATTCAGTAACTCCAAGGCTTCAGGGCAATCAGAACTTTAGTGAACCATGTGTCCATGTTAGCCTAACATTAACCTTCTATCTAGTGTCTGATCAACCTCCAACACTGCCTCATGCAAAGTTGATGGGCCAAGGCCCTTCCACTCCAAGCACCCTAGCTCCCAACCTGTAAATGCAGAACTTGCTACTAGCTCAATAGATGTTTCTTCTTCAGCTGCTTGCTCGTATCATCCAGAGCATAACTCTTCAGATATGCTCAGACCCAATCTTACAGCTAATCATGCCTCTATCAAGGACGATAAGATGGGTATCAAAGAATCTATGGAGAGTAAAACATCAACCACTAATGATCTTGTGCCAGAAGATGATATACTTTCCAATCGCTTTGGTAAATTAGAAACAATTTTGTACGGTGTTGGTGTTTGTAGTAGTGATGGTACTGTAGAACCTACAAAACGTCTAAGTGATCTGAGATTCTCCTCATCAGAAAATCATCATGACGAGGCAGAGTCGCTAAAAGAAGACTTTCCTCCCTCACCTTCGCCTTCGGACAATCAAAGCATCCTGGTGTCTTTATCAACACGTTGTGTGTGGAAAGGAATTGTTTGTGAGCGTGCACAGCTCTTTCGAATTAAATACTATGGAAATTGTGATCGGCCATTGGGGCGGTTTTTGCGAGACCATCAGTTCGATCAAGTATTCTCTCTATCTCTCTCTCTCTCTATATACACAATAACTTATCTATCTCTTTTATCTGCAAGATTTGAAGCTTTTTACTTCTAAGATATGTTTCTGGTGCATCTTTGTACATTTAGAGATGTTTAGAAATCAGTTTTTGTCTTTGAACATTCAAAGATTATTCATTATTCACCTTTGTACGTCCAAAAATTATTAAGAATTTGGTTCAGTTTTATGGTTGCGGTGAAAAGCAAGAGAAAGAGGAATACAAAGTCTTAAAGTGCCAACTATAATCTGATTCATGTTGCTTCACGAGGACTAATAGAAAACTGAGAAGTGAAAATTGGTATGATGAAGGGTAAAAATGTTAACATGGAAAGAACTAGACATAGGAACATTTGTCAACATGTTATCCTTGACAAGCATTCAAGAATATAGTCATAGAGCTTCTTAAAATGAGGGGTAAAAAGGACAGAGTAACAACTGTTAGAACATTCGTGTGCATATTATCCTCGGACTAGCGACATTCATCTTAATATTAGTGGTATTATTATATTGACAAACTTTTAATTTTTAAACCTCTCTAGAACATGTATCAGTACACAAGACTTAGATTTTATACCTCCACATTTTATTGGTGTCCAGAAAGAAAATTTCTTACATTTCAGCACAATGTATGTTTCCCGTAGACTTAAAATGACAAGGAATATAGAGTCAGGTTTGAGTATGGTAAAATGTATATGCCTTTTGTTTTCTTTGTGATGTTCCTGATATAGTTTATGTATTTCATTTCTTGCAGAGCTTGCGTTAGAGGACAAATCTAAAAATTTCTGATAAAAAATTTGCACTGATGTGGATTGGATGTAGAATTGAAAGCTTCGTACATTGTACAATATAAGACTTAGTTTCATTAAATTCCTCATGTTATGTTATGAAGGTCGAAATTTGGTGTAATTATTTGCTTTTCCAAAAAATTATATTCGAGTGTAAATTTTAACAAATTTTATGACTTTCCTTTTGTAATAGTTTATACAAATATGAATATGATGGAAAATATATATGAGTAAAATTACAGGCCCGTGCCTTGCACGGGCTTTTACGCTAGTATTAAAAGGTTTGCTATTTTCCAAAAATTCTCAATTCAATCCATTAATTTCTGATTAATCTTTTACAAGATATTCAGTCGATTTGATTTTTAAAATCCCTGATTAACCTTTATGATCAAAATATTTATAATAAATTAATAGAATTAAAATATGGGATAAGTTTAAAACTACCTATGTTAACTATTGGGTTCTAAAAATATATATTCCAACTTTCTAAAATTCTAAAATTACCATCCAAATCTATACTATTATATAAATTCCGGAACATTAAAAGTTTTGGTACCTGTTTTTTAGTACCAGTTTTTTTGTAATTAGTAAATTTACTTATTTACCCTTTATTAAAAAGAAAAATAAATATATGATATTTATACTTTTAAAACACATATAATAAATAATAACATAGTATAATTAATGGTAAGTAGTTGCTTGTCTTTTTTCACATTTACTTTTAATTGAAGATATTACCTTTTATAAACACCTATAAACATCAATGTATCTTCCAATCATTAATATTTCCTTTCGAATTAAAACACGTTACCTTTTTAATTTAAAACTAATTTTACAATCATTAATATATACCCGAAAATATCACACAATATTTTTCAATTGTTAATAAAATATATTAAAAATCTGCATACGTTGTTTATAATAAGGAAACATTAGTATAATCCGTAAACATGAGTATATTAAAATTATATTAAATTAAAATTAATTAATCTATACTATTATATAAATTCCGAAACATTGAAAGTTTTGGTACCTGTTTTTTGGTACTTCATGAATTTACTTATGTACCCTTCATTATAAAGAAAAATATATATTAAAACACCTAAAATAAATTTTAACATAATATAATTAATGGTAATTAGTCGATTGCCTTTTTCATATTTACTTTTAGTTGAAGATGTTACCTTTTATCATATCTTCCAATCATTAATATTACCTTTCGAATTAAAATACGTTTCCTTTTTGATTTAAAACTAATCTTACAATCATTAATATAAACCCGAAAATATCATACAATATTTTTCAATTATTAATAAAATATATTAAAAATATACTTTGTTTATAATAAGGAAACATTAGTATAATCCGTAAACATGTGTATATTAAATTATATTAATTAAAATTAAAAATTATGTAAAAAATAATGATTATATAAATTGGTACCAGTTTTTTTGTACCTATTTTTTGGTACTTCGTGAATTTACTTATTTACCCTTCATTATAAAGAAAAATATATATTAAAACACCTAAAATAAATATTAACATAATATAATTAATGGTAAGTAGTCGATTGTCTTTTTCATATTTACTTTTAGTTGAAGATGTTACCTTTTATCATATCTTCCAATCATTAATATTTTCTTTCGAATTAAAATACGTTTCCTTTTTGATTTAAAACTAATCTTAAAATCATTAATATATATCCGAAAATATCGTACCATATTTTTCAATTATTAATAAAATCTATACTATTATATAAAAACCGAAACATTAAAAGTTTTGGTACATGTTTTTTGGTACATGTTTTTTGGTACTTCGTGAATTTACTTACTTACCCTTCATTACAATAAAAATAAATACACCTAAAATAAGTAATAACATAATATAATTAATGGTAATTAGTCAAGATACTACCTTTTATAAACAACTAAAAACATCAATCGTATCACATCTTTCCATCATTAATATTTCCTTTCGAACTAAAAGTCTAAAACACGTTACCTTTTTAATTTAAAACAAATCTTACAATCTAAAATAAGTAATAACATAATATAATTAATGGTAATTAGTCAAGATATTGCCTTTTATAAACACCTAAAAACATACTCCCTCTGTCCCACCCATTTCTTTACATAAAAGTGCGTGTCTGACACACATTTTAAGGTGCATTTTAAGGATAGTTCTATAACTTATTTTTTATATTTTATTTTTTTGTATAAAAATAGGATGGTCCGCAAACGTAAAGAATTCAAAGGGACGGAGGGAGTAAATTGTTTTATTTCTTTCCATCATTAATATTTCCTTTCGAACTAAAACACGTTACCTTTTAATTTAAAACAAATCTATACTATTATATAAAAGTCGAAACATTAAAATTTTGGTACCTATTTTTTTGTTCTTATTTTTGGTACTTCGTGAATTTAATTATTTACCCTTCATTATAAAAAAAAAATACATCTAAAATAAGTAATAACATAATATAATTAATGATAATTAGTCAAGATACTACCTTTTATAAACAACTTAAAACATCAATTGTATCATATATTTCCATCATTAATATTTCCTTTCGAACTAAAAGTCTAAAAGACGTTACCTTTTTAATTTAAAACAAATCTTACAATCTAAAATAAGTAATAACATAATATAATTAATGGTAAGTAGTCAAGATATTACATCAAGATATTACATTTTATAAACACCTAAAAATACCAATCGTATCATATCTTTCCATCATTAATATGTCCTTTAGAACTAAAACACGTTATCTTTTTAATTTAAAACAAATCTTACAATCATTAATATATACCCGAAAATATCACATTAATATAATAAAATTAACGGTAATTAGTCGATTGTCCTTTTCATATTTACTTTTAGTTGAAGATATTACATTTTATAAACACGTAAAAACATGAATCATATCATATCTTTCAATCATTAATATTTCCTTTCGAACTAAAACACATTACCTTTTAAATTTAAAATAAATCTTTCAATCATTAATATATAACCGAAAATATCACACCATAATTTTCAAGTAAAATGTAACACCTAAAATAAATAACAATATAATATAACAAAAGGTAATTAGTCGATTGCATTTTTCATATTTACTTTCAGTTGAAGATATTACCTTTTATAAACACCTAAAAAGATCAATTGTATCATATTTTTCAATCATTAATATTTCTAATTAAAATACTCTACCTTTTTAATTTACAACAAATCTTACAATCATTAATATATACTCGAAAATATCACACCAAAATTTTCAATTATTAATAAAATATATTAAAAATCATATACGTTGTTTATAATAAGGAAACATTATTATAATCTGTAAACATGAGTATATTAAATTATAACAAATTAAAATTAAAAAAAATTATTAAAATAATTATTATATAAAAACATAATTTTAATATTAAATAAAATTTATAACATAATACAAGAAACCCGTGCACTGCAATACTAATAATTAATCGATTATCTTTTCAACTAAAACATATCATCTTTCTATTTTTTCTAATTAATTTCCTTTTTTTTTCAGAAATATAACGGACAACGTTAATTTCTCATTTTCTAAAAAACACTAGGAGCAATTTAAGAGAAAATGCCCAAAATACCTCTTTTTCAGGACCCCGTAGCCCAAAGTGCCGTTTCGCGCGAACTGCCGCCCTAAATACTAGAGGTGGAAAACGGATAATACGGATACAGATATAGCTATATTCGAATCCGGATCCGTTTTTTAAAACCGTATCCGTATCCGTATTCGAATCCGGGAATATCCGAAAAAATCTTATCCGTATCCGAATCCGGCAAATATTATCCGAATACGGATAATATCCGGAGCAAGCAATTGCCACCCACGCCGCCGGCCGAACTTCATCGCCGGCGACGGCGTTTCAACGGCAAGACCCCGTCGGTTCCCCGCTGATATCGCCCTCCAATCTCATCAATAACATGAACCCATCACTATTTCGACCCGTGAACCCCCGAATCCGATCCCAAGATTCAAAACCCAAGCTTGAATTTGAAAAGAAAACTGAACAAAACTTTTACCCACTTCGAATTGAAGCTTATATAGTGAAGAGATGCGGATTTCCATTGAAAAAACTGAAATTTGAGGATGGTTTAATCGGGAAAATGCAGAGGGAGAAGAGAGAGTAGTGCGCGTATATATTATATATTACTAGTTCTAACTTCTAATAAAAGAATGGTCACTACACTAGTAGGAGTGGAACGGGTGGTGAAAGGATATGGAGAAAAGCAAACATATTCATAGCATTGCTTTACCTTTTTCTTTGTTAATGTTAAAGTTGCTTTATCTTTAATTAAGTAATTGGGGTCCGGCTGTTTTCTATTTTTTTTTATCAAATAATTTGCAGCGATGTATGCATAATTTGTTAGCATTATGTTTTTTTTAGATTAACAATTTATGGATCCACGTTTGTTAAAAATATAAAAATATTTAAAATTAAGATTTTAAAATATATATTATATATATTATATATAATTAATTTCGGATACGGATATTTTCGGATACGGATGCGCCTATATCCATATTCGTATTCTAAATTCTCGGATTCAGATACGGATAATATCCGGTTGACTCCGGATACGGATAATATCCGTTTTTTTCCGGATACGAATACAGATAATTCGAACGGATATCGGATTTTTTGGATTTTTTTTCCAGCCCTACTAAATACCCACTGTATGCGCATTATAGTAATGCGTATAGTTCTTTTTTTTTTTTATCCACCGTCTACGCATTACACTAATGCGTATAGGTTTTTTTTTATCTACAGTCTGCGCATAATACAAATGTGCATAGGTTTTTTTTTTTTTTGGTGACACACACGCATTTCTTCCATGCGTAGATCAAAATTTAAAAAAAATGAAATCTAAGCTATGCGCATAGTATTGATGCGTGGCTGATTTTTTTTAAAAAAATATATATAAGTAACACGCATGTTGTATATGCGTGGCCTACTTCAAAAGAAAAAAACCCAAAGAACACCGTGTACTGTGTACGCATGTGACACATGCGTGTTCCGTGGGTAAAAAGGGCGGAGATTTCTCCCGGTAGGTATTTTGGGCAACTGAAATTAAATAGTGGGTATTTTGATTTTTCACCCCAATTTTAATTAGTAATTGAACATAATTAAATTATAATTAGTATAAACTAATCAATTACCTTTTTCACCTAAAACATGTCACCTTTTTAATTTTCCCGTTTTCTTTTCTATTTTCTCTAACTAAAATATCTCATTTTTCAAGTATATTAAGGGCAGTTCTATTATATGAAATAAAATAGTAATATGATAATACTAATAATTAATCGATTAACTTTTTCAGTTAAAACATATCATTTTTTCTATATTTTATAATTAAAATATCACGGGCAACAATAATTTCTCTTTTTCTAAAAACATTACAAGCAATTTATTTAGTAAAATAACATAATTAACTTATAATTACTATAAACTAATCAATTACCTTTTTCACCTGTTACCTTTTTAATTTTCTCTAACCAAATCCTTTATTTTTCCAATTATATCATGGGCATTCTATCTAATAAAAAAATAATTTTATAATTACTTATAATTAACCGATTATCTTTTTCAACTAAAATCCATCATCTTTTCTAATTTTTTAACTAAAATTCCCCATTTTCTAGAATTATCACGAATAACATTTATATAATTATCATCATATAATCTCATTTAAAAATTTAAGTCTCCAAAAATCATGTTTTAAAAAAATTAATTCAAATAATTAAAAAATTTAATATAATATTAAAAAAATCCGTGCATCGCACAGGTTTTAAGCTAGTAATTATATAATACCCGAAACATTAAAAATTTTGGTACCTATTTTTTAGAATATGTGTTTTGGTATTTCGTGAATTTACTTATTTACCGTTCATTATAAAGAAAAATATATATGATATCTATACTATTAAAACACCCAAAATAAATAATAACATAATATAATTAAAGGTAATTAGTCGATTGCCTTTTTCACATTTACTTTTAGTTGAAGATATTACCTTTTATAAACACCTAAAAACCTCAATCATATCATATTTTCCAATCAATTCATATCTAGCAATAATTAATATATACCCAAAAATATCACACCATATCATATAATCAGTAACAAAATATAATAGAAATTCGTATTACGAATAATGACCATTAAATTTTTAGAAAAAAATCTGAATCATTAAATCTAATTATTAAATATATTATATGATTAAATTAATTTACTAAAATTTCAAGTTTCAAATTTTATCAACGACATATTTATTTTAAAATTTTATAATATAAGTTTTAAACCATGCATATCATTAATTAAATTTATATTAAATTATTAAAATTAAAATTAAAATAAAATATTTTAAATAATGATTATATAAAAATATAATTATAACATAAAATAAAATTTATTACATATCAACAAAAATCCGTGCATCGCACGGGTTATAAGCTAGTTTTTCTTAATTTTAAAAATATGTTTTGCAACCTTTGCAACTCCAGGGCGGCTCCAGCCGTGTGAGTTGCAAATGAGGTTGCAACTGAAAACTGAAAGTTGCAAATGAGGTTGCAAATGTTGCAAAGGTTGCAAAAGTTGCAACTGAAAACTGGAAGTTGCAAATGAGGTTGCAACTGAAAACTGAAAGTTGCAAATGAGGTTGCAAAAGTTGCAAAGGTTACAAAAGTTGCAACTGAAAACTGGAGGTTGCAGAAGTTACAATGGTTGGAAATTCGTCTGCTCCCTTATATAGCATATAAGGTTGCTCATATGCAACCTTATATGCAACCAAAAACTGGAAATTCAAGTTTCAGTTTTTAGTTGTCATTTTCGACCTCCTTTTTGAAATCTATTATATATATATATAATAGCTTTCAAAAAAGAGGTCGAAAATGACAAATGAAAACTGCAACTTGCAATTGGAAATTCGTATGCTCCCTTATACTCCCTCTGTCCCATTCATTTATACCAATTTACTATTTTGGAATGTCTCATCATTTCTACTCATTCCAAAAATAGTAAAGTTTTAATAATAAAATACACTATTACAATTTACACCCACTAACTTTCCTCTACTATCTCAAATCTATAATATAAAACACTATTACACCCACTACTTTCCTCCACTATCTCAAATCTATTATTAAATATTGATAGGTCTCACCACTTTATCCACTTTTAATCTAACTTTACTCATTTTTTATACATTTTCTTGGTCTCCGTGTCCAAAAGAAATGGGTATTATTCAGTGGGACGGAGGGAGTATAGCATATAAATTCGTCTGCTCCCTTATACTCCCTCTATCCCATTCATTTCTACCCATTTACTATTTTGGAATGTCCCATCATTTCTACCCATTCCAAAAATAGTAAATTTTTAATAATAAAATACACTATTACAATTTACACCCACTAACTTTCCTCTAATATCTCAAATCTATAATATAAAACACTATTACACCCACTACTTTCCTCCACTATCTCAAATCTATTATTAAATATTGATAGATCTCACCACTTTATCCACTTTTCATCTAACTTTACTCATTTTTTATACATTTTCTTGGTCTCCGTGTCCAAAAGAAATGGGTATTTTTCAGTGGGACGGAGGGAGTATAGCATATAAGATTGCATATGAGGTATGCAACCTTATATGCAACCGAAAACTGGAAGTTCAAGTTCCAGTTTTCAGTTGTCATTTATATATACTGAAAACTGGAACTTACAATCAGAAATTCGTCTGCTCCCATATAGAGCATCGAAGTTGCAACTTTTGCAACTTCTAGTTTTCAGTTGCAACCTCATTTGCAATTTCCAGTTTTCAGTTGCAACCTCATTTGCAATTCACACGGCTGGCACCGCCCTGAAGTTGCATGAGGTTGCAAGGTTGCAAAACGTATTTTTAGAAAAATAAAAGTTAAAAACAAAGTTGGTAGTATTTTTGTAAAAGTAAAAGTATAGAATTGAAAGATGAAGTTAATGATAGTAAAAACGTAAAAGAAAGTTAAAAACATATATATTTTTGTAAATATCCATTAAAAAATATATTAATAAAATATGAATTATTATATACTAGCTTAAAACCCGTGCGATGCACGGATTTAATTTAATATTATATATTCTTTTTATTAATTTGAATGAATTTTTATAAAATATGAATTTTGGAGGCTTAAATTTTTTAATGAGATGATGATCATGATTATATAAATGTTAACCGTGATAATTCTAGAAAAGGAGTGATTTTAGTTAGAAAATTAAGAAAATGTGATAGGTTTTAGTTGAAAAGGTAATCAGTTAATTATTAGTAATTATAAAATTATTATTTTATTTTATTAAATAGAATGCCCGTGATATAATTGGAAAAATAGAGGACTTAGTTAGAGAAAATTAAGAGGGTAACATGTTTTAGGTGAAAAAGGTAATGGATTAGTTTATAGTAATTATAATTTAATTAACTTATTTTACAAAATAAAATTACTTGTAATTAAGTTATTTTACAAAATAAAATTGCTTGTAATGTTGTTCGTGATATTTCTATAGAGGGATTTTAGTTAGTAGCTATAGAAAAGATGATACAATTTAGCTGAAAAGAATAATCGGTTAATTATTAGTATTATAATATTATTATTTTATTTTATTAAATAGAATCGTCCGTCATATAATTGGGAAAAGAGAAATTTTAATTTGAAAAAATAGAAAAAGAAAACGTGAAAATTAAAAAGGTGTCATACTTTAGGTGAAAAAGGTAATTGATTAGTTTATACTTTATAGTAATTATAATTTAATTTTTATTTTACTAAACAAAATTGCTCGTAGTGTTTTTAGAAAATGATAAATTAATGTTACCCATAATATATCCAGAAAAAAGGAATTTAATTTGAAAAAATAAAAAAGATGATATGTTTTTAGCTAAAAAGGTAATCAATTAATTAATAGTATTATAATATTATTATTAAATAGAATCGTCCGTGATATAATTTGAAAAAGAGAGGTTTTAGTTAGAGAAAATAGAAAAGGTAACTTGTTTTGGCTGAAAAAGGTAATCCGTGATATAATTCGAAAATGAGATATTTTAGTTTGAGAAAAGAGAAAAGATAACGTGTTTTGACTGAAAAAATTAATTGATTAGTTAATAGTAATTATAATATAATTTTTTAGTTAGATAAAAGATATTATATTTACCCGAAAAAGGAAACTGCTTAGTTATTAAAAAAGCGTAATATTTTTGGCTGAAAAAGGTAACCCGTGATATAATTGGAAAAAAGATATTTTAATTAAATAAAAGAGAAAATGTAACGTGTTTTGACTGAAAAAATTAATTGATTAGTTAATAGTAATTATAATATGTTTTTTAGTTAGAAAAAATATAATATTTTACCTGAAAAAGGAAACTGCTTAGTTATTAAAAAAAAGTAATATGTTTAACCTGAAAAAGGAAATTGATTAGAAAAGTAAAAAATTTAGTTAGATAAAATATAAAAGAAGATTTTTATATGTAATTAAGTAAGGGTAAATAAGTAAAATCAATAGGTACCGACAAACCAAACTTTTAATGTTTCAGCTTTTATATAATATAGTACTAGTTTAAAACCCGTGCGATGCACGAATTTTTTTTAATATTGTATGATTTTTTTTTCACTAGTTTAAATTACTTTTTTAAAACATGAATTTTGGAGGTTATTTTTATATGAGATGATTTGATAATAATTATATAAATGTTATCCGTGATATTTTTAGAAAATGAGGGATTTTAGTTAGTAAATATAGAAAAGATGATAGATTTTAGTAAAAAAAGGTAATCGGTTAATTATTATTAATTATAAAATTATTATTTTATTTTATTTTATTTAATAAAACGCCCGTGATATGATTAGAAAAACAGAGGATTCAGTTAGAAAAAATCAAAAAAGTAACATGTTCGTAAAACAATTACGTTATTTTACTAAATACAATTGCTCGTAATATTTTACAGTAATTATAATTTAATTACGTTATTTTACTAAATACAATTGCTCGTAATATTTTTAGAAAATGAGAAATTAATATTGTTCGTGATATTTCTATTAAAAGAGGGATTTTAGTTGAAAAATATAGAAAAAATAATACGTTTTAGCTGAAAAAGGTAATCGGTTAATTATTAATATTATTAATTTATTGTATTAAATAGAACCTCCCGTGATATAATTTGAAAAAGAAAGATTTTAGTTAGAGAAAATAGAAAGGTAACGTGAAAATTAAAAGATGACCTGATTTACGTGAAAAAGTTAATTGATTATTTTATAGTAATTAAAATTAAATTATGTTATTTTACTAAATAAAATTACTCATACTTTTTAGAAAATTAGAATTTAATGTTGCCCGTGATATTTCTATAAAAAAATGAAATTTAATTAGAAAAAATAGAAAAAAGATGATACGTTTTAGCTGAAAATGTAATCGGTTAATTATTAGTATTATAATATTATTATTATTTTTTATCAAATAGAAATGTCCGTGATATAATTGGAAAAAGAGAGGTTTTAGTAAGAGAAAATAAAAAAAGTGACGTATTTTGACTGAAAAGGTAACCGTCTATGATATAATTGGAAAAGGAGATTTTAGTTAGAGAAAATAGAAAGGTAACACGTTTTGGCCGAAAAAGGTAATTTTAGTTAATAGTAATTATAATATAATTATGTTATTTTATTAAACAAAACTGATCGTAATGTTTTTAAAAAAGAAAAATTTTTATTTAGATAAAATGTAAAGATATTGTATTTTTAGGAAATTATTAAGTTATTAAAAAAATAGAAAAGGTAATATGTTTAACCTGAAAAAGGAAATGGATTAATAAAGGAAAATTTTTAGTTATAGATAAGATATAAAAGATATTGTATTTTACCTGAGAGAGGAAATTATTTATTTATTGAAATATAGAAAAGATAATATGTTTAACCTGAAAAAAATTGATTAGTTACTATGATGAATTTCATCTGTAATTGAGTTAGGGTAAATAAGTAAAATAAACAGATACCGACCAACCAACCTGTTCACTAACCAACCTGTTGAATGTAGATTCATCAAGTGGTTTCGTGAAAATGTTTGCAAGTTGTTGCTTGATAAGTGGATTTTATATCCACTTGGAACATTCTAAATCGGCTTAAATTGATTGCTTTGATCTCAAGATTGTGGTAGTTTTGATGTGTTTTGTTTAATTGTGCAGGGTTGGAATAATGTTGATTAAGATCGTTGTTTCCGTCACTTTTGGAGTTGAATTCGGGCTTAATAATGTAGAATGGAGTCTTGTTGTGATTCACCATGAGGATTCCAAGCATAGAGGATTGAAAACGGAAGAGAACGCAAAAAGAACGGGAGCAAACGGAGCAAAAACGAAGGAGAAAAAGCTAAAAAACGAGGAAAGAAAAGCTTCACCAGAAGGAGGCTGGGCAGACTGCGCCATTTCTTGAGCAGTCTGCGCCAGGTGGGCAGAATATGGCTGGGCAGTCTGCTCCAATGTTGAGCAGTCTGCTCAAGGTCGCGCTGGAAATTTACAGTTTTGCCCTTTTTACGATTTTGGCCATAACTTGAGTTCTAGACATCGGAATTGGGCGATTCAAAAGCCCACGCGAAGAGGAGAGAAAGCTCTACAATTCTAGATAGGGAGTTGGAGGCGCTCTTGCACGTTTTCAGGCGCTCTAGCGCTTGTTGGGGCGTTGTTGCCTCGTGTGGTGCATGCCTGTTGGGTCGTTTTCTACCGGGTCAAAACTTGTTGGGCCTATTTATTTTTGGGCAGCTACATATATGTCAAAAACCCTAAAAACACACCTATCTAGCGAGTAGCAATCTCTAGTTTATTTTTTATCATCAACATTGTAGCCAAGAACAATTGGAAGATACATCTCCAAGCTAGTGACAAGCAAGGAGTAATCTTTGGAATTTTTGTATTCTTCTACTTTGGGGAGTTATTTCTGAACCTTATTTTCTCTCTTCTTTTAATTATTTGTTGTTCTAGAATTATGTTATCAATTGAACCCATGATGGCGATGAGGTCGATTATGGGCTAATTCGTTATCATGGGGTTTTAATGGATTTTTCTATGGATTCTAGAAATTGAGTGTATTTATGCCTTGGTGTGTGATTGAATGTATTGATTGCCTAGTATGTTTATGCTTATTCGTTATAAGTGCGTCGCGAACACTTGTAATTGTTTGTTTAATCCTAGTGAATGCGAAAGTGGATCTAGGGTTTAGAACAATTCATGCTAGCATAGGTTTTTGCATGTGAAAAACATGTATTAATTTGTGATGTAATTCTAACCGTCTTGCATCGACTATGTGGTTTAATGGGTGCTTGATTCTCAACCGGTATGTGTTCAATTGCTATAGACATATAGGGACTACACATATTTGGTGACTACTTGACTTCTATCAATTGTGGATGATCAGTAGGATGGTATATGCACAACGAAAGTTGGTGTGTATCAGTTTAGTGCATCTAATCAGTAATCAACTCTGTCACATGCTAGGCTAAAGGGCATAAGATTCTAGATGAAGTAGTAAATGAAATTGAAATCCCATGTTTGTTTATTATAAAGTTAAAGTTAAGTTATTTCCTCGTAATTGGCTTAGTTGGTAATTAATCTTTAGTAAATCAAAACCAAAATTGTGATTGTCTTAGCAGTGAGTGTAAATCATAAGCTGGTGCATAAGTGAACTTAACGAACAATTTGAGTCTCTGTGGGAACGAATCCTATTTACTCTATATTACTTGTTGACCACGTTCTCTTGCGTGAATAAGTGCGAACAAGTTTTTGGCGCCGCTGCCGGGGACTCGGTTCATTGTTTGTTTAGTTTATGATCTTGTCATCAGTTTGGGTTAAATTCACTGACTCGGACGTTTTTTTTCTTTTTATTTGATGGATTATTGGGAGCAGGAATTCGTAATTGTTTGTGAGCTGTGTGCAGGTGGACATTACACTCATCAATGTGAGTATAACAGAAACCGGCCAAATTTCAGCTGGGACTACAATCAGAGTGGTATGGAGCAATTCCAATATCCATCCTACCCGCTCCAAAATCAGCAGTTTGAAGATGAGCCATACAATCCAGGGGGAATTCAGCAGCAACAGGGGCAACAATTTCAGCATCAGTATGCCCCAGTGCATCAACACTTTCAACCTCCTGAATTTCAGCAGCTGCAATTTCAGACTTGGTCTAACCAACAGTCGACCGAAGAAGCTGAATTAGAAGAATTGAGGTTGATGGCCAAAAGCAATGCATTGTCTCTCCAGAAAATAGGAGATCAGATTGGTCAAATTGCAAATGCATTACAAACATTGAATCATATTGCAAGTGACACAGAAGGCCTAGCTGTAGAGGAGGAGGACAAGAACCTTCCTATCAGTCTTGACTGGCCTTTCTTAGCCACGGGTGAGACCATGATCGTAGTTCATGAAGGAGAGTCTGAGGGCAAAGATGGGGAAGAAGCAGAACATGAAGCTGATAAGGAAGCAGAGTCGGAGGCAAACCAATCAGAAAATTCAGAATGTCCAGAAAATTCGATTCTGAATAATCAGCCGCAACCACTTCCTTTGCAATCGCAAAATTTTGAAGAATCAGCCCAAGATCAAGAAAATTCCAAGGCTCAAGCGGCTATGTTATTTCCTTCGAAGGATGAAGAGGGTCTCAGTGTGGAAGATGATGAATTAGGAGAGCATGTTCAGTTGTTGAATGCCGCTCCGTTGCAATCTGACTTCGACCAGTTGGAGGCCGAAGAGGATAAGAGCATCACTCATGTTGACAAATCTACTCCGGAGAAGACTACAGAGATCGTCCAAATCGATTTTCCTCCTCCATATCCACAGAGGCTTCAGAAGCAAACTCTAGCCATGAATTTGACGGCGGAGGATGAGGAGTGTTTTAGCTTGAAATTGGTTGATGCAGGGCAGAGTAAAAAGTATGACACGGAGAAGGAGAAGGCAAAGCATGGCCAACTGAGGATTACAGGGCCTTGGTTAATGGGGCTACGTATTCCACATAAGTTGCTTGGAGTGGAAGATCTCTGGAATTCTCAGGTACGCCTTAAGCCATCATTTGAAGGAGCTCCCGAACTTGAGCTAAAAACATTGCTAGTTCACCTGGGGTATGTTTCTTGTAATTCAAATCCTTTGCTTGCTATTGTTATTGCTGCTAACTTTTCAGGTAGGCGGGAGAATGTTGTTAAGAGATCTTGTGAGGAGCGAAAACGGGTAAAGCTGGTCGTCAATGACGTTGCTCCGAAGAAGATCATTAAATGGCCTTATAGAGTTACGGTGCAAAAAATTTTCAAGAGGAAAATTGTGGCCAAGTCTAGCTAAAGACGTTAAAGAAAGGCGCTTCGTGGGAGGCAACCCATGATTTCATGCTTTCGAATAAAACAACAGTTGTGTTGGAGCGCACCACGTCTATCCACCACCAGACACACCACCCGAGGAGGGTGGAGATGCTGGCGTGTAGGGGAGTATCTCTTGTACCCTTTTAATTTACCTTCAATGAGGACATTGCAATTTTTAAGTTTGGGGGTGATTTGGGGGATAGTAGTTGTATGTATTGTTGTATTTTGTGGTCATATAGGATATCATGTTGCATAGTAGTGATAGTTCATGCTTGATTGTTATGTTCGTATTATCTACGTTTGTTCATATAGGACATTTTGTTTTATTTTCGTATACCATGTGAGTTTTCATTTAGTTGCATTTTCATGGCATGCATATTTCATGATCCCTTAGGACGAGCTGATTCTGATTGATAGGTGGATGTTGATTTGGGTGTGATGATGATGAGTAGAGGGCTGATTTATAGTTTCTATGAAATTGACTTGCATGTTACGGGAACAAAATTTATTACACAGTCTCATTGGGGTGCTGTTGGGCTAGGTTAGGGTCATGCCTGTGGGATGTTTTGAGATTTAATCACTTGTTTATATTTAGAATTTTCTTTATTCCCTTTATAGCGTAGGAACATTAAAGTCTAAGTTTGGGGGAAACCAGGAATTTTCATGCTAGTTGTTAATATTTGTCAATAAAGGCTAGGCGTCAAATGGCTAGTAGCCAGCTCATATTTATATGAGTAGTCTAGGGTTGGAAATGAGAAAGGCTCATTCCAGATTGCGAAAAAAAAAAGAAGGAAAAAAGAAAAAAAAAAGAAAAAAAAAGAGTCAAGTGTTGTGTGTTAATGCAAAATTAACCAGAGTGAGCTCTTTAATACTCGAGTAATTAAGTCTGAGGGGACTTAGTCCTAGTGACCTAAGGCTTTATAGTCTGGGATCCACTGACCCAACACTCGCTACATGGGTATTATTGTATAAGCCTTTTGGGGTCTCATTCATTGCACGGTTAAATAAGCATGCGTATTGTATATGTAGTGTCGTAGTATAGTAATAAAGCATGAGTTTCTGTCTACCTTGGATAAGGGTGGAGGTGTTCCTAGGTTATGGAGTGTCTACAGTCTATTCTGATTATAAACCTGTGATTGTCTTGACGGAAAGCATGTATGATTTTTGACCTAGTTTTGGGAGTATTTCTGATGAGCATCGCACACACGCACGTTTCTGTTCATGTATTTGTTAGTATACGGGGATTTAGTCGAGCTCTGCTTGGATTTGTTACATTCATTGAGATATTTGCTTGTTAGTTGGTTTTGGTGAGTTTGAAGGGGATCTTGCATTTTTTTCATATTAGTTGCATTCATGCATTTGCATTGCATTAGGTTAAATGGATTTTGTGGGTACATTCGCTATAGGCCCTCACGAGACCTTACTCGTCCACTAGGGCTGCCTAGGGGTTTAAAGGGCTTGTTGCATATGCCAAATGCAACCGTGATCACCTACGGAAGTGGTACTAATTAGTTAGTTAGTTGTAATTGTATATGCTTGAGGACAAGCATCAGTTTAAGTTTGGGGGTGTGATAAGTGGATTTTATATCCACTTGGAACATTCTAAATCGGCTTAAATTGATTGCTTTGATCTCAAGATTGTGGTAGTTTTGATGTGTTTTGTTTAATTGTGCAGGGTTGGAATAATGTTGATTAAGATCGTTGTTTCCGTCACTTTTGGAGTTGAATTCGGGCTTAATAATGTAGAATGGAGTCTTGTTGTGATTCACCATGAGGATTCCAAGCATAGAGGATTGAAAACGGAAGAGAACGCAAAAAGAACGGGAGCAAACGGAGCAAAAACGAAGGAGAAAAAGCTAAAAAAACGAGGAAAGAAAAGCTTCACCAGAAGGAGGCTGGGCAGACTGCGCCATTTCTTGAGCAGTCTGCGCCAGGTGGGCAGAATATGGCTGGGCAGTCTGCTCCAATGTTGAGCAGTCTGCTCAAGGTCGCGCTGGAAATTTACAGTTTTGCCCTTTTTACGATTTTGGCCATAACTTGAGTTCTAGACATCGGAATTGGGCGATTCAAAAGCCCACGCGAAGAGGAGAGAAAGCTCTACAATTCTAGATAGGGAGTTGGAGGCGCTCTTGCACGTTTTCAGGCGCTCTAGCGCTTGTTGGGGCGTTGTTGCCTCGTGTGGTGCATGCCTGTTGGGTCGTTTTCTACCGGGTCAAAACTTGTTGGGCCTATTTATTTTTGGGCAGCTACATATATGTCAAAAACCCTAAAAACACACCTATCTAGCGAGTAGCAATCTCTAGTTTATTTTTTATCATCAACATTGTAGCCAAGAACAATTGGAAGATACATCTCCAAGCTAGTGACAAGCAAGGAGTAATCTTTGGAATTTTTGTATTCTTCTACTTTGGGGAGTTATTTCTGAACCTTATTTTCTCTCTTCTTTTAATTATTTGTTGTTCTAGAATTATGTTATCAATTGAACCCATGATGGCGATGAGGTCGATTATGGGCTAATTCGTTATCATGGGGTTTTAATGGATTTTTCTATGGATTCTAGAAATTGAGTGTATTTATGCCTTGGTGTGTGATTGAATGTATTGATTGCCTAGTATGTTTATGCTTATTCGTTATAAGTGCGTCGCGAACACTTGTAATTGTTTGTTTAATCCTAGTGAATGCGAAAGTGGATCTAGGGTTTAGAACAATTCATGCTAGCATAGGTTTTTGCATGTGAAAAACATGTATTAATTTGTGATGTAATTCTAACCGTCTTGCATCGACTATGTGGTTTAATGGGTGCTTGATTCTCAACCGGTATGTGTTCAATTGCTATAGACATATAGGGACTACACATATTTGGTGACTACTTGACTTCTATCAATTGTGGATGATCAGTAGGATGGTATATGCACAACGAAAGTTGGTGTGTATCAGTTTAGTGCATCTAATCAGTAATCAACTCTGTCACATGCTAGGCTAAAGGGCATAAGATTCTAGATGAAGTAGTAAATGAAATTGAAATCCCATGTTTGTTTATTATAAAGTTAAAGTTAAGTTATTTCCTCGTAATTGGCTTAGTTGGTAATTAATCTTTAGTAAATCAAAACCAAAATTGTGATTGTCTTAGCAGTGAGTGTAAATCATAAGCTGGTGCATAAGTGAACTTAACGAACAATTTGAGTCTCTGTGGGAACGAATCCTATTTACTCTATATTACTTGTTGACCACGTTCTCTTGCGTGAATAAGTGCGAACATTGCTCAGTGGGAATGAAGTGAAGTTCCACAGTACCATGCATAACATGTTCACGAATGAAATGATACCTTATGTCGATGTGCTTGGTTCGAGAATGCTATACTGGATTATTCGAGATTGCTATGGCACTTGTGTTGTCGCAGAATATGGTTATTTTGTTCAGCAACAGACCATAATCCATGAGTTGATTCCTCCTCCACAAGATTTGTGAGCAACAGCTACCAGCTGCAATGTATTCTGCCTTTGCTGTAGATGTGGCTACTGAATGCTGCTTCTTGCTGAACCAGGAAACCAATCTCCTTCCAAGGAATTGACAGCTTCCAGAAGTACTCTTGCGATCAATCTTGCAACCAGCATAATCAGAGTCTATATAGCCAACTAGGTCGAAACCCGTATCCTTAGGATACCAAATACCAAGATTCGGAGTACCCTTAAGATATCTGAAGATACGCTTCACAGCTATCAAATGTGATTCTTTAGGATCAGCTTGGAACCTCGCACATAGGCATGTTGCGAACATTATATCTGGTCTGCTTGCAGTGAGGTAGAGTAGAGAACCTATCATGCCCCTATTGTTTGTTATGTCAACTCGTTTTCCAGATTTATCTTGATCAAGCTTAGTGGCAGTGGCCATGGGAGTCTTTGCAGGTGCTGAATCTTCAAGATGATATTTTTTAAGAAGATCCTTAATATACTTGGATTGACAGATAAAGATACCATCTGTTCTTTGGCTTACTTGCAATCCAAGAAAGTAGTTCAGCTCTCCCATCATGCTCATCTCGTACCTACTCTGCATCAACTTAGCAAACCTTGCACAAAGTGCATCATTCGTAGAGCCAAATATAATGTCATCAACATAAACTTGCACAAGTGGAATATCATTTTTATGCTTTTTATAGATCAGAGTTTTATCTATGACACCTCTAGTAAAACCACTTTCAAGTAAGAATTCAGCAAGAGTGTCATACCATGTTCTAGGCGACTGCTTAAGACCATAGAGAGCTTTGAATAGAAGGTAGATGAAGTCCTCACATTCAGGATCAATAAAACCAGGAGGCTGTTCAACATAGACCTCTTCTTCAAGCTCACCATTCAAGAAAGCACTTTTCACATCCATCTGATATACTCTGAAGTTTGAATGTGCAGCAAATGCCAGAAACATCCTGATGGCTTCTAGTCTAGCAACTGGTATGAAGGTCTCATCATAATCAATACCTTCTTCTTGAGTGTAGCCTTTGGCAACCAGTCTCGCCTTGTTCCTTGTAACTATTCCATTCTCGTCAAGTTTATTTCTGAATACCCATCTTACATCAATTACAGATTTGTCCTTTGGTCTGGGTACCAGCTTCCAAACTTTCTGTCTTTCAAACTGATTGAGTTCCTCTTGCATTGCAATCACCCAATCTAGATCTTCCAGAGCTTCTCCAACCTTCTTAGGTTCAATTTCTGATAGAAAACCAGAATACAAGCATTCGTTCTGAGTAGCTCTTCTAGTCTGAACTCTTGAGTCAAGATCACCAATGATCAGATCAAAAGTATGATCTCGATTCCAAACAGTTTGCCTTGGTAGATAAGATCTGGATGATTCCCCATTATTAGCATTCTGACTAGTGGATCCTTCTCCTGCTCCCCCTGAGTTGTTGCTTGTCTGATCTGTAGATTCTTCAACTTGAGGACTAGAACCAGAAATAGTCTGACTTTGAGATCCTGTGTTCCCACTGCCATTACCAGAATCTGGATCATCATTATCATCATTACCATTATTATTTACATTATCAACAGCAACCTCAGGTTCAGTTTCATCATCCTCATCATCAGAAAGATTCTCAAAATCTAGAGATTCATCATCATCTTCTTTCTGAATACTAGGAGATCTTGCATCGTCAAATCTCACATTAAGGCTTTCCACAACCTTCTGACTATCGATCACATACACCCTGTATGCATTAGACTCCAATGAATACCCTAGGAAAATGCCTTCATCTGCTTTAGCATCAAACTTACCAAGATGCTCATAGCCATCTTTAAGAGCATAGCATTTTCCTCCGAACACATGAAAGTACTTCACGGATGGTTTAGTGAGGGCCATAAGCTCATATGGTGTCTTCTCATACATTTTGTTGATCAGGGTTCTATTCTGAGTATAGCAAGCTGCATTGACTGCCTCAGCCCAGAAATAGGTAGGAAGTTTAGCTTCATTCAGCATTGTTCTGGCAGCTTCAATCAGTGTTTGATTATTCCTCTCAACCACTCCATTCTGCTGCGGAGTCCTGGGTGCTGAAAACTTTCTTGAGATACCCTTCTCAGTACACCAGCTATTGAGAACTGAGTTTCTGAATTCAGTCCCATTATCTGATCTGATTTTACGCACGGGAACTCCATCTTCTAGCTCAATCTTCTTGATATGATCGATAATCATCTGCGCTGCTTCATCCTTAGAATGCAAGAATAACACCCATGTGTATTTGGAATAGTCATCCACAATTACTAAACAGTATCACTTCTTGGACATAGACATGACATTAACTTGACCAAACAAATCCATATGCAGAAGTTGCAGTGGTTCAGTGATGGCTGATATTGTCTTCCTTTTGTATGATGCTCTCTTGGACTTTCCCTTTTTCACATGCTGCACATAGTCCGTCAGGACAGAACTCCATCTCGGGTAATCCTCTCACAAGTTCCCCCTTGACTAGAGAATTCATAGTCTTGAAGTTAAGATGTGAAAGCTTCTTATGCCATAACCAACTGTCTTCTAAAGATGCTTTACCATAGAAGCACTTGACTTCACCACTTCCAGAGTTCTAGTCAGCTACGAACAAATCACCCTTTCTCACTCCTTGCAAAGCGAGCTTCTCATCCCTCTTGTTACTGATCAGACACTTCTCCTTCTTGAACAAGACTTCATATTCTTTATCACAAAATTGACTTATGCTCAGAAGATTATGCTTTAGACCATCAACAAGAGAGACTTCTTCAATGATGACATTCCCAAATTCCAAACAGCCATATCCCGTAGTGAATCCTTTGCTGTCATCTCCAAAGGTAACCACTGGGCCAGCTTTCTCAACCACCTTTGATAGCAGGGCTCTATCACCGATCATATGTCTCGAACATCCACTGTCCAGAATCCACATGACTCACTTTTTCTTCATGCCCTGTATTCAAAGGAGACTAAGTTTTCTTTGGTACCCAAACTTGTTTGGGTCCAGAGGGCTTAGACACATTTGCATATTTAACAGATTTCTGTGCAGATTTAGCAGATTTTGCATTTGCCTTGACCGTCTCCTTTTCTCTTACAGAGGCCTCAGCAGAATTGCTTATAGGCTTGGGAGAAGAGGATTCTTTCCTAGATTTAGGTGGACTATGTTAGTTACAGAGGCATGCCTGTACACATCTAATAACAAGCCTAATTGTTTGTAATGCTTTGCATTACTTACATGACCTCTTAACTGAGGGAACCTCTAGTTGTAGAGTTTCTGTTTGTATTGTACTTGTAATAGGCATCAAATCCTAGTTGTGTGACTGTACAAATAGAGTCTAGAATAATGCTTGAAAGAAGTTCCATGGTTCATGCCTCAAGCAAGGAGTTAAAGACTGCCAAATAATCACAGTTGGGATTTGAAGAAATGAAGAATTTGCCTAAGTACCAATTCGAGAAGTATATTTGTCTATTCGAGAAGTCCAGCATTCGAGAAGTCAGAGATTCGATATCTCAAGACACTATTCGATATCTCTGAATACACTGTTCGATATCTCATTCGATATCTCAGGGATTCGATATGTCTACTACTCTATTCGAGAACTCAAGAAGTCAGCAAGTCAAAGTTCCATTCGATATCTCAAGGACTCAGAAAGCTATTCGACAACTCGAGGATTCGATAAGTCAAATGTTCAATTCGACAACTCGAGGAATCCTGATGGAAAAGAGCTATTCGAGAAGTGATTCGATATGTCACCATAACAGTATTAGAGAACTCAGAGTTATCGATCAAGTCAATTCTAGTTCTCGAATCACTTACTTAGTCACTTCTCGAATACATTCTTGGAGACAAAATACTGAAAAAAATTGTACAAGTCAGAAACCTGCAACAAGCCAATGCACTTTATGGACCACAATCTGTAACGTGCTCTGGAAAGCCTACAAGGAAGCTTGGAGAGATATAGAAGAGACAAGGAGCTAAAGAAGTGGATCTAAACAGGCTTTGCAAAGTCAAATCTGTAACCGTTTGGACTCTTACTCAAAAAGGATAGACAGACCAGAAAGTAATTTTGTTTAGCTACCTTATTTGTAGTAAGCAGGCTGTTTCCATGTTCTATAAGGACACAGCCTCACTTCATAACTTAGTAACTTTTGTGAGTCAAGTTTTTCATACACTGTAAGCTATATCTCTCTGAGAAAAACGAAGCTGAGAATACTATCATTGGTATTCACAGATTGTAGCAACCTTTATCTAATATACATTAGATTAAAGTGATATTGTGTCTTGTGTTGTTTATTTATCCGCACCTTAATTTCTGCACACACAGGCACTTATCTGCTACACAGACTCAACCCAAGAAAAGTTCAAGAATCCATTCACCCCCCCCCCTCTGTATTCTTTTACCGTGTTCAATACTCAACAAGTGGTATCAGAGCGGGCTGTTTATTCAAAAACAGAGAAACGATCATGAGTTCGAATACACCAAAGACTACAGGAACGGTGAAGGTCCCTAAGTTTGATAAAGAAAACTTCAACCTCTGGAAGATAAAGATGATGTTGTTCATCAAAGCCTCTCATCCCTTGTATCCTGAGATTCTCAAGAATGGTCCTTTTGTTCCACAACAAGAGATACCAGAGAAGACTGTTGGAACCATAACAATCCCTAGAGCTTATGAGGCCAAGGATCCATCAAAGTGGACAGAGTCAGAAAGGGAGAAGGTTGCTCTTGACAGCCACCTCATGTTGCTCATCATTGATTCCATGGATATGTCAATGTTTGCAAACATTGCATCATGCACGTCTGCTAAAGAGATGTGGGATCACATTGAGGTGTTGTGTGAAGGGACTGATGAGGTTAAAGAAAACAGGAAACAGATACTGGTCACACAGTATGAAGCTTTCATGGCACAGCCCAAGGAAAGCATTACTGAGATGTTTGAAAGGTTTCACAAGCTAGTTACTGAGTTGCAGATGAATGGAAAGGTTTACAGCACCAAGGAGTTAAATATGAAATTTCTGTTGTCTTCACCAAATCATCTGGAGCAAAGAGTCATTTCTCTAAGAGAGAGAGATTTGAACAAAGTCACCTATGATGTACTCTATGGAGTCCTAAAGACTCATGAACTTGAGTTGCTTCAGAAGAGGGCTATCCAAGCCAACCAAGGTAGGATGATAAACACATCATGTGCCTTGATTGTCAACAAATCCATTCTGGACCTAGAAGCATCTACAAGTCAACTGAGGATAGAGGAGGTGGCAGATGATGAAGAAACTGAAGCTGGGGTAAGTGAACCTGTTGAGGAAAAGGTGGAAGAAGAAGAGGAGTTTTACACTCTGGAAGAACTTGATGGGATGGAAAATACTTCATATGCTTTCATGGCCAGAAAATTTCCAAACATCAGATTTAAAAGAAATCAACCCTTCAAACCCAAAACCCAAAACCATTCAGCTTACAAGAACAAGGCACCTGTGAAACCAAACAGAAATAAATTCAAAACCGGTTATGTGGATAGGTCATCTGTAAGGTGTTATAGATGCAATGACCTAGGGCATTTTGCCAGTGAATGCAAGAAGCCTAAAAAGAAGGATAGAGATTTTCTTGAGCTAGAAGCTAAGTATGAGGCCCTTCTGAAAAAGCAGACACATGGTAAGGCCTACATAGCTGAAGGAAAGTGTTGGGATGATTCTGAGAGTGATGAAGAAGAACAAGAATTCTGCAATTATGCCTTGATGGCCAACTCCAAGGATGACTCATCTTCATCTGATTCTCAGGGCAAAGAAAGTGAAAAGAAGGTCATGTGGATTTTGGACAGTGGATGCTCAAATCATATGACTGGTGATATGGCCCTGCTATCACAGTATGAGGAAAAGGCTGGCCCAATGGTTGCTTTTGGAGATGACAGCATGGGTAACACATTGGGATATGGCAAGCTGAAAGTTGGAAATGTCATCATTGAAGATGTAGCACTAGTCAAGGGGCTCAAGCATAATCTGTTAAGTGTTGGTCAGTTTACTGATAGAGGATTCAAGGTGAATTTTGACAAAGATGAATGTTTGATCACCCACAAGAAGACTGGTGATTTTGCTCTATCTGGAGTAAGGAAGGGAAGCCTGTTTGTAGCCAACATGGACTCTGCAAACAAGGACAAAATTTGTTGCTTTTACTCAAAAGCATCAAATGAAGATTGTTGGCTGTGGCACAAGAGACTATCACACCTGAACTTTAAGGCCATTAATTCTCTAGTCAAAAGAGAGTTAGTGAGAGGCATGCCCACACTTGAATTCTGCCAAGAAGGAGTGTGTGAGGCTTGTCTAAAAGGAAAAATGAAGAGATCAAGCCACAAGTCAAAGACAGTGACATCAGTAACCAAGCCACTACAACTCATCCATATGGATTTGTTTGGGCCTGTCAACATAATGTCACTTGGAAGAAAGAAGTATGCCCTGGTAATGGTTGATGATTTTTCAAGGTATACATGGGTAGAATTTCTGGCATCAAAAGATGAGGCTCCACAAGTAATCATTGAGCATATAAAGAAAGTTGACAAGGAAGCAAAGGCAAACAATGCAAGTGTGATTGCATTGAGGAGTGATAATGGAACAGAGTTCAGAAATGCCACACTTGAAGCATTCTGCAAAGAGAATGGCATTTCTCAGCAATTCTCAGCTCCAAGGACTCCACAACAAAATGGAGTTGTTGAGAGAAAGAATAGAACTCTAATTGAGGCTGCTAGAACAATGTTACTTGATGCAAGGATGCCCACATGTTTTTGGGCTGAGGCTGTGAGCACTGCATGCTATATTCAGAACAGAACCCTCATCAACAAAAACACTGGAAAGACTCCTTACAACTTGATGACTGGAAAGAAGCCTACACTGAAGTATATTCATACTTTTGGAAGCAAATGCTTTGTACTTAAGGATAATTCTGAATATGTTGGAAAGTTTGATGCAAAAGCATTTGAAGGAATTTTTCTTGGCTATTCTATGGAAAGAATTGCATACAAGGTTTATGTCATCAGTCAAAAGAAAGTTATGGAAAGCACAGATGTAACATTTGATGACAGCAAGCTACCTGGACTAGAAGAAGCCAATGATGAAGACAAAGATCCATTGAAGTTTGATAATTTAGATGATTCTGATGAAGAGACTGAAACTAGAGTTGAAACTCAAGTTCAACAAACTCAAGTGAATAATGATACAAGAGAAGAATTTGTGCCAATCAATAGTGAAGAAACAAGCATCCAAGACACACCTGTGAGTAATGGCAACTTCACAGGGGGAGGAAATGAGGATGATCATGATGAGGATGATGAAGCAACATCAAGGATGAGGAATCAGGCTGAACACTCAAGGAAATGGGATAGATCACACACTGCAGAGCAAATCATTGGAGATCCTAATGCAGGAGTAAGGACTAGGAGAGCAACTCAAAATGAGTGCCTCTATGGATGTTTTCTATCACAAGTTGAGCCTAAGAAACTTGATGATGCATTGTTGGATCCAGATTGGATTATTGCCATGCAAGAGGAGCTGAATCAATTTGAAAGGAACAAAGTATGGGAACTTGTGCCTGCACCAAAGAATAGAACCATTGTTGGAACGAAATGGGTTCTGAAGAATAAGATGGATGAAGATGGTGTAATAATAAGAAACAAAGCAAGGCTGGTTGCAAAAGGATACTCTCAACAGGAAGGCATTGATTATGATGAGACATTTGCCCCTGTTGCTAGATTGGAAGCCATTAGAATATTCTTGGCATTTGCTGCTCATTCAAACTTTAAAGTTTATCAAATGGATGTCAAGAGTGCATTTCTAAATGGAGAGTTGGAAGAAGAGGTTTATGTGCAACAACCACCTGGCTTTGAGGATCCACATTTCCCAGAATTTGTCTACAGATTGCTTAAGGCACTGTATGGACTTAAGCAAGCTCCAAGAGCATGGTATGATACTCTATCACAATTTCTTCTTGAAAATCAATTCACTCGAGGCACATTGGACAAGACACTGTTTTACAAGAAGCATGGTGATGATATGATCCTAGTTCAAATCTATGTGGATGATATCATTTTTGGTTCTACAAATGAGAAACTGTGTGAGAAATTCTCTAAACTCATGCAGAGCAGATATGAGATGAGTATGATGGGAGAGTTGACATTCTTTCTAGGGTTGCAAGTCAGTCAAAGGAAGGATGGTATCTTTATCAGTCAAACCAAGTACATCAAGGATTTATTGAAAAAGTTTGACTTGGAAGATTGTTCACCTGCCAAGACACCCATGGCCACTGCCACTAAGTTGGATGAAGATGCTAAAGGCAAGAGAGTAGATATCTCAGTCTACAGAGGCATGGTTGGTTCTCTACTCTACCTCACTGCAAGTAGGCCAGACATCATGTTTGCTACATGCTTGTGTGCAAGGTTTCAATCAAATCCAAAGGAATCACATTTGATTGCAATAAAAAGGATCTTTAGATATCTGAAGGGCACTCCTAACTTGGGATTATGGTACCCTAAGGACACAGGGTTCAATCTGGTTGGCTACTCTGATGCTGATTATGCTGGATGCAGAGTGGATAGGAAAAGCACCTCAGGAAGCTGCCAGTTTCTTGGACAAAGGTTAGTTTCTTGGTATAGCAAGAAGCAACAATCTGTGTCAACTTCTACAGCTGAGGCTGAATATATAGCTGCTGGAAGTTGCTGTGCTCAAGTGCTTTGGATTAGAAATCAACTTAGAGATTATGGACTTGTGTTGGAAAGAATTCCAATCATGTGTGACAACACAAGTGCAATCTCTATAGTTGCCAATCCTGTCAATCATTCTAGAACAAAGCACATTGACATCAGATATCATTTCATAAGAGAACATGCAACTAATGGAACCATTGAGTTGCATTATGTCTCTACAGATAAACAACTAGCTGATATATTCACTAAGCCATTAGATGAAGCCACCTTCACAAGGTTGGTAAGTGAGATTGGAATGCTGAATTCTTCAGATTCTGGCTAAGTGAATACATCATCTAGATTGTTGCAGCAGTAAACACTTACTTTATCTAAATCCTCAATATTTTTGAAGTAAGTGTTGGCTGAAATATGATTTATAAATATTTCAAATCTGTTGCATATGTTGAAAATCATATTTTTATTAACTTAAAATTTCTATGAAATTTTGAGAAAATCACTATTTGATTTGCTAGAATATTTTTCAATGAATATGTCTGGTAGATTTTAAAAGGATAGTGAAAATCAAATTTTTATGAGTGATGGGTATAGTTCGATAAGTCAGACTTCTCGAATGATTCACTATTCGACATCTCTAATAAGTCTCATTAGAGTACTCTTGAGTTCTCGAATAGAGTCTTTCTGAGATATCGAATAGAGGAATGATTGACTTCTCGAATATAGTAACCGAGTTCTCGAATGACTGAGTTCTCGAACACTATATTTGAGTTCTCGAATCATTTGAAAAGGCTGAATTCTCGCTGAATTTTAACCGATTTTGGATTTTTATCTAAAAGTTTAATTCACTCATAAAAACACATATTATTTAATTTAGAATTATTTCTAAGTTAGATAACTGCCAGCTGTGAGTTTCTATCTGCTTGAGTTATCGATTAAGCCATTCTTGACTTCTCGAATAGTTGTTTTCTACTTCTCGAATGCCTGACTTGTCGATACAAAACTGCTAATCGACAATTCAAGCACTTCATACTTATACAATCTCACATCTATTCGATTCATTTCATTCGATTTCTCAAGCATCTACACTCTCTAAACCCCTGAAACCCTAACTGCGAAAAGCCAAATTTCTTCTTCAACCTTCAATTTCTTTTCTCTCTTTTATACAAATGGCAACAGTAAAGTTCAACACCAACTTCATCGCTCTAACTAGTGATGTTGAAGCACCCAATGCAAACTTTAAGTGCTTTGTGAAATGGATGGCTGAATCATACATCAAAGAAGCACTCTCTGCCAATCCAACTCTATATCTCGATATTCTGGAACAATTCTGGAATACTGCTATTGTGGAGGTTGTAGCCCTGGAAAATGCAATCACATCCTATGTCATCTACTGCAAGGTTCAAGATAAGGATATCACTATCACTACTGCAGACATGAACCAAGCACTAGGACTACAACAGGAATCATTTGATAGAATGGCCACTACTGCAGAGTTGGAGGAATTCTTCGAATTCATAAACTACTCAGATGGGATTAACCTTGGAAAGCTAAACAGAAAGAATCTGAGAAAGGAGTGGAGCTATGTGTTTGCAACTCTTCTTCAAGTCTTCACTGCCAGGAAATCAAGCTTTGATCAAATCAGTGCACCTGTGCAGCAAATTGGATATGCTTTGGCCTATGGAAAGAAGATAGATGTTGGCCAAATCATACTTCAAGAATTATATGGGAGACTTGGTAAGAACACAACCAAGAGAGGTACTGACATTTTCTTCCCTCGCTTTATTCAATCTGTACTTAATTATAAAAATGCTTCGTTGATTGAATTGCCTGGGATTGATAAAAATAAAATAGGCTATCCTAAGTCCATGACCAAACTCATTTTTGGTAACTTGGAAACTAGGAATGATGTGGATGTAAGACTGAACATAACTCCCCATATGGAGAGTTTGTTTAAGACTTACCCCCACAACATGCCAACATTTGATGCTAAATCTAAGTTAGCACAGCCCAAGCAAGTAGAACAAACTGCTAACCCAGGGCCTGCTAACCAACCCTCTCAACCAAACACTCTCCCACATACTGAGCCAACTGCATCATCCTCTCAAAAGGGTGATGTTAGTAAAAAGAAGAGAAAGGAAGTAATGTCTGCACCATTAAATATCTTATCTGAAGCAGCATTAGCTGTTGAATTAGGGCTAGAAAGTGAGGAACCTGAGTCACCCTTACAAAGGCCAAAGAAGAGGAAAACTAAGACCACCTCTTCAGTCACACAAATGGCTGAAGTTGTAAAATCAGGGGCACACAGCTCACTAGGTGTATCCTCTCAACAGGGTGCACCTATAGAATCAAGCATTCTCCCCAATGCACCTTCTTGTATAGAGTCTGCACATGGGAGTGATAAGGCTGGCACAACACTGAGTGGAGAGCACATCACTTTTGAAACTCCCTCTATCTCTCAGGGGGAGTTGCCAAAATCTACTCTAGAACACACTTCTCTTCCAGAATCTAACTCTGAAATTTCTTTGGAACCTGCAACTCAGGCAACTGAGATGCAAGGTATTGATCATCAAGAATTCTTTTCTCTTGATGAGCCAATAATTTCAAGTGACTCAGTGCATGACACTTTGTTCACCACTCAGAACCCACATTTAGATGGTGAGGGAATGCATGCTGAGGCATATCCTAATGACACCATCACAAACACAGAGGTTCCCCTAGTTTTTACTAGAGACTCTGTGCCTGTGTCAACTGCTGGTGTAATTCATCCCACTTCTGTGGAGACACCAGTAGTAGAGTCCATCCATCCGGCTACAGAAGTTGCATCTGTAACTGAGGAGACTAGCTTGCCTAGCTCTAGCTCTGACTTTATGTCAAAATGGCTGAAGCCTGTGCAACATGACAGTGCTTCAGGATCAGGGTCTGTTCCACAACAATTGACGGTTGAAGCACTTCAAAGCTTAATTGTGGATCAGATTCCTGAGTTCACAAAGATTGCTCAGCACCTTCTCACTGCAGACATGCCCAATCCAGACTATGAGGCTATTCTGTTATGCCATAGGGATGATGTGGAGGTGCAGAAATCAAAGATCATTGATGATGCTGAGAGAGATGGCAACATAGATGCCTGGTTGCAAGGAAAATATGATATTACTCTCGATGAAGCACTTCAGTATCTCAGGGAGGAATACATCACTTCACTGGGCTCCAATGCTAAATCCCTGTCACCTGGTGAAGTGTATGAAGCTGTCAATGACTCCTACAAGGGTTTCCTCAAGGCTGCACACTATCTTGGCAAAGGAGTAAAAACTGAAGTCAACAGGGTATGTGATAAGACAGCCACTTCAGTAGCAGAAGTCAAGAGGGCCTTTGATGCTAAATTTCCCCACTTGGACAGTGTGCTCAAGGACATCAAACACTGCAACTCTACATGCATTAAGGTGGACAATGGGTTGGCTGTGCTAAAAGATGCTGTCTCAGGTCTGGGTCATCAATTTCAGAATCTATCTGGCCAGACTACAGATGCCAATGCCATGCTGAAAATAATGTTCAAGAATCTCTATGGAGATAGGCTGGTGACTGATGTTCCTGTGCATGAAATGTCTAAATATGAAGTGAAGAGACTGCAGGAACAATCTCTATCTGGTTTCAAGGCCAATGAACTCTTCACTAAGGTCAACACTCTTGAGCAAGAGGTAGCTACTCTCACCAAGACCAATGCTCATCTCACAGAAAAGGTTGCATTGCTAAATGATCAGTTGGACACTCAAGCATCCACCACAGCTGATGTCCTTCTGCATCAACAATCCATGTTAGCTGCAATGATGAAGCATATGGGGCTCCCTCTACCTGATGAATCTTCAATCCCAAAGGACATCTCTACAGCCTCTGTGCCTGACAACAAGCCTAAGGGGGAGAAGAAGGCTAGGAACTCAAATTCAAAGGGGGAGCCAAAGAGGGAGAAAGGCATAGTATTCAAAGAAGGTGGACAACAAAGGGCTACTAAGTCTCTAGAAAATGTGCCTGGCAAGGGAAAAGCCAAAGTAGATGAGCCTCCATCTATCTTGCCAGTTGTCACCTTACCAACTGTGCACATCACTACTCCTGGAGGACAAAAGCAATCAATAACTACCACAGTGGTTGCAGGGAGTATGCCATCTGACAAACCTCAAATTTCTATAGCTGAGAGTGCCAAGCCTGTAGAAGTCAAAGTTGTTACTGAGGCCAAGCTACAAGAAGTTGCTAACTCCAATGTCTATCATGATAAAGCCTTCTTGGAGTTTCTGAAAGCCATAAGGGAACAGGTTGGTGACACTCAGTTTTATCTGAGGGAGGTGAAGAAGCAGATAGACTACATCACTGTCATCCCCAAGCAAGTCAACAATTTATGGGTCAAGGAGATAGTGATGGTGTCCAAACTAAAGATATGGCATCTAACATACCAGATTCTACAAGACTTAAAGCACTCAGAGATAGATGCCATACTAGAGCTCATTGAGAAGAAAAATGACAACAGCAAGAGTCTGTTTGATGACTTGAGGAATGGTCAACCTACAAGGCTACCAGAAGTGATCAAGAAGCCATGGACAATTATCTATCAGTCTGGTACCAGAATTGAAGATATCAAGCAACTGGTCATTCCTCATGATCTCACCCCCAGAAATCACAGACTGATCATTGCTATTATTGATCAACTTCAGAAGAAGGTTGGAGCCAGAAATGCTGAAGAAATTGAGGCACTGCATATCCTCAGAACTTATATTGCAACTGGTGGAATTCCAGAGATGGCTCAACCTAGGAGAAATAAGGATGATGATTCTGAAGACAAAGGTGATGGGAGGAGAAGACATCAAAGTAGAGATAAGGGTGATGAAGATAAGAAGAAAAAGGGGGACAAGGATGAAAAAGATGATGACCAGGGTAAGACATATGTGAGAAAGAGTGGAAGACAGCAAGCCTTAGGCATTGCTAGCAGTAACCTCACCACAACACAAGACTCTAAGTCTAGGGTGAATACTGTTAGTAGTGACCTAACAAAATCTACATCTATGGCTTCTGCAACTGTCTTACCATCTCAAGAAAAGAAGAAGATTCAAGTCAAGAAACCATGTGTATGTTTCAGAAAGCAATCTGCTAATGGAATACTACTATGGTCTACCAACCAAGGTCAAAGATTTCTGCCCAGCAACCATGTCAAGAGGACAAAATTTAAACATGCTGCAAGGAGAGTGAAGCTATCCAAATCTAGAGCCCTAACAATCATTCCAGGATTAAAGCTCCAGCCACTTGATGAAGACTTTGATAGAGAGCAACTGCTATTTCTAAGAGCTCAAAAGATATGCTATGCTGCAATTGTGGATGACCACCTTGTAATCAAGTACACTGATGGGAAAGAAAGGAAATTCAGTCAAGGGGGTTGTCAACATTGGGGTAAATTGTATGAAATAGAAAGAATCATTGCATTGCTGGACTCTAAGGACAAGGTGGAGAAAGTATGGAAGCTGGAATTGATTGATTTTGTGAAAATGAAGAAAGAATATGCTGAGAAGATAAGAAAGGGTTGCTATGAGAAATGGTTAGAAAGGGAGAAAGAAATTGATAGACTGGAGATTGAAGCAGAAAAGCTAAGGGCAAAGGGATTGTGTAGAGTTCAGTTTGATCCCTATGTGGTGAAGTATAGGAGGAGAAATGGAGACAATGTCAATATAAGAATGAACCTACTCAGTCACTATCCTGCCAACATTCTGAAGCCAGTGCTTGAAGATTTCAAAAACTCTATTATGATTGAAGAATTGGATGCTATGACAGAAATCATGAGAGCAGTAGATGAGATTGCAAGAAAGGAGGAAGAAAAGAAAAAGAAAGCATATGATGATCTACAAGCCAAAGCAATGGAGATGCAATCAAAAGAAAATGGCTAGTACCTCATCATACTGTAAGAGTATTTATCTTGTAATTTCATTTATGTGTTCAATCAAAATTCATACCTGTACTTTTAAAGTTTTATCTTTATGTATGTTAGGCTTGTTATCAGACATGAAATTGTGACTAAGGGTCTCACTCACAATTTGGGGGAGATTGTTAGTTACAGAGGCATGCCTGTACACATCTAATAACAAGCCTAATTGTTTGTAATGCTTTGCATTACTTACATGACCTCTTAACTGAGGGAACCTCTAGTTGTAGAGTTTCTGTTTGTATTGTACTTGTAATAGGCATCAAATCCTAGTTGTGTGACTGTACAAATAGAGTCTAGAATAATGCTTGAAAGAAGTTCCATGGTTCATGCCTCAAGCAAGGAGTTAAAGACTGCCAAATAATCACAGTTGGGATTTGAAGAAATGAAGAATTTGCCTAAGTACCAATTCGAGAAGTATATTTGTCTATTCGAGAAGTCCAGCATTCGAGAAGTCAGAGATTCGATATCTCAAGACACTATTCGATATCTCTGAATACACTGTTCGATATCTCATTCGATATCTCAGGGATTCGATATGTCTACTACTCTATTCGAGAACTCAAGAAGTCAGCAAGTCAAAGTTCCATTCGATATCTCAAGGACTCAGAAAGCTATTCGACAACTCGAGGATTCGATAAGTCAAATGTTCAATTCGACAACTCGAGGAATCCTGATGGAAAAGAGCTATTCGAGAAGTGATTCGATATGTCACCATAACAGTATTAGAGAACTCAGAGTTATCGATCAAGTCAATTCTAGTTCTCGAATCACTTACTTAGTCACTTCTCGAATACATTCTTGGAGACAAAATACTGAAAAAAATTGTACAAGTCAGAAACCTGCAACAAGCCAATGCACTTTATGGACCACAATCTGTAACGTGCTCTGGAAAGCCTATAAGGAAGCTTGGAGAGATATAGAAGAGACAAGGAGCTAAAGAAGTGGATCTAAACAGGCTTTGCAAAGTCAAATCTGTAACCGTTTGGACTCTTACTCAAAAAGGATAGACAGACCAGAAAGTAATTTTGTTTAGCTACCTTATTTGTAGTAAGCAGGCTGTTTCCATGTTCTATAAGGACACAGCCTCACTTCATAACTTAGTAACTTTTGTGAGTCAAGTTTTTCATACACTGTAAGCTATATCTCTCTGAGAAAAACGAAGCTGAGAATACTATCATTGGTATTCACAGATTGTAGCAACCTTTATCTAATATACATTAGATTAAAGTGATATTGTGTCTTGTGTTGTTTATTTATCCGCACCTTAATTTCTGCACACACAGGCACTTATCTGCTACACAGACTCAACCCAAGAAAAGTTCAAGAATCCATTCACCCCCCCCCTCTGTATTCTTTTACCGTGTTCAATACTCAACAGACTAGCAGTCTTAGGTCTGTTATTTCTATCATGTTTTGTTTTCTTACTTTTATCATCATGTGAACAATTATTAACAACAGGAGATGCACGTGTCACATTTAGAAAAACAGTCATAAGATTAACAGTGCATGATATGCAAGCAGTTGAAGCACACTTAGAATGAACAGGCATGGCAGACATGTTATGAACATGAGCATTAATATTATGATTATTCTCTACTTTAACATTTTTACATGCATGAGTAAGATGAGCAGCAGAGTTGCAGTTGATACATAACTTCCTAGGACCATTTTTGCCTATCCTTCCATTTCTGTTCTTCTTACCTTAGACTCATTTTGATCACCTAGTTCAGTTTTAAGTTTTACAAATTTGACAAACTTACTAGGTGACATTGCCTTTTCATTTCTTTGCTTTTTAATGTCCTCAACAAGTATTTCATTTCTAATTAATAAAGCATCAACATCAAAGGGCTCAGAGGTAACTTCCTTATATAGGGGACTATCTGCATTCTTAAGAATAGGTGGTGTATTACTGGATGTAGCCTTAGCTGATTCAGGATCCACCACTTGTTTCTTACATTTCTTAACATTATAGTCAAATCCAATAACAACTCTTGGACCAGATATTTGACTATTAAACAATTCCCTAGCAAGGCTAGCTGAATTCTGAAAAGCATATAGCTTACCATCTATGTCAGCTATTTTCTCTTTAAGTTCATTATCTGTCTCGACACTAACCTGGAATTTGTTTTCTAGATACTCATTTCTTTTCTTTAGATTTTCTATCTGCATATTAGTGAGTTCTAGTTCCTTATTCCCGGCTTGTATCTTACTAAGTTCAGCCCTAGCATTTTCATCTCAGATTTAGCAGTTGTTATATCTTTTAAAGCATATTCTAAATCCCATCTAAGATCACTGATAGATTTGCTAGAGTCTATCACATGCTTGACACAATCACGATTACGACATTTAAATCTATCAGCCATAGAAGCAGGCATGTTTTTTACCTCATATCCGTAAGTAGGATCATAGTCTGCCATCAGCGCAAGATTGCCATACTCCTCTTCATCGTTAGTGTCATCCCAGCTTTTGCCTTCGGCAATGTATGACTTGATATGATACTTTCTCTGTGAGCTAGAGTCCCTTTTCTGAAAAATGTTCTTCCTTTCATTTGCTTGCCTGGGTTCTCTGCATTCGCTGGCAAAGTGCCCCATCTTATCACAGTTGTAGCACCAAAACTTGCTACGGTCTACCATCCCTGTCTTATTACTCTTTCCTGATTCAGACCTAGAAGATGAACCAGTTCTCTGCGATCTGCTGCTACTTCCAGAAGATCTGTACTTGGCATTTTTCCTGAATCTGATTCGGCTAAAGTTAGCTGCTAATGTAGCCATAGTAGCCTAGTAGGATCGTCCAGTTGCTGCAACTCCTCAAGAGTATATTACTCACTTTCGTCACCAGGTAGATCATCATTGTCCATTTCAGCTTCAAAGAACACATCCTTCTTGTTCTGCGGTTTCACAACCTTTGTTTCAGGTTCTTTGTGGCTGGATGCAGTAAGAGCAGTTGTCTTCAATAATTCAGCATTCTTGCTGTCCACTGTTCCAGCACCATATATAATTTTCCTTTGCTCTTGCTCCATCTCATGAGTTCTTAACTTTCCATACAACTTCTCAAGAGTCATTGTAGCAAAGTCATTTCTCTCTCTGATGGATGACGCTTTATGTTCTACATGGTGTGGTAGAGTCAGCATGAATTTCCTGTTCGTCTCTCTTAGAGGATACTTCTTCCCGTGAATGCTCAACTCATTCAGTAGCTTATTGTATCTCTCAAAAACTTGAGTGATGCTTTCACCAGGAAGAGATTTTAAAGCTTCGTACTGAGACGTCAGAATATCTAGTCGATTTTCACGAACTTCATCAGTTCCCTCCATTATCATTCCAATTGTATCCCACATGTGTTTCGCACTAGTACAGTTCATAATTTGATGATTCATTTTATCATCCATGGAGTCAACTATGATTAGTCTAAGATTGGTATCCAGTCCATCCTTTTCAGTTTCAGCAGGAGTATACTCCGATGGACGTTTTGGAATCATTCCTCCAACAGCTTCAGTACTTTCACCATCCTCAGTAGTTTCAGGAGCAGCTTTCATTGGTTTAGACCAACCCTCAGTCAACGTCTCCATGTATCTGAGATTTGACGCTTGTATGAACAGTAACATCTTCATTTTCCACATGTTGTAATTATCACGCTTAAATGAAGGAACCTTAATACTGCTACCTTTTTTAGTACTCATGATTCTGGATGACGAATGCGGATCTGATCTGTATGTCGATCAACAAGCTCTGATACCAATTGTTAGGTCCAGAATAACGTAAAAGGGGGGTTGAATACGTTATTTCGAAATATTTGGATTTTTGAGATGTGAAAAATAAGGTCAACAACTGAATCGAAATAACACAATCAATTCGGGAAAATATCTTTGAATTGATAAAAACCGAGGGGTGTTACAACTTCTAATCCAGTGGATTAGCTTCAAAAACCAGAACATTCCTAAGGATAGTTTAGGCACGAGGACCTTCTATTCGACACTTCCTGAAAGTGGGCTAAGCCGGCTTTCCTACTAGATGGACTGTCTAGCAGCTTACACAGAGAAGATATAAGAGAGAGAAGAGAGAGTTGTGTGTTGAGGTGTGTTTTGAAATGAAATACAACATGCCTATTTATAGATTTTAGAAAGTCACTATTTGGCACTATTCCAACAACCCCCAAATACTATTCCAACAACCCCAGCTACTATTCCAACAACCGCAGTTACTATTCATATGAATAGTGATTTCGGTTACTATTCATATGAATAGTGATATCGGTTACTATTCATATTCTCTTCTGTTTATTTTGCTGTTTTAATTCATCTTAGAAAATAATTCAAGTACCAGATTAATTTAATTATTTTGTTATAAATAATTAATCTGTTACTTATTTAATTTTTAGAGTAAATTAATTTTTGACAATACCTTGAGATATTATGTTTATCCTTGATCGTCAATAGGCTTTGGCAATTCTTTCTGTGAATTAATGTGTTGATCCTTCTCGTATGTGCTAACACTTAGTGCACTGGTCTGGTTCACAAGTGACTAGCACTGATCTTGATCTTCACACCTTCGTTGCATTCCAATTGATTAGCCTACATCAGTATCTTCAATTAATTTGAATACATGGAATCTTTTGGCCCTTCAACTGAATCATCTGTACATCTTATTCTATCACTGAGGCTTGATCATGTTAATGAACTTCTTTCAGCGACTTGATCCTTGTCGGTGCCTGTTCTTCAAATTTCACGATCCCTGTATAGAGTTAATATTATTTATCTTTTATCCTAGTTGAGTTATATATGTCCTCTATTACATATTACATTACATTATGCCTTACAATCTCCCCCTATTTGATTGTTAGGGTTTGACAAGCAACTTCCTAAAGGATAACTCAACTGATACAAGAAAAATGAAATACAAAGATAAATAATATTAAAGTGCATTCTGGATCATATATAACATTTTCCAGATTTCTAAAAATTAACCAAGTGCAAGACAATTGTTCCTGTAGACTGAACATATCTTCAAGTTTGCCTTTGCTTTCTTTCCGCATAGCACTAATACTCCCATTAGCTTTTCCTTTCCCAAAATAAAGTAAATTCCGTATCAACAACCTTTTCCTTGCCCTTACGCCTAGTAGATTTTTCTTGATCATCCACCTTCTCCCCCTCAGTTGGATTATCCTTCAGATTAGTAGGATGTGGAGTTGGTAAATTAGACGAAGATGGCTTTACCAAGGAGTTGATTGCATCATTAAACTGGGTTGCCATGGTATTCAATTGAACCTGGAATACATCATGTTGAATAAGTTGCAAATTTTTTATTTCTCCAATGGACTTACAAATATTTGACAACTCTTTCTCCATTGTTTGGACCCGTGTAAGGAGTCCGCTGTATTCCTTTCTGGTTATAGGTGCATGTGGTTGAGTAGGTTGCTCACTCGTACGTTCTGCAGGTGTTTCACTCAACACTCTATATTCACTCGGTTTAGTGGTTTGGGTGACACTTACATGTTCTGTTCGTGTTTCCCTCAACTCTCCTCCAGAGCTTTCACCGATATGTGTACCTACAAATGAAATCATCCTAGCCCCTTTTTCAGAGGTCACGGATGGTGCAATGAAAGTTCGTGAGCTTCCGTCCTCGCGTGAAGCGAGTTACCGACCACTGGTAAAGAGTGGTAAATATCGAAAGAGATCCAGAGATTTTCCCTCTGGGAGGTTAAACTTGAATCGATTAAATGGCACAAAACCCAAGTTTCCCTCGTATGTCTATGAAGACACTTGGTTCATAAAAGAACCTCCTACTAATGGATCTTTCCGTAAAATGGAAGATTCACCAGTTGCTCCCGTCAATTCAACCTTATTTACATTTTCACTCATTGGATAAGAAAGAATTGTTTCACTAACAGTTGCCGTTACCTCAGGTTTATTGGGTTTACTCTGTTTAGAATAAGGTAGAGCGGCTGATGTAACTAACTCCTTATGTGGTGCTGCTGAGGCACTATCTCCCTCAAAAATGTGAATGACTGGCCGTTTAAGTGACAAATGAGGTGTAGGAGTTTGTTGTGTTTGTGTTTGCATTTGTAGAATGGGCTCTTCGACCTGTGTTAGAGTCGGTGGGATTTCCTGCTCTTGGTCGGGTAAGATGGCCACTTGGGGCTGTAGAAACTGTATTTCCTGTGACACAATATGGAATACAGAGGTTGGAATGGCAGGGATTGAAATATTACCTTGTCGTATACCTGCTCTCACTGGTCGTGGTAACAACGGAAGTGGGACAGTCTTTAGATATTCAGTTAGGACTGTAGGCACATCTGTATATTTCTTTTTGCTTATGTAATTAATTACATTCGTCTTCATGGAAGAACATTCCACCTTTTGACCATTTTCCAAGCGTACCCTGTCTTCATCATTCAAAAAATCATTTAATATTAACTGTAGAAACCTTGGATATAGACATTTGACATTTTGAGTCCGAACATCTCTTGTTCCCAAGCGTTTCATTTTTAAAATAATTTGACCAAGCACTATTTTTTCAAAATTAATCCTTAAATTATTGGCGACCGCATACCCTATTATTTGAATAAATTCAGGTATTCGATCTTGATTTGTTCTATCTGAGGAAAAAACATGGTTAAGAGTGTGAAAGAAGAAATTCCGGTACTGGGTTAGAAACATTCTAGAAAGATTACCAGTATTGAAATTGCCATCTTGGTACCTTATAAAACGAAAGAACATTTCAATCTATTCAGGTGTAGGATCAGAAACGAGATTTTCCATAGGAAAATGAAGAATTCGATTAACATCTCTTTCAGTGACCCTAATCGACCTACCAAATAGTCGATATGTGATTACACACCCGTCCTGTCCAGAAGTGTTAACCGCACTGCAATATAGTTCACACAATGCATCATGGTTAAGCTGCACCTGTGTAACTAAAGCATAACGAATTAATGAATGTTCATTCAGAAATTGTGTCCAAGCCCGAAATTACTCATCCTGAATGGTTCCGATTTGCTGAATGGAAATAGGATTAACTTTAGCAATTAAAAAGCTTCCCTGCAATGCCATTTTCAAAACTTTGAGGAAATTCAAAAACAAGGGTTAGTGCGTATAACAAGAATATGAAATCCGCTCTAAAAACCACTAGCTAGATTGTGAGATCTTTCCGGTCAAAGCTTGAAATATTCAGCAATTGTGTGTATGTGCTCTGTATATCTGAAAAATGATGATGTTAAACACAAACAATAACTCATCATTTATAAGGTTCCAAGTATTAGTGGGTTAGGTGTAATAGTGACAGGTTATGTTTGAAAAATAACACCGCACAATAATTTCTCACCTAACTACCTAATTAGCCGAAAAAACATCTTATCACCGAAACATGTCAGCCAAAAAAACATCTTATCGCCGAAACCTATCAGCCTATAAACATACACATATTTAATACTTCTAATTATTATGGATTTAAAAATAATCACACAGTAAATCAAGAATTAATCCACAATAATCAGATAAACTCACAATTAAATAAACATAAAATTAACACAATATCATTAATTGATATATGTCAATAAAATATTTATTTAATTATGCTACAATTTATTTTAATAATCAAATATTAGAACAGGTGAGATCCAATCTTGAATTGCTTCAGTCATGATATCAATTATTAAAATAAATATCGAGTACACGAGTATTACATAAAGATATAACATGCAAACCTATTAATACACAAGTATCGCTTCAGTAGTACCAACTAATTACCACAAATTTCTAACATTTAAACACATGGCAACTAATTAGTAGATAAAATCATGAAAATGTACAACAACTTGCATTTGTTGACTTCCTGTTAAGAGGACAAGTTTAACATGCCAAGTTCACTAACCAACCTGTTGAATGTAGATTCATCAAGTGGTTTCGTGAAAATGTTTGCAAGTTGTTGCTCAGTGGGAATGAAGTGAAGTTCCACAGTACCATGCATAACATGTTCACGAATGAAATGATACCTTATGTCGATGTGCTTGGTTCGAGAATGCTATACTGGATTATTCGAGATTGCTATGGCACTTGTGTTGTCGCAGAATATGGTTATTTTGTTCAGCAACAGACCATAATCCATGAGTTGATTCCTCATCCACAAGATTTGTGAGCAACAGCTACCAGCTGCAATGTATTCTGCCTTTGCTGTAGATGTGGCTACTGAATGCTGCTTCTTGCTGAACCAGGAAACCAATCTCCTTCCAAGGAATTGACAGCTTTCAGAAGTACTCTTGCGATCAATCTTGCAACCAGCATAATCAGAGTCTATATAGCCAACTAGGTCGAAACCCGTATCCTTAGGATACCAAATACCAAGATTCGGAGTACCCTTAAGATATCTGAAGATACGCTTCACAGCTATCAAATGTGATTCTTTAGGATCAGCTTGGAACCTCGCACATAGGCATGTTGCGAACATTATATCTGGTCTGCTTGCAGTGAGGTAGAGTAGAGAACCTATCATGCCCCTATTGCTTGTTATGTCAACTCGTTTTCCAGATTTATCTTGATCAAGCTTAGTGGCAGTGGCAATGGGAGTCTTTGCAGGTGCTGAATCTTCAAGATGATATTTTTTAAGAAGATCCTTAATATACTTGGATTGACAGATAAAGATACCATCTGTTCTTTGGCTTACTTGCAATCCAAGAAAGTAGTTCAGCTCTCCCATCATGCTCATCTCGTACCTACTCTGCATCAACTTAGCAAACCTTACACAAAGTGCATCATTCGTAGAGCCAAATATAATGTCATCAACATAAACTTGCACAAGTAGAATATCATTTTTATGCTTTTTATAGAACAGAGTTTTATCTATGACACCTCTAGTAAAACCACTTTCAAGTAAGAATTCAGCAAGAGTGTCATACCATGTTCTAGGCGACTGCTTAAGACCATAGAGAGCTTTGAATAGAAGGTAGATGAAGTCCTCACATTCAGGATCAATAAAACCAGGAGGCTGTTCAACATAGACCTCTTCTTCAAGCTCACCATTCAAGAAAGCACTTTTCACATCCATCTGATATACTCTGAAGTTTGAATGTGCAGCAAATGCCAGAAACATCCTGATGGCTTCTAGTCTAGCAACTGGTACGAAGGTCTCATCATAATCAATACCTTCTTCTTGAGTGTAGCCTTTGGCAACCAGTCTCGCCTTGTTCCTTGTAACTATTCCATTCTCGTCAAGTTTATTTCTGAATACCCATCTTACATCAATTACAAATTTGTCCTTTGGTCTGGGTACCAGCTTCCAAACTTTCTGTCTTTCAAACTGATTGAGTTCCTCTTGCATTGCAATTACCCAATCTAGATCTTCCAGAGCTTCTCCAACCTTCTTAGGTTCAATTTCTGATAGAAAACCAGAATACAAGCATTCGTTCTGAGTAGCTCTTCTAGTCTGAACTCTTGAGTCAAGATCACCAATGATCAGATCAAAAGTATGATCTCGATTCCAAACAGTTTGCCTTGGTAGATAAGATCTGGATGATTCCCCATTATTAGCATTCTGACTAGTGGATCCTTCTCCTGCTCCCCCTGAGTTGTTGCTTGTCTGATCTGTAGATTCTTCAACTTGAGGACTAGAACCAGAAATAGTCTGACTTTGAGATCCTGTGTTCCCACTGCCATTACCAGAATCTGGATCATCATTATCATCATTACCATTATTATTTACATTATCAACAGCAACCTCAGGTTCAGTTTCATCATCCTCATCATCAGAAAGATTCTCAAAAGCTAGAGATTCATCATCGTCTTCTTTCTGAATACTAGGAGATCTTGCATCGTCAAATATCACATTAAGGCTTTCCACAACCTTCTGACTATCGATCACATACACCCTGTATGCATTAGACTCCAATGAATACCCTAGGAAAATGCCTTCATCTGCTTTAGCATCAAACTTACCAAGATGCTCATAGCCATCTTTAAGAGCATAGCATTTTCCTCCGAACACATGAAAGTACTTCACGGATGGTTTAGTGAGGGCCATAAGCTCATATGGTGTCTTCTCATACATTTTGTTGATCAGGGTTCTATTCTGAGTATAGCAAGCTACATTGACTACCTCAGCCCAGAAATAGGTAGGAAGTTTAGCTTCATTCAGCATTGTTCTGGCAGCTTCAATCAGTGTTCGATTATTCCTCTCAACCACTCCATTCTGCTGCGGAGTCCTGGGTGCTGAAAACTGTCTTGAGATACCCTTCTCAGTACACCAGCTATTGAGAACTGAGTTTCTGAATTCAGTCCCATTATCTGATCTGATTTTACGCACGGGAACTCTAGCTTCTAGCTCAATCTTCTTGATATGATCGATAATCATCTGCGCTGCTTCATCCTTAGAATGCAAGAATAACACCCATGTGTATTTGGAATAGTCATCCACAATTACTAAACAGTATCGCTTCTTGGACATAGACATGACATTAACTTGACCAAACAAATCCATATGCAGAAGTTGCAGTGGTTCAGTGATGTCTGATATTGTCTTCCTTTTGTGTGATGCTCTCTTGGACTTTCCCTTTTTCACATGCTGCACATAGTCCGTCAGGACAGAACTCCATCTCGGGTAATTCTCTCACAAGTTCCCTCTTGACTAGAGAATTCATTGTCTTGAAGTTAAGATGTGAAAGCTTCTTATGCCATAACCAACTGTCTTCTAAAGATGCTTTACCATAGAAGCACTTGACTTCACCACTTCCAGAGTTCTAGTCAGCTACGAACAAATCACCCTTTCTCACTCCTTGCAAAGCGAGCTTCTCATCCCTCTTGTTACTGATCAGACACTTCTCCTTCTTGAACAAGACTTCATATTCTTTATCACAAAATTGACTTATGCTCAGAAGATTATGCTTTAGACCATCAACAAGAGAGACTTCTTCAATGATGACATTCCCAAATTCCAAACAGCCATATCCCGTAGTGAATCCTTTGCTGTCATCTCCAAAGGTAACCACTGGGCCAGCTTTCTCAACCACCTTTGATAGCAGGGCTCTATCACCGATCATATGTCTCGAACATCCACTGTCCAGAATCCACATGACTCACTTTTTCTTCATGCCCTGTATTCAAAGGAGACTAAGTTTTCTTTGGTACCCAAACTTGTTTGGGTCCAGAGGACTTAGACACATTTACATATTTAACAGATTTCTGTGCAGATTTAGCAGATTTTGCATTTGCCTTGACCGTCTCCTTTTCTCTTACAGAGGCCTCAGCAGAATTGCTTCTAGGCTTGGGAGAAGAGGATTCTTTCCTAGATTTAGGTGGACTAGCAGTCTTAGGTCTGTTATTTCTATCATGTTTTGTTTTCTTACTTTTATCATCATGTGAACAATTATTAACAACAGGAGATGCACGTGTCACATTTAGAAAAGCAGTCATAAGATTAACAGTGCATGATAAGCAAGCAGTTGAAGCACACTTAGAATGAACAGGCATGGCAGACATGTTATGAACATGAGCATTAATATTATGATTATTCTCTACTTTAACATTTTTACATGCATGAGTAAGATGAGCAGCAGAGTTGCAGTTGTTACATAACTTCCTAGGACCATTTTTGCCTATCCTTCCATTTCTGTTCTTCTTACCTTAGACTCATTTTGATCACCTAGTTCAGTTTTAGGCTTTACAAATTTGACAAACTTACAAGGTGACATTGCCTTTTCATTTCTTTGCTTTTTAATGTCCTCAACAAGTATTTCATTTCTAATTAATAAAGCATCAACATCAAAGGGCTCAGAGGTAACTTCCTTATATAGAGGACTATCTGCATTCTTAAGAATAGGTGGTGTATTACTGGATGTAGCCTTAGCTGATTCAGGATCCACCACTTGTTTCTTACATTTCTTAACATTATAGTCAAATCCAATAACAACTCTTGGACCAGATATTTGACTATTAAACAATTCCCTAGCAAGGCTAGCTGAATTCTGAAAAGCATATAGCTTACCATCTATGTCAGCTATTTTCTCTTTAAGTTCATTATCTGTCTCGACACTAACCTGGAATTTGTTTTCTAGATACTCATTTCTTTCCTTTAGATTTTCTATCTGCATATTAGTGAGTTCTAGTTCCTCATTCCTGGCTTGTATCTTACTAAGTTCAGCCCTAGCATTTTCAGCTCAGATTTAGCAGTTGTTATATCTTTTAAAGCATATTCTAAATCCCATCTAAGATCACTTATAGATTTGCTAGAGTCTATCACATGCTTGACACAATCACGATTACGACATTTAAATCTATCAGCCATAGAAGCAGGCATGTTTTTTACCTCATATCCGTAAGTAGGATCATAGTCTGCCATCAGCGCAAGATTGCCATACTCCTCTTCATCGTTAGTGTCATCCCAGCTTTTGCCTTCGGCAATGTATGACTTGATACGATACTTTCTCTGTGAGCTAGAGTCCCTTTGTTTCAGGTTCTTTGTGGCTGGATGCAGTAAGAGCAGTTGTCTTCAATAATTCAGCATTCTTGCTGTCCACTGTTCCAGCACCATATATAATTTTCCTTTGCTCTTGCTCCATCTCATGAGTTCTTAACTTTCCATACAACTTCTCAAGAGTCATTGTAGCAAAGTCATTTCTCTCTCTGATGGATGACGCTTTATGTTCTACATGGTGTGGTAGAGTCAGCATGAATTTCCTGTTCGTCTCTCTTAGAGGATACTTCTTCCCGTGAATGCTCAACTCATTCAGTAGCTTATTGTATCTCTCAAAAACTTGAGTGATGCTTTCACCAGGAAGAGATTTTAAAGCTTCGTACTGAGACGTCAGAATATCTAGTCGATTTTCACGAACTTCATCAGTTCCCTCCATTATCATTCCAATTGTATCCCACATGTGTTTCGCACTAGTACAGTTCATAATTTGATGATTCATTTTATCATCCATGGAGTCAACTATGATTAGTCTAAGATTGGTATCCAGTCCATCCTTTTCAGTTTCAGCAGGAGTATACTCCGATGGACGTTTTGGAATCATTCCTCCAACAGCTTCAGTACTTTCACCATCCTCAGTAGTTTCAGGAGCAGCTTTCATTGGTTTAGACCAACCCTCAGTCAACGTCTCCATGTATCTGGGATTTGACGCTTGTATGAACAGTAACATCTTCATTTTCCACATGTTGTAATTATCACGCTTAAATGAAGGAACCTTAATACTGCTACCTTTTTTAGTACTCATGATTCTGGATGACGAATGCGGATCTGATCTGTATGTCGATCAACAAGCTCTGATACCAATTGTTAGGTCCAGAATAACGTAAAAGGGGGGTTGAATACGTTATTTCGAAATATTTGGATTTTTGAGATGTGAAAAATAAGGTCAACAACTGAATCGAAATAACACAATCAATTCGGGAAAATATCTTTGAATTGATAAAAACCGAGGGGTGTTACAACTTCTAATCCAGTGGATTAGCTTCAAAAACCAGAACATTCCTAAGGATAGTTTAGGCACGAGGACCTTCTATTCGACACTTCCTGAAAGTGGGCTAAGCCGGCTTTCCTACTAGATGGACTGTCTAGCAGCTTACACAGAGAAGATATAAGAGAGAGAAGAGAGAGTTGTGTGTTGAGGTGTGTTTTGAAATGAAATACAACATGCCTATTTATAGATTTTAGAAAGTCACTATTTGGCACTATTCCAACAACCCCCAAATACTATTCCAACAACCCCAGCTACTATTCCAACAACCGCAGTTACTATTCCAACAACCGCAATTACTATTCATATGAATAGTGATTTTGGTTACTATTCATATGAATAGTGATTTCGGTTACTATTCATATTCTCTTCTGTTTATTTTGCTATTTTAATTCATCTTAGAAAATAATTCAAGTACCAGATTAATTTAATTATTTTGTTATAAATAATTAATCTGTTACTTATTTAATTTTCAGAGTAAATTAATTTTTGACAATACCTTGAGATATTATGTCTATCCTTGATCGTCAATAGGCTTTGGCAATTCTTTCTGTGAATTAATGTGTTGATCCTTCTCGTATGTGCTGACACTTAATGCACTGGTCTGGTTCACAAGTGACTAGCACTGATCTTGATCTTCACACCTTCGTTGCATTCCAATTGATTAGCCTGCAGCAGTATCTTCAATTAATTTGAATACATGGAATCTTTTGGCCCTTCAACTGAATCATCTGTACATCTTATTCTGTCACTGAGGCTTGATCATGTTAATTAACTTCTTTCAGCGACTTGATTCTTGTCGGTGCCTGTTCTTCAAATTTCATGATCCCTGTATAGAGTTAATATTATTTATCTTCTATCCTAGTTGAGTTATATATGTCCTCTATTACATATTACATTACATTATGCCTTACAATTACTATTATTATCTCTGAATCATTCAAAACAATAATTATAAAAATACAATAATATAGATACATTTTCGGTAAAATGTATATTGCAAAAAAGACTATACATGCTACAATCCAAACTCATTTACTACTGAATAATAGATTCAAGTTAAACAAGACCCATAAAGAAGATCTAATACTTTATTATACGTTAATTATTATTTTTTTGTTAAAAACATTAGAATATATTATTTAAATCAATATATTAGTTTAGCAAGAGAACAAAAAGAGAGAGAGAGAACAAAAGACTTGGAAATAAACAAAACTTATAAAAGTTTTGAAAAGATTAAAATGCATTTTGCATCCCCTAATTTAACGTTATTACATTTAAGATTCGTTTGTTTTATTTTATACCATTTAATATGCCATAATTTTGAATTCTCTCGTAATTTTCACCCCTTCCCTGATTTTTGGTTAAATTTAACTGTTAAATTTAACTGTTATTGTTAGTAATTTATTATTATATTAAACAAAAAGAATTTAAAATAAAAAAGAATAAAATTGAAAATTTGGGGAAAAACAAAAAAAGAAGCAAATTTAAAAAAATCTTAAATTTGTTATATATATATATATATATATATATATATATATTATAAAGAATACTTTAAAAATTTAAAAATAATATTTTATATTTCAAATAATAATTTACGAAAATTTTAGTAATATATATTTATTTTTCTGAAAATCAAAATATTATAAATTATATTTTTGAGAAATCTGTAAATTACAGATATAATTTTGATAAATATGAAATTTTATAATAATAATAATAGCACAAATTGTTAATTTTTTAAAATTATCATTAATTACAATGATTAAAATATCTTTAATTTGATTAATGATAATAATCAAATTTAACTAAAAAATGTAAAATGAGTGAAAACTATAGCTGAATTTAAAATATAAAAATGCAAACAAATTGGGTGAGTGCCCTAAATACCCATATTTTTACTTTCTCTCACCAAAATGCTCAGAACGAGAATGTACCGCCCAAAATATCCATCACATACGCCCATGCACCACTGGCATGGGCGTATGTGATAATACGCCACCAGAATCGGCGCATATGGAAGACACGCTGCTACCGTAGGAGCGTCGTCCACGGCTCACGCCATACACAAGGGCGCATCATTGTTCACGCTGCATCCATGGGCGCAACCAAGCTGGGATACGCATCACGCAAATGTGTATGCCCATGTGAGACCCACTCCAATAGACGCGAGCTCTGGCAACTCTAATGGCGATTTTGGCAATTTTTTCGATTTTTTCTTCGTTCTTCGTTCATTCATTTCCAGTGGTTTTCGAGTGAAGTGTTATATACCATTGGATTCGTCCCTCGACGATCTACATGCCTATGCCCTTTTCTAACCATTTGTTTTGCAGGATTAAACACGCCTAATTTGAAGATTGTAAACAACGAAGTTTCCGACGAGATTGATACAAGACCCTGCGGGGCCAAATTCCTCAAATTCACTTAGTCAAAAAGAAGAGGAAGGTGTACTGATGGTTTTGGTGTAGTTAGAATAGATGGAGGTGGCCGGACGGAGGCGGAGAGGAGGAGAGAACGAGAGAGATGACTGGACATAGAGAGAACGACATAGATGAGATAGATGAACAGTGAATGGGGATGCGCCGTTCCAAATGGCGTGTCCCGTGGGTATTTTGGACGGTGTTTTAAAAAATGGGTATTTTGATAAGTGGGTAGGGAAAAATTGGGTATTTTGGGCATTCTTTCAAACTAATTTACGTTAAAGAATTTAATCCAAAATGAAATAAGTAAAAATGGGGATGCAATATGTAATTAAAAGTCTTTTAAAAAAGAAAAGTGAAAAAGGGTAAAAAGGGCAGGCAGTGGGTTTGAAATTTGAAAGAAAAATCTTAAACCCCAGTCCCACCGCAAGCGGGGCTTGTTGATTGATGGTAGCAATTAGCAAAGGGCGAAAGGATGGAAGCAATAAGAAAGCAAGCCTCTAAACTCCGGGATCAAGTCGCTAAGCAACAACAGGTCCTCCCTCCCTCTAACCTTGAGCTATCAACCCTTTTTCCATTTCTTTCTTCGTTGGTGCTCACTAATACATTTCCTCTTTTTAATTGCTCTTTTTATTATATTTGTCTTAAGCGCAAATCAGCTCCTAATAATTTAATACGCGACTTCTTGAATATATAAGCTGAGAATGTACTGGGGAATGGCAGTGACAATATCACAAAATGTGCATATATAAATTAATTGTGACATTAATAGGGCTAGTAGTCTTGTACTGATTCCTAGTGTTATCACTGTCAGGCTGTTCTCAAGCAGTTTGCTTCTGGACTGGGAGATTCCGATAGTATTGTAACCAGTGACGTGGAATTACAACAACATCAAAAGATTGAAAAGCTTTACATATCTACCCGTGCGGCCAAGGTCACCCAATTTCCTCTTGTTTATGTTTATGTCTCCTGTTCATGCTGTTCATGGTATTGACTTGCGCATTCTGTACTTCCTCATTGCCAGCATTTGCAAAGAGACATCATCCGAGGTGTGGAAGGTTATATTGTTACCGGATCCAAGCAACTGGAAATAGGTAAGTTGGTTTTCATCGGTTTTTATGCATTATATTTTTTTTGGGATATTCTCAATGCTACCATCGTGGTATTGACTTTTCCCGGTGGTGCCATCTCATATTTATGACTTACTCATTGTGCACCTAAACTTTTGACTTGTTACTCTTATACTCCTATTGTTAAAAACTTCTTTACTATCATTAAATATTTTAAAATAAAAGATCAAGATAAATTCAGTTCGATATTTTTCTTCTTCATAAGCAACAAACAATTTAGTATATTCATCTTCAATCGTCTAATCTTCACTATCTATTCTTTAACCGTCTTTTTTTCCTATTTTTTCCTAATGTTGATATGCAATTAAAGGATTCTCAATGGTATCATTGTTACCATCGGGAGAAGCCAATACTATCAGAAAATGGCACCAATAGGAAAAGTCAAAACCACAATGGTACCATTAGGAATATCCCTATTTTTTTTGTCTATAAGATGGCAATTTTTACGCAGGTAGCAAGTTGTCAGAAAGCAGCAGGAAATATGGTGCTGAAAATACATGTACCAGCAGCTGTACATTATCCAGAGCTGCATTGAATTATAGCAAAGCTTGTGGCCAAATAGAAAAAGAACGTGCAGAATTACTGAAAATTCTTGGTACACAGGTCTGCTTACTTTTCATGTCACACACACACACGTGTATGTATTTGTGCTCACACTGTTCGAGTTTTCCATACCACTTTTTTGGCTTTTTGTTGTGCAATCAGTAAAGAATTTTGTGTATTTTGTTCAATTCTGTACCCATAGGTCGCAGAGCCATTAAGAGCTATGGTAACAGGAGCTCCTTTGGAGAATGCTCGGCATCTTGCTCAAAGATATGATAAACTGAGACAGGAAACTGAAGCTCAGGTACGATTTCCCACTGCAATTGATTTGTCAGTCTGTTTTCAATATTGTATTTTTTTTTTATCATTTTTACAAGTACATTATCTTGAAGTTCTTTCTCCATATTTGACTATTTTACAAGCTTCTATGTGCATTCCACTTAATCCGATCAGGCAATTGAAGTATCCAGACGCCAAGCAAAATTAAGAGAATCAGATGGCAATCCTGAAAGTTCATTTAAGCTAGAAGCTGCGGAAACAAAGCTGCAAGAGTTAAAATCAAATATGGTTATATTGGGTAAAGAAGGCGCTGTGGCAATGTCTGATGTGGAAGGTCAACAACAGAAGTTAACACTCCAGAGACTTATAACTATGGTGGTTCTCCTGCTTTATTTTTTCTGTGACTTAGATCTCTTTTCAACCCACCACTATTACCTTCGAGGCTGATTTAGGAGATATTTAACATTTTGTTTTGCATGAAGGTTGAGGCAGAGCGCAATTATCATAAGAAAGTTTCAAGTGTACTTGACCAGCTAGAGATTGAGGTATTGAGTCCAAGGACTAACATTTCGCATCAAAATTGTGCACTGTAGTGGAAGCATAAATGCATAATAGATATTTTTCATTTTCTTTATGACTTGGTTTCTTGAGCAATTTTTGGCAAAATAGAAATGTTTTGTTATCAATTTTTTTTCCAGTTTAAAGTATATCCTTTTTTTTTGTGCTTTTTACTGAAACCAGTTAAACAGTGGATCTAACAGCCAAAACAGACTATATAATTTGCGAGACTTGTTACTAAAAGTTATAAATTTTAGTCCATTAAATGAACTTTATCGGATGTTCACTTCATAAGTTGTGACTATTAAGCATTGATATAGCATAAAAATGGAACACTGTTAAGTATTAACATTTCCATTCCCCTAGCATTGCAAATTCTTCGTTGATCGACCTAGCAAAGAAGTTCTGAAAGAAATATGTCAATCCGATTGCAAGCTCCCAAGCGAGGCAAATGACTAAATATTTCACCACTTAGTTTAAACTTTAAAGTATATGGAATATACTATGTCAACTTTTTTATAAACTGTATACAGTGGGATTGACACTTTTTGCTTATTAATAGATTTTATCTGAACGTAAAAGAGTTGATGAGAATCGTCGTGCAGCAGCTAACTCTAGACCCTCTCCATCCTATGATGGATTAAGTGGTGTGTTTTCTCATCAAACAGATTCTCTCTCAGCAGATAGCATGGAATACTTCTTTGGAGAGGTAAGTGCTATTTTTGTTTCACTTTTAAATTTTTGAACTGTACCTTGCTTTAACTTCTCTGCCTAATGTATTTTCACGTCTGCTTTTTTTCATCTTGATGCAGGTCATTCATCCATATCGGGCCGAGTCTGATGTAGAATTGACTTTGTCAAATGGAGACTATGTGGTTGTTCGAAAGGTTTTTTTTACCTGCCCTCACTTACCTCAGTGTGGTCATGTTATAATTATGTGCTCTGAATTCTTCTTGCTGGCCTTTACTTCTCTTTACTTATAGTTCCTATTGCGAAGGAGTAAATACTGCTTGATCATATAAGGTGCTTTGTATTAGCCAGAACAATACCTTATTTAGTTTTCCATTGTCTAAATTTGTTTTGTGTATGTATCAGAACCCTAGTAGGAAAGGGTAGTTTGTTATTATGGCACATGCTTTACTGTGATTATCAATTTTATTCTTCTATGACTCAGGTGATGTGAGATTCAATATTTTGTAGTATGAAGCAATCTTATGAAACCCTTAAAAAAAAATGCTTCTATAGAACATACTTCAGAATACTTCATATGCTTTTTTTTTACCTGCTCTAATTTGGTCGTTCTGTAAGTATTCAATACAAGATTGATTTCTTTGTGCTGTCAGGTGTCAAACAATGGTTGGGCTGAAGGTGAATGCCAGGGTAAAGCAGGCTGGTTCCCCTTTAGTTGTATAGAGAGACGTGAGCAAGTTCTTGCAAGCAAGGTTGCTGTGGTGTTTTAACTCTAGTAATGGGTATGTTGTTATTAGAGGTAGCTGATAGTTTTTTATCTGCAGTAATTCTAGCTTTCAGTCTGTATTGGATTCTGAAAAACGGTCTTGCTGTTCTACTGTGCAGTATTCAAATTGGTCACCAGTTTATGCCTAGTAGTCTTATACAGTGTTCATTTTTTTTTTCTTACTGTTCCAATATTTAATGACTTGACGTATTGATTAATCTTAAAACGTATGTGCCATCAAAAGTTCAAGGTTGATGTTGATTGAAAACCTATGAAACAAATTGTAGGCAAGGTAAGTCACTGTTGCTATGTTGTATGCATTGCCTACGCATCCATACGGTTGTTTGTGCTTGATATTTATAGAGATGCAGAGTGATAGTCGGGCGGGTCTGACTGTATATAATGAGAAACCTAGATTTTCAGTTCTTTGTCTGTTTTGCTATCCGTTTTGAGAATGTTGTTGTAACAATTCTCCTATGGTGACACAATCTTGATATTTTAATTAGTTTTACATGTAATGTGAATAACTGTAAAGCAACTTCAAGTGCTCGGTTTACTTTGGAAGTTACATGTCATAACACTTCATTAGATATTGCCAACTTAAGCTTGTTAAGCTCCATTTAGATCATAGTACAATTTTGAACTACTATATTTGGGCTAACTTTTTAAAGCAATCGTTAAACACAAGATCCAAATTCGTTGTTAGAACTTGAACTTTTTGACTCATTGGTCAAATTAATATTCAAATATTTAGCGAAGATGCAGTCACTTGCGCAGTCCCCAACATTAGTTAAAGGAATTCTTTTTATTATACCCCTGTGGTATATGTCTAGCGAGCAAGTTGATGGTAAATTTTTTATTTAGGAGTAAACTCCATTCTTGAACATCTTCAATCCTATGTCTTTTAGTTGAAGATAGTGATAACAACGAGGGTCACAAGTCATGTGAAAGAGTCAATTACTTGAGTTTATACATAGGATTATCACTCAGATTGTAACTTTTTCATCATCATCAGGACCTAGTTTCTCTCTTCATCAGAGCGGAAACTGGTTACTGAATTTTCTGTAATTCTTCATATTAGGGTAAATGAACTAGGGGTCCAATTCTTGCCATGTGCCAAGGGTCAGTTTTAGGTATAATCTAGAACACAATTACACCAACACATGTAATCTCTAATTGCTATTTGATATTAATAATAATTTTATTATCTTGAATAATTAGATTTGGTAATAATTTCTTCAAATGTATTCTTCTTTCAAGTTCCCTTGTAAGAAAACAAGAAAATTAACAGTCAATCAGGAACAACTTATATTTTGACCCTAGTTTAAGGTTAAAGTCAGAAGAAGAGAATACCAAAATCATATACAATCTTTACCAGATCTAGCATCTAAATCACAATAATAATTGAAAAAAAAAACTCCCCTCTGAAGCCAATTTGATTACTTTAACTAAAGATCACCCATTCCAACATGTCCTATTTTTGACTAATCTGACCCTTATATTCTTCTTCAGTGTACTGTTAAAATCCTTAGAAGACAACTGTGTTCAGTGTCTATTGGCTCAAAGCAAAATATTAAAGGGATCATTCTTTCCCACACCTGTCACTTCATATCAAACTTTTTCGCTATTTGTACTAGAGTCAATTTGGATTGCCATATATCTCCTATTTCATGGGGTTGTGCTAAAAAAAAGGATATGTACAAAGGGTAAATACAGCTTGCTGCTTGCCTAGTGCATGGAACCGGACACATAAACTGATGAGAGCTTAAATTTCAGTCGAACCATTACACATACTGAGAACTTAAATTATATTCTACTCCCTCTGTCTCTAAAAACATTTCCCATTTATTAAATCGGGACTATCAAAATACTTTTCCCCTTTCTATTTTAAGCCATAAACAATAATATTCAATACCCACTACTCCACCCACTACTCCTTAAAAATAATATTCAATACTCACTACTCCATCCACTAATCATTACAAATAATATTCAACACCCACTATTCCACTCACTACTCCAAAAAAACAATATTCAATACCTACTATTCCACCCACTACTTCTTAACAATAATATTCAATACCCACTACTCCACCCACTACTCCAAAAAAAACAATATTCAATACCCACTACTCCTTAAAAACAATATTCAATATCCACTACTTCTTACAAATAATATTCAATACCCAACTTTTCTTAAAACCCGTGTTTTTAGTCAAACGGGCAAAGTAAAAAGAGACGGAGGGAGTATAAACTAAACAAAATCCAAAGGAAACAAGAATAGAAATATCAAGCTAAAGCAGAAAGCCACAAACATGTAGGTCTGACTGAACCACTACCATAAAGTTCTTGATCTCTTGGATGAGATAGATGGACTGATCTGAGGCACAGTGAAGCCCCCGTCGTCTATCCATCTTTTGCTATACCTGATGTTTGTAGTAGCTTCCTTTGGGTCCTTAAAACAGATCTCACTACCCAAGCTCATGTTTGAAGAAGGGTCGTCATGAGATTGGTGCAGTGGAGGTGGAGCTTGAGGGACCCAATTCCCTATATTTTCGGAGGAGAAATACCTCAAATTTCTATCCACGTCATCATCCCAGAAGGGCAGCAAATCATTCTCACCGGTCTGAAACCAATCAACATAATCAAAATAAGATATAAATCACAGACAGGACATGATCGTATCATTTGGCGACTAAAAATTGAAATTTAATAAACTAGAAGGCAAGTCAAACCTTAGAAAAACCATCAAGGGCTGAAGAAGAATCTAGAAAGTCTTCAACATGCCAGCCCGGCAACATCTCCAAGTACTCTGATATGCTACTTGTGGGTCCATGACAATCTCCATTCATGATTAATTGAGGATTAGAAATCTTGCTAGGTTTTGAATCAGTCACCGGGGAGCTGATAGGATGGGATTTGGGGATCGAGTTCCTGGACTTGTTAAAACTAGGAACAATATCACAGTTGTTAGTGACAGAGGAAGATGGTGATGAATAAATGTCAGATGTTGCAGAAAGCTTGACCCCAGTAAGTAGGTATCTGTTATGATTCTTAGTATGCTCATTAGCTTTGTGGATCGAAATATCACAATCTTTGCATAGTATTGCTCTATCTTGTTGACAAAACAAGAAGGCCCTCTTCTCCTGCACACAAACAGGGATTTAGTTATAAATAATTTGTTATCTGCGCAGTCTTCTGCATATGTACATGTTATACGTATATGTGTACCTGACAAATGTCACAGATGGGGAACTGTTTAGAAGAAGGTTGAAGAAGAGAGAAACGTTGGTGTTTTCCAGCGAGTTTGTTGGCGTGATGGACACGGTGGTCACAGGCATCACATAGGGCAGCCTCGTCAGCTGGGCAGAAAACGGCTGCTTCGTCTTTATTACAGACGTCGCACTGGATCTTCATTTGATTGTGGAAGTAAAGGTCATACAGAGAGCCAGATCAAAATTAGAGTAAGTACAGTCTACTGCTAATTTTTATGAAATGGAAAGAGATAAAGATTGGGGGGAGGGGGAGTTGAAAGTTGGAATAATGAGGTCCTTGTAGATTTATGATATGAATAGACGGGTTAAGTTATATTTTAGATCAATATTTTTAGTGGAGATCGGAGACCAATATCAATCAAAATATTGCAAAAATTTATTTATTGATAATCAAGTCTTATGAAAATCACTATACCATCTATTTCATTCAAAATCTTGAAGATCATATATGTTTTACATGCAAATTTCATTAAAAATCTTGTATGTTCTGCAAACAAAATTTTGCAGAACGTAAATTTCATTAAAAATCTTGAAAATCATGTATGTTCTGCAAACAAAATATTGCAGAACGTATTGTTCTCCAAAACATTTTTTGCTTGCAAATCATATACTCCCTCCGTCCCACTAATTTTGTCACTTTGACCAAATTTTGTTCAATTTGACCTATTTTGTAATGAGAATTACTTATATTATATGACAATTATATTTTTAAAAAAAATTATTATCACAAAGTACACTTATCATATTACAATATCCAACTTTTAAATTTATGAAAGCATAAATAATTAAATTATTATTTAAGGTCAAAATTTTATCAATTTGACCAAGAAAGTCAAATGAGGACAAAATTAGTGGGACGGAGGGAGTATGATTTTTAAGATTTTGAATAAAATAAAAAAAAACTTAGCTTACTCAGTTATAATACCACTCAAAGTTCTATTTCATTCAAAATCTTGAAGATCATATATGTTTTACATGCAAATTTCATTAAAAATCTTGAAAATCATTTATGTTCTGCAAACAAAATATTGCAGAACGTAAATTTCATTAAAAATCTTGAAAATCATGTATGTTCTGCAAACAAAATATTGCAGAACGTATTGTTCTCCAAAACATTTTTTGCTTGCAAATCATATATGATTTTTAAGATTTTGAATAAAATAAAAAAAAACTTAGCTTACTCAGTTATAATACCACTCAAAGTGGTGTCTGAGGAGGGTAGTTGTACGCAGACCATGCCCCTATACAATAGGGAGGCTGTTTCCGAAGGACCCCCGGCCAAATACAAATACAAATACAAAGAAAGGAAACTAATACAAACTAAACTCACACACCCACCCAGGTGTCGAACCCTTGACCTCCCAAAGGAGACAAGGGTTCAACCCACTGCACCAACATGTTGTTGGCTAAGATTTTGAATAAAATAATAATGTTAATTGAACATTCTTTGCAAATATATATGTTTTGTAATGTTTTAAGTGTATAATGTATATGGTCTCCACGGTATCCACTCAAATGGTGGTCTCTCCATAGAACTTAACTAATGAATTGACAGTAAAAAATGTAAAACAGTTAGAAGGAAAGTGTCCAGGTGACTGTAATGACAATTATGCTGCATGTAAATTATGGGATCGCCAATAAAGAGTTGGTGCAGTGGTCTTGGGTTTATTTAAGAGCGGTCAAGAATTCAACTCCATGTTCAATTATAAAAAAAAAAAATACTCCGTAAAAATAATGGGACCGTGTCCAGACTGGGTGACTGAGACATGACACTCTGTTTCTTCCGTGTCCTCAGCCATTGTTTGCACCTAGAATATCATATGCTTCTCCTTAGGAATATACCCATATCTCTCCTCCCCTTTCATTTCCTTGTAAATTTCTTGGCAAGGACTTTATAGGATATGAACTTGTGAAATGATGCAGAACTAAAATTACTCCATTTAGTGGATTTCTCTCCTAGAATTGATTAGTTTCTATGGGTGTACTTCTAATCCCGTAGTATTTTAGTCTAGTGAATAATTGAATATCGGTATTCTCTTATTAACAAAAGGTTGAGAATTCGAGTGTTGTAACAAGATGTGGAGAGTTTAATCCCTGAACAAGTGTGAGAAGAAAGTGTTTTGATTACACTCCAGAATTTAGTGTCTTGCGAAGAAATCTGAATTAGAGAAGTGTTAATAATGGAATCAATTCCCAAACTAACCTAGTTTGTTGTTCATTTTCTCAAACTAACCTAATTTATTCAAACATTCCCAAACTAATCTATTTTACTATTTAAACTCAGTTTTTTGGTTTTTTTCTTGGAAAATGCTAGAGGTACCAAAATGGGGTACCAAAAAATTATTAACAAATGATGTGTTATATTTTAATTGGTTATAGTTGCAATGGGCCCGCCAGGGCCATCCAATAAAAATATTTCAAAATGACAACTAACTAGTGCCATGTCATTTGGTACCCAATTTTGGTACCTAATTTGGTACCTGTAGCACTACTCTTTTTTCTTTTAATAATCAATTTTGCACTTAATACATCAAGTTTGCACGAATTTCAATATAATTAGTTAGCATTTTGGGATGTTTTTATTAGTGGAAATTAATGTGAATACATGGGGGTTCCCTATTATTAATGGGAAATTAATGTGAATACAAGGGGGTTATATATATATAGGCTAGTGGTCAAATAGAAACCAATCTTAGAATATAGAAACCAATCTTAGAATAGAAACTAGAAACCAACACTAAATAAATTATATTTCATTTATTCTAATGGCCCCGCCAGGGGCACCTTCACAAAAAGTGTTTAAAATTATTGGCTCCATCCAGCAAAAAAAAAAAAAAAAAAAAAAAACTGTTCACGCTGACGTCACTGCCACGTCAGCAGTGAACAATATTTTTTTTTTTTTTTTGCTGGATGGAGCCAAGAAAATTATGAACTTTTTGTATTGGGGTACCCCTAATTTGGTCATTAGATTAGCTTGAAATATTTAATTTATGTTTAGTTTCTAGTTTCTATTCTAATTTAGTTTCTATTAGAACAAGACCCTACATATATATATATATATATAGGGTCTTGTTCTAATAGAAACTAACTTAGAATAGAAACTAGAAACTAAACCTAAATTAAATATTTCAAGCTAATCTAATGACCAAATTAGGGGTACCCCAATACAAAAAACGTTTAAAATTATTGGCTCTATTCAACAAAAAAATAAAAAAAAAATTAAAAAATTTTAAAAAAAAGTTACTGTTCACGTGATGACGTGGCACGTGAACAGTAACTTTTTTTTTATTTTTTTAAATTTTTTTTATATTTTTGTTGAATAGAGCCAAGAATTTTATAAGTTTTTTGTGAAGGTGCCCCTAGCGGGGCCATTAAAATAAATGAAATATAATTTATTTAGTGTAGGTTTCTAGTTTCTATTCTAATGTTGGTTTCTATTTGAACGCTAGCCTATATATATATATATATATATATATATCTTATAACATCAATTTAATTTCCCAAATAATAATAGTGAACCCCCTGTATTCACATTAATTTCCACTAATAATATTTTATATACATAAAATTAATAGTAAATGAATTAAAAAAACTATTAAAAGAAAAAAACCAAAAAACTGAGTTTAAATAGTAAAGTAGGTTAGTTTGGGAAAATTTGAATAAACTAGGTTAATTTGGGAAAATGAACAAGAAACTAGGTTAGTTTGGGAATTGATTCGGAATAATGTGTATCAGGTACGGGCTAGTTGTCAAAGTATTTACTGTGGAATTTAAGAATAGACCCCATTGTACAGTCTATTTAAGCGACTCATTCTATGTCCTCATCATATACTCATATAAACACCAAATTTTCTGCTCTCGCTTTCAGAGTTCAACGAGATAAAAATTGAAATGGACATGTATTATGGGAAAAAAAATTCTCTCAAAAAAGATTATTATTATGGGACGGAAGGAGTAATTTGTTTTATTCATTCAACACCTCGAGTACATCTACATCTATAACATATGCATGTGTTTCAATAAACTTTAATGAGTTTGTTACAGAATGTTACTCACGTATAGATCTCATTGAAGACCATCGAAAGTCTAACTAAGTGATTTGAGAATATACCAGAAAACCGTAAATTGCAGTATTAATTGGTGCCAAAGTCAATCTTACATAAATTATCTTGTGCTACTAACTTGCTTGTATTATAATACTCCCACGGGGCATGTGACAAGTTGGTTACCCTTGGATTCGAGTGTAATCAAATTTGGGCATGGCACTGGATCTACCAACATAAAATAACAAGGTGATTGTAAATTATTGATCGAGTTGTTGGTAAGTTATTGGTAACATTAGAAAATAATTTCCTAGAATATTTTATGCTTTCTAGTATGGCAAGGAGATTTGTGTAGATACGAAAATCATACAGTATATATACTACTATATGCCAGCCTTTGTTCTCGAAGTTGAGTCCTATTAGTTGTTTTATTTCCACATACAATGCACTCCATTTTTCACTTGCCTCTTGCCTGTGGTGGCCTTACAATAATTATACTATTGAATGATAATAATTCATAATAGTATTAATTGTTATAAATAATATTTGTAAGGCTATGAGTATCATACTTATAATTTTTAATAATGTAATTTCTACGTACTTGGAAATTGGATCATGCTGTTAAACCTTTTTAAACTAATAATAATCTTGGGAATAAGAAAAAATATTTATCAGAAATAAAAATACACGTTTGGGAAAAAAAGTCTAGCAAGTTTAATATTTTATGGATAATTATATGATTTTATTATTTGCTCACTCACCCCACATATACAGTAACAGTACACACCAAAATATCTCCATTTTCTGCAAAATATCTTTATATACCAGAAAAAGAGGAACCCAGCTTGAGGCTTCCAATAAAAGGAACTTTTTAATTTATGAAATAGCACAATTCTTGTCATCTTGCACTAAAGCCAAACCTATTTGTTTGATCAAAAAGTGGAATACAAAAGTGCGGAAATAAATTAACCTTGACATGACTGGAGATGATCAAGTGGTAAATGTAGTAAATATTCTTTCTCATGGCATGTGTCTTGTTTCTTTTCATAATCTATTGATAAGCAATGTTGCCAAAAATTAGGTCAAATAATTGTACGCACTAGTTTGAAGCAAATTGTAGTAAGAAATAAACATAACAAGACGACAATTAGCACTTTTTAGGGTTACAAGCTTTTGGTAACGATTGTTTCATGTTGATTGATTTCGAATGTAACTCTTTTCACTTCATATAATTTTTAGAATATCAATTGCAACAAAATTGTGTCGCCTACGAAACTAGAAAATTTGTCGGTTAAATAATGAACTGGGTCGATTTTTAGAAAAATTGATGCGCTCAAATTGTTTTGCGATTTTTATTGATAGCATTAAAGTTAGGATAGCTAGAGTGCAATTCATATAAGAAAAATTTAAATTACTCCGTAATAAATAGGAGTATCTGTTAAGAATAAATAAACAATATGATCGCATTTGTTTATGTAGTCATGTAGTGTCGACATCCGAAATGTGAATAGATAAGCCAAGAATATTTGAGCTTCAAGTTCAATTCATTTCAACTCGCATTATTGACCATAAAGTTGTGCTTGTGCATACCAAGTAGTAGCCGGAAAGGAACAAATTTTATAATATTATCTCATGAAAAAGCCATACATACTATTCTTGATTGAGAGGGACAGGTTTATGCAATTATTCTTCTTATTTTATTTAATTTTCTTGCTTGTTCTTAAATCTTAAGCAATCGTAAAGCTACACTGAAATTCACAAATTTTTAAATAGATACAAGAACGGTGTGCATAGTGCATGTTAATGTATATCTTAAAATTGTTCTCAAATTATCACGCATAAAATTTCAATTCATAATGTCGTGGACTCGCATAAAATTTCAATTCATAATATGCATTTGGTATCCCTTCTCAAAAAGTTTGTTCAACTCTTCCATTCCTTAATGAATATATATATATGTCCTCAAATAGGTCCTCAAATAGTTTTTTTTTTCCTTTTTAACTATTTAGGTTTATATGTCTTACAAATAAATATATGTTCTAACAAATCTTGGATGAGTGAGAATCGAATCCAGAATCCTGGAACGACGAAAGATAAATCCTTACCTTTTGAACTATCTCATCATGTTCTCAAATAATTTTTTATTCTTATAAAAATAGCTTCATATATTAGTATGATCTTAAGTTTAAAACAGAAGCAAATAAGTTTAAAACAGAAGCAAAGGATATTTATTTCTTCCAAGCATGGTTGTAAAAATTGGTAATCGATATAAATCGGTTGAGGTACCGATTTAAGATTAATCGGGTAATCGGGGATTAATCGGATATTATAATAATATTTAATATATTAGTCTAATTTATAGTTAAACATATCATTTTAAATAAATTAATAGGATTAATCGGATTTCAAAAATCGAATCGGTTGATTACCTTACAGTAGACCTGGCAAAATGGGTCTGGATCCGAAAAACCGAACCGAAATATGTGGAACCGAATCCGAAATTGGATCCGAAATAGATTATCCGAAATTGTATCCGAAACCGAAACAATCCGAATCTGAACCGAAACCGGTTCAATTTAATCAAATCCGATAACGATCCGAAAACCGATTTGACCCGATCCGAAAATTAATCGAACCGGAAATTTAACCAAAAATTATCCCAAATACTTTATCCAATGATGACCATGTATCCGATTATAATCAAAACCGATCAAATCCGAATAAAAATTTACCCGAACCGAATATGACTTGAATCCGATGTAAATCCGAAACTAAAAATAACTGAATCAAAAAATATCCAATAAAATAATTTTATATAGATTAATATTTTCTTGACCTTTATTTGTTTAGTTTTGTCAATTTTTATATTTTCTGATTAGATGTATATTTATTATTATCATTGAATATTGATTACGATATTTTGTATATAATAATATTTTAATTCAATTTGAAAATATAAATTAATAAATTCTACACATAATTAGCAAAAAAATAAATAAAAAAATAAATAAATTCTGCATATTCTGGGCAGAAATTAAAGTGCATTCAGTTATATAGCGCTTATTGAAGCATTGTCTAAGTGAGTGCATTCACTTCCATAGCGCTTATGAAAGCATTATATAAGTGATGTATCTAATTTCGACATATTCGGTCTAATTTAATAAATTTTGACACATGTGTTTTTTTAAAAATTTGGAAATATCACTAAATTAGATATATCTTGACATTCGTACGGTTGGATCGTCGAGAAATAATTTTAAAAAAATAAAATCAACAATCCATGATAAAACAATAGTTACGAGTATTAGTCAATTTGGTGGTTGACTACTAAGATCTCCAACCAAATTAATATTTTATTTTTTGAAAATTTGGGAATATCACTATATTAGATATATCTTGAGATTCGTACGATTGGATCTTCGAGAAACAATTTTTAAAAAATAGAATTAACAATCCATGACAAAGCACTAGTTAGGAGTAGTAGTCAATTCGGTAGTTGACTAGTATGTTCTCCAACCAAATTAATTTTTTATTTTTTGAAAATTTGGGAATGTCACTAGATTAGATATATCTTGAGATCCGTACGGTTGGATCGTCGAGAAATAATGTTTAAAAAATAGAATCAACAATCCGTGATAAAGCAATAGTTACGAGTACTAGTCAATTCGGTAGTTGACTACTAAGATCTCCAACCAAATTAATTTTTTATTTTTTGAAAATTTGAGAATATCACTAGATTTGATATATCTTGAGATCCATACGGTTGGATCGTCGAGAAATAATGTTTAAAAAATAGAATCAACAATCAACAAAGCACTAGCTACAAGTATTAGTCAATTTGGTAGTTGACTACTAAGATCTCCAACCAAATTAATTTTTTATTTTTTTGAAAATTTGGGAATGTCACTAGATTAGATATATCTTGAGATTCGTATGGTTGGATCGTCGAGAAATAATATTTAGAAAATAGAATCAACAATCCGTGACAAAACAATAGTTAAGAGTACTAGTCAATTCGGTAGTTGACTACTAAGATCTACAACCAAATTAATTTTTTATTTTTTGAAAAATTGGTAATATCATTAGATTAGATATATCTTGAGATCCATACGGTTGGATCATTGAGAAATAATTTTTTTTTTTAAAAAAATCAACAATCCGTGACAAAGCACTAGTTACGAGTACTAGTCAATTCGATAGTTGACTACTACAATCTCCAACCAAATTAATTTTTTGTTTTTTAAAAGTTTGGGAATATCATTAGATTCGATATATCTTGAGATCCGTACGGTTGGATCGTCGAAAAATAATTTTAAAAAATAGAATCAACAATCCGTGACAAATCACTAGTTACGAGTACTAGTCAATTCGGTAGTTGATTATTAAGATCTCCAAACAAATTAATTTTTTATTTTTTGAAAATTTGGGAATATCACTAAATTAGATATATCTTGAGATCCGTACGGTTGGATCGTCGAGATATATTTTTTTAAAAATAGAATCAACAATCCGTGACAAAGAACTAGTTACGAGTACTAGTCAATTCGGTAGTTGACTACTAAGGTCTACAACCAAATTAATTTTTTATTTTTTGAAAATTTGGGAATATCACTAGATTAGATATATCTTGAGATCCGTACGGTTGGATATTCGATAAATAATTTTTAAAAAATAGAATCAACAATTCGTGACAAATCACTAGTTACGAGTACTAGTCAATTCGGTAGTTGACTACTAAGATCTCCAACCAAATTATTTTTTTATTTTTAAAAAATTTGGTAATATCACTAGATTAGATATATATTGAGATCCGTATGGTTGGATCGTCGAGAAATTATTTTTAAAAAATAAAAACAACAATCCGTGACAAAGCACTAGTTACGAGTACCAGTCAATTCAATGGTTGACTACTAAAATCTCCAAGCAAATTAATTTTTTATTTTTTAAAAATTTGGGAATATCACTAGATTAGATATATCTTGAGATCCGTACGGTTGGATCGTCGAGAAATAATTCTTAAAAATAGAATAACAATCCGTGACAAAACACTAGTTACGAGTAATAGTCAATTCGGTAGTTGACTACTAAGATCTTCAACCAAATTAATTTTTTATTTTATGAAAATTTGGGAATATTACTAGATTAGATATATCTTGAGATCCGTACGGTTGGACCGTTGAGAGATAATTTTTAAAAAATAGAATAACAATCCATGACAAAACACTAGTTACGAGTAATAGTCAATTCGGTAGTTGACTACTAAAATTTCCATCCAAATTAATTTAATTATTTTTGAAAATTTTCGAATATCACTAAATTATATATATTTTGACATCCGACTGTTGGATCGTCGAGAAATATTTTTTTTTTAAACGAAACAAAAAGCCGTAACAAAGCACTAGTTAGTAGTACTAGTCAATTTAGTTGTTCATTGCTAAGATCTCAAGCCAAAATAATTTTTTGGTTTTTGGAAAATTTGGGTACATCAAAAAATTATATATATCTCGAAAATTCGATCCGAACCGAATGTTCCTACATTCAAACAAAATCCGATCCGAACAGTAAAAATTCGAAAGAGAACCGAACCTAATTTGATCCGATCTTAATCCAAAATTTATCCAATTTTAATCCGAATTTTACCCGAACCGAATCAGATCCGATCTGAACCGAATAGGTTCTAAATAGTACCTTAACCGAAAGTTGATACGAACCGAATCAGATCCGATCCGAACCGAACAGGGTTTAAATAATATCTTAACCGAAAGTGGATCCAATCCGAAGCAGATCCGATCCGAAACCGATCCGTTTACCCGATTTGCCAGGTTTACCTTACAGAGGATTAATCGGTTAAATCGGGAATTTTTAGAACCATGCTTCCAAGATTTAAGATAGTGACACATGCATTGAGCACCCTCATTGGTTTCCCCATCCCCAAACCTAAAATCATATTAAAAATATAATTCCTAAAAACCATTTTTAGATTTTGTTTCTCTTAAACGTTTTTTCTATCCCATTCCTCATTTTTATCCCTATTTAATTTTTTATTAATTTTTTGAGATGACAAACATGTAGTAAGAGCAACTCCAATCCATCACTAAATCATTATAATAATGATGAATATGATGTCATGTCCACTCAAATGCAACACTAAAATAGTGACCCTTGATCACCAAATGAGTTTTGGGTCACCAAATTTGGTGACAAAAGTACATTTGGTGATCCTTGGTCACCAAATTTGGTGACTTTCAAAATTCCAACAATGTCCCTATATTTGTTAACAAAACAATTTTTTTCCCATCTATATCCTACTATTTGTTCTTGTAATTTTTTTCCAACTTATTTGTTCTTGTAAATTTTAACTATAAATTTTTATCAACTGAAACTTCTTTTCTTCTTAACTCTTGTTAATTCTAAAATAATATCTTTTTTAAACTTTAAATTTTCACACAAAATCTTGAAAAAAATTCTTAATCATGAATTATAAACAACACACCAAATTTAATTATAAAATAACATTATAATGGTAAATATGAAGTTACAAGATAATAATTATAGGAAATGAAGATGTCAAATTTCAAAACTTTCTAAGAAGATATCCATGAATCAAAGATAAGGAAGCTTATTTTGAATTTCACAATGCGTTGATTGAACACCTCTGGGAAGAATACGGCAATTCAAATAATTAAAGTCAAGCCTTTTCCACTTTTGTTTCTGGCAACTGGGAACATTTGTTAATTGTGATTTATTCCTTTTTAAATTTTTGACTAAATTTTAACAAAATTTGGATATTGATTTTTTTATAAATAATTTTTTATATTAATAAATTTAATATTACGACCATAACATTACAATTTAAAATATAATAAATATTAATAATGTAAAAATTGAACGAAGTTAGAACATTATATTTTATTGGTGAAAGATTCTTTTTAGTGTCAAGTATAGTGACCATGGGTTGGAGCGCATTTTATGAATGATGTAATTTTGTCACCAAAATAGTGTCTCTAGGACACTATTTTGATGTCTTGGGTTGGAGATGGTCTAAACGAAAGAAAGAAAAAAAAAGAAGGAAAGTTGATGATCCGGCAACTTGTGAGTCTCTATGGGGATCTACACTAAAAACCCAAATAAGGGGGTTTGATATCAATCCCTAAAACTATACCCCATTTTGGGTTCCGTTTGGAGGAAGTTTTTGACATAAAAAATTATAAATTCCATCAAATTATAGAGATGGGGATGATGTGAATGCTTAAGTGCAGCTGTGCATGAGCCAGGCAGGAAGTCCCATAATTCATTCAATACTCATTCTTAATAATTTTTAGTAGCAATAAAATAGCCAAATAGGGTCAATAATTATAATGTAATTTAGTAGTATGGTGATATGTCATATACTCCGTATGGGTGTTCTGGAGAATCAAAATGATATCTTTATTATGCGTCTTGTAAGATTTACAAGTAATTTCATTTTTTCCTTGAAATTTTAATATAAAAATGGCTTTAAATAAATGTAGGCATGGTAGCTCAATGCTCATAGGTTAAGTGCTGGTATGGACCGAATGGACAATGGCTTTCTTTTCCTTTTCTCGTTGAAGAATTTTTCAGATTTTTCAAAATATATCAACCTAAAATCTCAACAAAGTATAAAATTATCTATAGAAGCATCCATTTACTCAAAACTTCAATGTCTTACTGTGAGTGATGGCTGACGTATTGATGTAAGGCTAAAATATAACCAGACTCTAAACTGCTCGTAAACCTTTGCTGAAAATTTAATCAAAATTGCTACACATCTTTAGTCCCCACGAATAATGAAGGGAAGATTAATACCCAAGTCAGATAAGATTTGTGACTGTATCGAGTCGCAACGTGGACGTAGTTTTTCCTTGTTTTCAGTCGGATCTCTGACTTGGCCATTTTTTCTTGAAGAACTACAGAGGGGCTGCGAGGATAGTTTGATGAGAGCATCATCATTGCAAGGAATTTCGGTATCCTCGGTGTTTAGTACACAGCAAATGATCCCATTGCCTAGTCCAGGAAGATCAGGATCTGCATTTGGTATAGATGCCAAAATCTGGGTATCTGGGACACAAGACATAGGTAATTCAGAATTTGCAGCTGGAGCAGTTGATGATAACTGGGCTTCTGGAGCACAAGATATGTGTAGTTCAGGATTATCTGCATCTGGTATAGATGGCAACATATGGGAGTCTGAAACACATGTAGGTAACTTAGGATCTGCAGCTGGAATACATGGTAACGGGGCCTCTGAAGAGCAGATCAAATGTTGCCCTTCCTTGACTAAATCCCCAGGACACGCATCACCTCCAAGAAGACTAGACTGTTTAATGTTCGCAATGTTTTCGCCCCAAGTATCCGACAAGAATGATTCCAAGTCAGGAATATTGTCTATGTCCTTTCCATCAATATCAGTGAAAAGAAATTCTTCCAACTCTTTCAAGTCCAGACAAGAAGCGGATGATCTTGCAAAATGCCCATCTGTGCTTGGAGCTGAATTCTCCAAGTTATGACTTGGAATCCTATCCATGGGATCCGAGTGGACATCATAACCCAAGAACTCATAATTATTAGCATCACAATCGTTAGAAAAATCAGCAGAATCAGCAGAGTTTGCTGCATTTTTCTCTTTCACTTTAACTTGAAATACTTCAGGCAAAGTTGCCTCAGAAAGGCTTTGGGAAGTATTCAATATCGGACTCCGGAGAATCGTAGATGAACCAAAGTCACTTTCAGCATAAGTAATGCTCATCTGATCTGATTTAACTGGGAGTTCTGCCTCACAACAGCAAGCATCATTAAGCTTTAAAATCGACATGCCACATGGTTGCACCGCTTCCTTGGCCATAGAGCGACTCTTCTCTTCAAACTTATGTAGATCACAATGCAAACTAGCCGCAAAGGAATTGCAGGATTCAGTAACATTAATAGCGGAGGCACTAATCGTCTCAAGATTTGGCATGTGTTGGTGAACAGATTCACAATTAGATACCATGCATTCAAAATGAATTTGATTTGCTTCTCCATGGTCTGTAGAACGAGGGCTGTCTCCATTTTCAACAACACTACTTTTAACTCTTTTAAGCAGAGGATTGTAACAATCTCGCACGCCCTCATTCCTCCTCTTCCGTTGTACAGATTTTTGTACTTCGTATTCCAAGATATGTGTTTCCGGTGATAGAGTTGAAGATGAGTCCACAGACTCCACAATGTGAGGAGGTGCCTCCACAAAAACACTTTCATGAGAAGTTAGAGAATGCCATCGATCTTTCAGCTCTTGAAAAGTGAATTTCTGAGAAAACTGAATTGCACCTTTAGCAAGTGATTCTAAGGACATACCGGTCTGTACATGGAATTTAAAAGAATTGGATAACATTAGCACCGCAGACCAAATAGAATTGCTAGTTTGTGATACATATTTACCATAAAAGCTATGTTCAAAAGCAAGAATGTAACAACTGACAGCTTCTCCATTTTGGCAACATATAGTGAATTCTCAGAATATTTCTGTACCTAATTTACAAACTGTAATACATGTTTGGAAATAGTTTAAATATATATTTTGATGTGGTACTTCAATGTCAATGATATTTCGAAAATCTCACTTCACTATATCAGTGCTATCAAACCACATTACATAGTCCATACGAAAAGAGACAACATAACAGAGAGAGCGGGTCGAGGGACATGCCACCAGCAACCATGTACATAAACTTCGTTTTGTATATAACATTATTCACCAGAAAATGAGACTAGACAGTATAAGAGCCTGCAACCCTACTAATGAAGTAATAAATTTAAGGCAATCATAAAAGTTTCCATATTGTTAACTTAGTCATGCCTCCATTACAGTGAAACCAGAGTCTAGTATTGTATTATTATTTTTGTAACTTGCTAAAAGTTTAAGATACACAACCTGGAGAAAGCAAAGATATAGATAAACGGACTGGGAAAATGATTAAAAAAAATGGACTTGTTAAATGAAACGCACACAGGAAAAAAGGTTTAAATATTGTGGCTTTTCATAGTGTAGCCACTAAACATCTAAAGCAAGCTAGATGTTTAAAATAATACGGTATTGCAAGAAACTAAACTACCATGCAGTTCATAAGAAAATGTTATTGAAAGAAAATGAAATGATGTGAAAGCATTGCAAGGTCATTAAGATTTTCAGATACAGTAGGATGTGGTGCAAATTTTGCTACAGACAGGCACAAAGCATATAGTGTCAACCTTTAGGCTTTAGAAAATCATTTAAAATGACTGAAATCGGAGTATATGTCTTGTACAATTGAAGAAAAAACAATTTTTTTGCATTCATGTGAATGTAACTTTCTTTTCTTGTTTATGTTGTTGCATGTGTGGCCGATAACGAGGGAGAAAAAGGAGAGTTTTCTGGTAAATTAAGGCAGTGCAAGGAGTGCACTAACCTTCATGTGCTATGCAAGAAGTTTGAGAGCAGGCCCTGCAACTTAATTAAGAAGTTTTTGTGCATCGTGAAAACGAAGTCAGGACTCTATTATCTGGAATGTCAACAAGAATTTAGGTTTTCAGTTGATGCGTCATTTAAGTACATTTCGCATACATGCAATGTACAACGTACCAACTCCCATGTTACCCCAACTCTTTATTCACCTCTAGTACACATTATAAACTCTCAGACATTTCAAATTGGGTAAAAAACATGCAAAATTTTCACAAATACTACCCAGTCCTGCACTTGGACACATATACATGTTCAAGACTTTTGCGAATTTGAGTAACACAGACACTACATAGATTACCAAAATGATACTTCTAGGTGAATTCTCTCGTGCAACTTAGATAGCATCCGGGGTAACCGGTACAACAGTAATAAAAGTTGAGAAAGGTGAATGCTAATATGAAATTTTTCGACCTTGGTGCAGTAGTTTAGAACTGAGAAGGATTAAAGTAGGCAGTAAAATACTACCTGCACTTGGACACATATACATGTTCAAGACTTTTGCGAATTTGAGTAACACAGACACTACATAGATTACCAAAATGATACTTCTAGCCTTCTAGGTGAATTCTCTCGTGCAACTTAGATAGCATCCGGGGTAACCGGTACAACAGTAATAAAAGTTGAGAAAGGTGAATGCTAATATGAAATTTTTCGACCTTGGTGCAGTAGTTTAGAACTGAGAAGGATTAAAGTAGGCAGTAAAATTTTATAAGCAGTCGTGTTTGGCTGGTAAATGCACAGGTGATATTTGGTACTAACTCTTATCATAGTTGATCCAGATCCCAGATAAGATAAACATTGATAAAAAATCAGTGTCTTTGTAACTTGGTCGCTAATTTCTAATTCATCATTAAGACACGATAATATATGGACATCTTTTCACAGCGAAATGATAAATATTACTGAAACCCGTGCTACAAAATCATCAAGGAGTTTAAAATGTCAGTTATTGAATATAGTCTCTTAGTTAGAGTCTTGCGAAGAGGGAATCAAATAACATGTTATCTTCCTTGTAGCTGTCACAGCATGTAGATTTGATTTCGTGTTTTAAACATGAAGTGAATTATATAAGACTGCTAACCATTTGTTTCTTTTCCGACCGCCTCGAAGGGACAAAAGAAAACTTCATCTTTCAATTTGTTCAGCATGTATTGCAAATTATAGCTAAGTTGTAATTAAGAAGACAATAGCTACGTTGTAATTAAGAAGACAATTGCAGCTATTCAAAAAACTCTCATTAACTTTCATGCAACCTTAGAACGGTGTTCAAACCCAAAGTTCAGATCAGGCAATAAACTTCCATTCAAAAGGATAGACAGCATTCAAACAAATCAAAATTAAAAGAATCTTTAGACAGAACATTTAAATTTTGTAATAGTACATGCCAATGTATTGACATCCAAAACATAATCACTTACAGTATAACTGTATATTAACTAACTCTACATATTTGGTTTGAGCAACCAGCTTTACATTCCTGGAAAATAGTCTAAAATGATTCAAAATCTACGATATCCGAAGCAGATATATTTTATTCAGATTTCCTAACCACATCACAACATAGTTTAAAACAATATTGATTAAAATTGATCACAATTTTAGTCTACCATACTTGTAACAAATACCAACAAAGTCAAAATAAAAACCTTTATATACATTACTAAAGACATTATCCTAAACTGTTTATTTTCATATTAAAAAAAAATCAGAATATGCATTAAAGCAAGTCCGATTCATAGCTATATTTAGGTCTATGACTAGATGAGAACATAGAACTAGATTAACAAAATCGTCAATCCAATGCACAGCTACACTTGATTGGAAAATTGCATAAACAGATATTTGGTTCTACATTCAGAACCAAAGATAGCTTTAGCTATATCCATTGCCACATCATTTTCCAATTAAAAAAGGACCGCAATATCTTTGGCAGCTGAGTTTTAACTTAAATATAACAATAGCTATATCCATTTTAGCATTAACATTTAAGCACAAATTCTTTTTTTTTTTACGGAAAATGTCCCTTTATTCGGGTTTGCCTCCATAAAACTATTCCTCAAGCAAGGCAGCCATTGGTACCGAAATATAGCAATAGATACAGTCAATTTAGCATTATCATCAAACCGCGCAAACCCGCCTCGATCAATACTTCCTCTTACGTTATCCAACAGAAATACAAAACTAAGCAAACTAAAGAAGCTAGTAAAACTACAATCAACAATGACATCAAGCTAGGTGCAAACCAATCTCTAAATAAAAAAATAAACAACATGATCAACTCAATTTAATAATCATTATATCAACACAGTTCACTTCATCAACAGACATAAAATCATAATAAAAATTGATATAGTTAAAGACATAAATAAATAAATAAATAAATAAATAAATAAAAGGGCTACTAAAAGAAAGGAAAGATATTGGCGATACCTCAATAGCATTCTTGAGCAAATGGTCATCTTCAGAAGACCAAGAAGCAACCGGAGCGAGCGCACCCATTTCTTATCTCTCTCGTTTTGGCGCCGCCGGGCTCTCTTGCTCCGCCGCAACTATAAATGTACTAGTATTAGTATACGAGACAAACAAAGAGACTAGTACAAATAACCTGTGTTTTTATTTTCGTATTTATATATTTTTTTATTTTGTTAGGCCCGGATTTTATTACTGGGCTGCATTAAACTTGCCAATAATTTAGAGGATAATAGTTAAAAATAATTATTTTTTAAAATTTAATCATGAAAATATGCGTTATTTATAATAGATGGGATACCTATTTGTGAGTTGGGTATCTCATTTTATATAGAATACCCAATCACAATTTTTTTTATTTTAATTTTTGTGGATACCAATTTACGGGTTGAGTATCTTATAGGGATATCCATTTACGAGTTGGGTATCTTATACAAAATGAGATACCTAATTACCAGATTGGAGGTATCCAATCGGGTAAAAGTAACCATACATTTGGAAAATTGTTATTTTTATCACTTAAAAATGGGTATTTATTTTAATCATTTTTTCCAATTTAGAAATAAACAAAATATAAACTTGCCATTTTTATTTTCATTTACCATTTTCTGTAAATTAATATGAAGAAAATGATTGTTAAAAAAAAACATTATTATGACATCCTCATTAGCCAAAAGCATAATAAATAATTACAATTAATGAGATTCGGGATGAATATGCATTTAGAGCATCTCCAACTGTGTTTTGTAAAATGATTAGTTAAATATTGATTATGTAAAATTTGCTGAACCTGTAACGTGTTTTACTTCAATGGGATTGACTATATTGGTTGGCTATATTTTAAAAATGGTATGTTATTATTATTTCAAGTTGTTAAAAATAGAATGTATTATTTTTTATATGGTAATTGATGATGTGGAGTTAAACTACATGTTGATAAAAGTTCGACAAATATAGCCAACCTATTGTGAATATCTATATTTTTACCTAACAGTTTTCTCCCATTGGAATGGACAAAATTTTACAAATTTTTTGTTAATCTTATTTAAGGTAATTTATTTTGAATTTTACCCAAGGGCTTCACACTATTGGAGATGCTCTTACGCGTAAACATGTTAGAAATAAGAACGTGAATGAATCCAATAAAATGATGTTGTGTACAATTTTAGTTTTATGTAAAAAAATAATAGGTTTCGTTTTAAATTTAAATTCAAATTTAATAAATTCTAAGCTTTTTTTAGGAAAACATCAAAAGAAATATATAAAATCAAATCAAGTTCCACCAAAATCATTAAACTTTGTGAAAAAAAATTTAAGCAAACAAATTCAATTCTTTTACATTTTGTATAGCCAATATATGGCGTGAATATATGAGCCATTTTACGAAGCTGTCAAAAAAATCCGACAAATCTGATATCCATATGAAATATTTGCATTCGTATTCGAGTAAAAGCGGATATTATCCGTATCCGAAATAAAGCGGATATTATCCGTATCTGAATCCGGAGTATCCGAATCCGAAATGGAATATATATAATATTTAAATTATATAATTTAAGATTTGTTGTGGAATAAAAACTAGGTTATTAGATTGCGGCTAGGGTTTGCTATATTTAATGCTAGGGTGCGTGAGCTTCGTGCTTTAATGGTTGCTCTCGTGCTCGTGGCTGAATCTGCCTTCACAAGATGCCTACGTACTTTGATGTGTATCAAAGATCAAGCCAAAAATGTAGTTCTAGGAATGAGGGTCAGACCCTTTATATAGGCTAAGAAGCCCCAGAATCGTGATAGGATTAGGTGACTTGGTGAGCAAGCTACCGCCTCAAGGAAGGTTCTAGACCCCTTCCTTGTAGGAATCAGTTTCCATGTTGAGATATGTATCTTGGAGGCTAAGCCAGGCAAGAGTTATATCCTTGTTTGATTCTTATTTGCTGAGCTGGTTATTACCCCTAATACTAATTACGAAATTAATATCACAAATAGTGTTTGGGCCCATCTGGTGGGCCCCACGTTTTGACCATATTGGGCCTAATTAATGCCACATTAAATATGTCTTTAGGGCTTATTTTTAACCCATATCATTTGCCCCCCAACTTCTAGGAAAACTGATCAGGTTTTCCTTGAAGTTTTAACGGCCTTATTCGAGACTCGGGTCAGGGTTTATTGCTCATATGCAAACATTTTCAACAACATCATCTTTACGTAAAGCGTGGAGCGACTGACGCGTTTACGACGATGTTGAATAACGCTAAACGGCGTTATACGGCACTGAACAGCGCTAAACAGCCTTAAACAACGTTTAAACAATGTTAAACGACGTTAAACGGCATAATACGGCACTAATCGGCGCTAATCGGCACTATTTGGTGCTAATCGGCACTAATCTGTACTTAAACGGCACTAATATGTGCTAATCGGCACTAATCTGTGCTTATCGGCACTAATCTGTGCTTAAACGACACTAATCTATGCTTAAACGACACTAATCTGTGCTAATCGGCACTAATCTATACTTATCGGCACTAATCTGTGCTTAAACGGCACTAATCTGTGCTAATCGACAGTATTCTGTGCTTTATTTCAGTACTGAAAATTATCCGAGACTCGCCGAAAAAGTCGAGTTATGGAGCTGAAAAGTATCCGAGATTTGCTGAAAAAAGTCAAGTTCTGGGACCACAAACTACCCGTGATCGGCCGGATCAACGGGTAGCTCGTGGTCGGCTAGCCCGTGATCGGCCGGAGGGCCTTGTTTCACCGTGGTCGGCCGAATGGTGATCGACTGGCGCTCCCGGGGCATGGTGGTCGGCCACCTCGTGGTCGGCTGCTGTTCCTTCGGGAACGGTGGTCGGCTGCTCCGTGGTCGGCCACTCCATGATCGGCTAGGACTTCCCAAAACGCCATGGTCGGCTGCACGGTGGTCGGCTGCTCCGTGGTCGGCCACTCTGTGGTCGGCCGCTTGGTGGTCGGCTATGGCCCTCCGGGTGTCGTGGTCGGCCACCTCGTGGTTGGTTAGGAAACCCGGACCTGAAACTCCTCCGTGGTCTTGAGGATCAAGAATCTTGATCTTAATCTCAAGTCATCCTTTATCTTAAGGATCAAGAACCTTGATCTTGATCTCAAGTCATCATTTTTGTCATTCGTGACTTCTAACAATATTACTCCTTAATTAATCAATTAGCATTGCTAACCTTGTACTTACGGCTGATCTCCTTAATTAACTCCTTAAGCATAATTAGCCTTTCAGAGGTCATTTGTTTTGCAGCTTTAGCAATTATGTCAGCTGTTTCTCCTCTAGCTTGTACGAATTATAACGATCCTTTCTGTATGAAACGAGCAATTTCCGTCCTTTTTTTTATCTTCAAACGATAGATGACCTGTAAACGCGAACCAAGCTGAACTTCTACCTGAAACAGCAGGTCATGTTGATTCTATAAAAGAAGAGTGGTAGCCTTCGTTTCATTCACTTCTTCATTTCAAAGTTCTCAAGTTCTCAAGCTCAGTAGATTTCTAGTCCCAATCGGGGATCAAGTTTCAAGATCAAGTTTCCAGTTTCAAGATCAAGTTCAAGTTTCAAGATCAAGATGTCAGAAGACAGACGCCCAATCGCTCCTCCAGTCTCCATGATGGAAGCATTAGCCAAGAGGAGCAAGATGAGGACAGCCAAAGGTAAAGAAAAAATAAAACCCCCTTCATATGTTGAGCATAAATTTGAATCCCTACTAGATCTATTAAACATCATGAGGGATGCATTCCCCAATAGTGCAAGCTTAGACTCATTTAATAGTCCATGCAAGTTAAAGGAGAAAGATGTAGAAGAAATTAGGAGAACATATTACTTTCCAGATGCTATTAGGGTTTGTCTTCCAAATCTAACAGACAAAACTTGTAACTGGCATCCTGAGAGGATTTGTGTTCCCTGGGGTGCCCTAGAAGTTGGGTTCAGATTCCCGGTTGATAATTTTATCATCAGATTGCTGGCGGAGTATGAAATCCACCCTTGTCAATTGTATCCCAATGCCTGGAGGTACATCATTATTTTCATAATAAGGTGCCGTCAGCTGAAAATCCCATTGTCTACTACAATGTTTCGGAGTATTTTTGGAGCCAGAAACTCTACTGACTACAAGAAAGGATGGGTCAACCTTCAACACCGAGCAAAAATACCGCACATGGTGAATCCCTTTTCCTTCCCTGATTCTCAACATTTTTGGGAAAGGGAGTTTGTAGTCCTTGAATGGGAAGGTGGTGATCGGGGCCAATTCTTTGTGAAGAGATTCGGGCATGTAGAAGATAGTTCACATTTTGTGTGTGAACTTAAAGATTCAGAGCTACTAGATCGAGATTGGCTCCTAGCTGATGATGGTCGTACCCATTATAAGACTTTTCTAAATGAAAAGAATCTTATTGAGACTGGCCTTAGCTTTCTTTCTATTGAGGGTAACTTTCTTACTTAGCCATATTATGAACCATATTTGTTCTTATTCCGATGTTTTTCATGTTGCATTTCAGCTGCTGAGGAGATTGATAGTCGTCCTCAGAATCAACCGACTGTGACTCAAAGAATGAAGAAAAAGGCTGCGGAGCTACTGAATCCCACTAAGCCTCGAGTCCCTCACTTCTTGGAAAGCTGCTCCCAAGGCGGGAAAAGATCCCGAAACGCTGACGGGGGTATTAGGACCCCTTTTATACTGTCATGGGGTATATGTGAACAAGATTCAGTCTGTGGGAGTCCTCACCTAGCTCTAGACTGGTCCAAACTTTCAATCACTCATCCTGATAGAGTGACTTTACATGCTGGCGACAAGATGGATGAAAATCAGCTTTTGGGCGCACAAGCCTTATATCAGGTATGACACTCCTTTTAGTAAGTTCGGTGTGGTTTGCTGATCTTGACCTTAAAAATTCCTTATGCCTTGTCAACTTTTCTATTGCAGGCTAATGCCTACTTCCAGGCTGTTTCTACCCAAGGCCGGGCCTTCAGGGATGAGAATGTATCCTTAAAGACTGATTCGACGAGGTTCAAGGAAGAAATTGATGATCTGCATTCTCAAGTTGCCCGTGCAGAAGCGAACACTTTATCCTCCCGAAAGAAACTTGCTTCTTTGGCCCGAAAGAGAATGGATGATGCTAACAAGGTGATTAAGGCCTATCATAAGACTGAAGAGTTTCTGGAATTCCTGGATGAACATGATGATGAGGTGCGCCCTTTCAACATGTCTTCTAGTTGGGACAAGGCAATCAGTGCTGTGAGTAACAAACATCCCTCAGTTGTCAATGTTGGTCCCTTTGGATCATAGTGATATGTGTTTAACTAGTTTAATGATTTACCTTAATCGCTACGGCGCAAGCGATTCAAATCCACGATCTTCTATTGTATTCCCTTACTCCCTTGAACGAGGTGTGGCCTTCGATCCTCCAAGGTTTAGCCTCCAAGCTCTAGAATTCCGAACGCTTATTCTTGGAGGCATAAAGAGTATTTATAGGCTACAATAGGGATCAAGGAGAAAATTAGGTCGGGCCTTCTAATGATAACTTGGGCCAAGCCCTTTATCATTAATATTAATTAATTCCACTAAATAATTAATATTGCACCACCCACCTAATTCCGGTAATTTTATTTAATTAATTAAATCGGCTCCTTTATTATTTGCTTATTAAATTCCCCATATTTAAAATATCGCATGTCCATTAATTAAATAAATTACTGATAATTCATTTAATTAATACCTTTTATCCTTGATCATCCACTCAACCTTTATTTAATTATGCCGGAATAAATCCACCTGCAGGGTTTCACATAATTAAATCTTTTTGAGCTTTCAAGGGGACATCATTAACCCGAACATTATCAGGACATGGATTCCTTCTATAAATAATATTCACCATGTATATAATTCCATCACCCAAAATATAATGATATAATTCAAAAGAATTATTTCATATATAAATCAAAGCATGTAAATAATATACACGTGTCAATTACTATATCCGGATTAAGAACCTAAGCATTAATAATAACATAGAATCTTAGTTCTCCTTCTTAATCAGTATAAGGGAACAATTCTAAATTTGATCCTGTTCAATATACACAAAGTATACTAGTATTATTTATTAGTCAATATAAACTAATCTAAATAATACTACAGCCATACCAGTGGATTGTCCAACACCACCTGTGCTGTGAACCTTATTATATTATATAAACCGTATTTAACAATCTAATATTCTGTATCCCATTTGATACTAGATTGTCCACAATATATAATATTAGACAGCATGTAAACATTTAAATGATTCTCAATAAAACCGGGCCAGAAATAAATGTATATACTTAAAATAAATATTTTCAGTATACACTAACAATCTCCCACTTATACTCAAAATATTCTATGAGTATATCAGTGTTTATTTAATCCAATATTACATTGAAAACTATGTGCCCATCCATCTGACTCCTATCGCTTCCACATGCTTGTCAAAAACCTTGGCTGGCAAGCTCTTTGTGAAAGGATCTGCCCGGTTGTCTTCTGATGATATGTGAGCCACAACTATGTCTCCTCGCTTTACGATTCCTCGTATGAGATGATACTTACGTTCAATATGTTTAGCTGCTTTGTGGTCTCGTGGTTCTTTTGAATTTGCCACAGCACCAGTGTTATCACAATACACTGTCAAGCTTCTAGGCAAATTAGGTACCACATCTAAGTCCAAAAGGAAGTTCCTGAACCATACAGCCTCCTTAGCAGCCTCAGAGGCCGCCACGTACTCGGCTTCCATAGTAGAGTCTGCAATGCATTTCTGCTTTACACTCCTCCATATAACGGCTCCACCTCCCAAAGTAAAAACATATCCTGAGGTTGATTTCCTCTTATCCCTATCTGATTGAAAATCTGAATCAGTATATCCCAAAGGAAATAGATCCGAGGCCTTGTAAATTAACATATACTCTTTAGTCCTTCTCAGGTACTTGAGTATAGTTTTTACTGCACTCCAATGTTCCTGACCTGGGTTCGACTGATATCTACTAACCATGCCTACAGCAAAGCAGATGTCAGGCCTCGTACATAACATAGCATACATTAAGCTTCCACATGCCGAAGCATAAGGAACTGCTTTCATGCTCTCTATATCCTTAGGTGTCGAAGGACACTGCTCCTTGGATAGAGTAACTCCATGCTTAAAAGGTAGAAAACCTTTCTTAGAGTTCTGCATGTTAAAACGAGCTAATACTTCATCAATGTAGGGCTCTTGAGATAAAGCCAACATCCTTTTCTTGCGATCCCTTATTACTTTGATCCCAAGGATGTATGCTGCTTCACCTAAGTCCTTCATTTCAAATTGTTTGAACAACCATGCCTTTACTGATGACAACATCTTAACATTGTTTCCAATGAGTAAAATGTCATCTACATATAGTACTAGAAAAACCACTGCATTACCCTCACTTCTCTTATACACGCATGACTCGCTTGGACTTTGATCAAATCCATATGACTGGACTGCCTGATCAAAACGAATATTCCAGTCCCTAGAAGCTTGTTTAAGTCCATAAATAGACCTCTTAAGCTTACAAACCAGATGCTCTTGGCCTTCTTTAATGAATCCTTTTGGTTGTTGCATATAGATGGTTTCCTCAAGACTTCCATTAAGGAAAGCTGTCTTGACATCCATTTGCCAAATCTCGTAATCGAGATGAGCTGCTATAGATAAAAGAATCCGGATCGACTTAAGCATAACAACTGGCGAAAAGGTTTCCTCATAATCGATTCCTTCTTTCTGAGTATACCCTTTCGCAACAAGTCGTGCTTTCCAGGCTTTCACCTTTTTGTCAGATCCTCTTTTCTTCTTGTAGATCCACATACTTCCAATGGGTTTTATACCTTTGGGTGGTTCCACGAGCTCCCAAACTTGATTGGAATACATAGATTCCATCTCAGATTCCATTGCCTTTTGCCAAAGATTTGCATCTTTATCTAGAATTGCCTGTTCGTATGTCCTAGGATCCTCATCATGTTCACCAGAGACCAAGTCTGAAGACTCTCCCAAAAACATGAATCTTTCAGGTTGTCGAACAACCCTCCCACTACGACGAGGCACTGGTGCGGTACTAGTGTCAAGTTGTGCATTTTCTTGTGGTTGTTCTACTTGTACTATTGGCACTTGGGGATTATCTGTCCCTCCCACTAATTCCTCTAAAACAACACTACTCATGGGTTTGTGGTTCATTATATAGTCTTCCTCTAAGAATCTGGCATTGGTGCTAACAATGACATCTCGATCCCTAGGACTATAAAATGAATAACCTTTCGTCCCTATGGGATAGCCTACAAACAACCTTACTTCTGTGCGAGATTCTAGCTTAGTCGCGTTCTTGTTAAGCACATGTGCTGGACAACCCCAAATCCGAATATGTCTTAGACTTGGTTTGCTACCAGTCCACAATTCTATTGGAGTCTTGGGAACCGACTTAGAAGGTACCAAGTTCAGAAGGTAAGCCGCTGTTTCTATAGCATATCCCCAGAACGACTTAGGTAAATCTGAATAACTCATCATTGATCTAACACTCTCCAAAAGAGTCCGATTCCTTCTCTCTGCTACACCATTCTGCTGAGGTGTGCCAGGTGCAGACAACTGGGATGTAATCCCATTTTCTGATAAATAGTCCCTAAATTCTCCAAGCAAGTATTCGCCACCACGATCTGATCGTAGTGACTTGATACATTTTCCAAGATGTCGTTTCTCCGCACTTGCTTTGTACTCTTTGAATTTTTCAAAGCACTCAGACTTGCGGCGCAACAAATAAATGTATCCATATCTAGAATAATCGTCAATGAAAGTGACAAAATACTCATAACCTCCTCTTGCTTGGATACTCATAGGACCACATAAATCAGTATGAACCAATTCTAATACTTCTTTGGCTCTATTCCCCTTTGCTTTAAAAGGCCTATTAGTCATCTTACCTTCCAAGCAAGATTCACAAACTGGAAATGGCTCCACTGCCAACAAGCCTAATGGCCCATCTACTACCAGTCTTTGAATCCTCCTCAAGTTAATATGACCTAATCTTAAGTGCCAAAGATATGTTTGGTTCAATTCGGAAGGTTTCTTTCTTTTGTTTGAGCTAGAAAGAATGTTATTAGTTTCCTTTTGTTGCAGCATTGGTTGGATAGGATTAATAATATATAAATTGTCTTGCAATGTACCAGAACATATAACTCGTTTATTCATCATAATAGAAACATTACGATCCAAACAAACATTATAACCATCCATGGCAAGTTTAGAAACCGAAATCAAATTCCTTCTAAATGAAGGTACATAAAGACAATTGTTCAAAACCAAAATCCTATCATCGCCAAAAGACAATGTAATTATTCCAACTGCAACTACTGCTACTTTCGTAGCATCTCCCATGAACACATATATCTCGCCATCTCTAAGCATTCTGGTTTGCTGGAACCCCTGCATAGAGTTACAAACATGGTCAGTGGCTCCTGTATCTACACACCAAGTGCTCGTAGATATAGCCGCTATATATGTTTCTGTAACTAGAGAAAGAGACATACCAGTATTGTTTGTCTTCTTAGGAAGAGGACAATCCTATTTCCAGTGACCTGACTGCTTGCACTTGAAGCACTTGCCCTTAGGCTTTTTCACTGCACCTTGAACTCCCACTGCATTAGCAATCTTTCCAGCTTTATGTGTCTCAACCTTTTTCTTCTTCTTGCCTTTCGGCTTAGAGGAAGAAGCTTTCTCAGCCACATTCACTTGAACATTCTGCTTAAAGAGTCCTTCAGCTGCCTGAAGTTCTGTCAGAAGTTCCGCGAGACTATACATCCTTTTGTTCATGGTGTAATTCAAGCGGAACTGCTCAAAACTTTTGGGCAAGCTCATAAGGATGATATCGATCTGGGTTTCCCCATCAATATCAGCACCAAGGATCTCCATCTCATTCAGATGAGACATCATCCTGAGAACATGATCCCTTACAGGTGTTCCTTCAGCCATCTGAGTGTTCATTAAAGCCTTCATTGCTACTTGCCTAGCAGCCCTATTCTGTTCTCCAAAAAGTTCCTTGAGATTAAAGAGCATATCTGAAGCCGTGGCCATAGCCTGATGCTGATGCTGCAAAACACCCGACATTGCTGCCAGAATGTAACATCGCGACATCTCATCGGCCTTAACCCACCGCTTATAATACTCCTTATCACTTTCAGGAGCATCTTCAGCAGGCTGATCTGGCTTGGGTTCATAAGTGCAAAATTTGTACTCCTCAGCAGTCAACACTATGTCCAAATTACGTTTCCATTCAATATAGTTTGGTCCCGTAAGTTTGTTATCCTTAAGTATGGTGAATAGTGGATTAAAGCCCATAATGATCTAATCCTGAGAATCATACATGTAACACATAATCAGAGAGTTGCACAAATCTTAAAACCTATTGGTTTCCTCTAACAATTAATTAAAATTAATGCACTAATATTTAAACACCATAAGTATCTGGTACGCCACGATGGGTGACATATATACCACTTAAATTCGTTTAAATATTACTTTGGTCCTATTACTAAATAATACGCCACGTTAGGGTGGACTATATATTATTTTTCATAGCTAAGTGTATACCATTATCAAATCTTAAATTAATAATAATAAGACCGGATGCCACCATTAAATATTTCAAATCAATAATCGATAATAGGATAATTCCCAGATCGGGGGGAGCATTGTCAAGAGGCGTCACTTAAGACCCCTTTCTAGACAGAATCATCCTTTCTCTCAATATCGAAAATCTATATTCAATCATTGGTACCCTTCTTATTAATCGAATTCTATGAAACTTGGTACGCCACGATGGGTGGCATGTATACCTTTCAATATTCGTAATTTAATTTAAGAAGTTTGTCCTAGTAATATCCATAACACTACATGACACCATAAATCATATGCCACGTTAGGGTGGACTATATATAATTTATATTCGTCTTAGTGTTAAATTTACATACAAACAATAATGAAGACCGTGGGATTTAATTCCTAATTAATTCCCTCACCCACTTAGAATTTTTATTAAAATTGAGGAATTTTAAAATTAAATGGGGCCTATGTCGTTACAATTATGTCTAACATGCATTCAAAATACACACATAATTTAACAACATATAACATTTAATTAAAGCAATAAATAAAAAATCTATGTCCATGTCGTCCTAATTATGTAAAACATGCAATTAAAAATTACACACATAATTAACAACACACATAATAATTATTTAAAGCAGTAATTAAAAAATTAAATAGTGGAATTAAAAATTAAAACAATAATCAAATCCACTATTATGGCCCCAAAATAAAATCTGCAGCCCCTGTTCTCGAATCTTTGCTGGCCAAAACTAATTATCAGCTAGTCTTTTATTCGAATTTTGGGTGGCCACGTCGAATAAACCACAGCCTTTTCAATTGTTTACCTGCGCCAAAACAAAACTTTAACAAACTAAACACCAAGTTTATTTTCATGCCGTGTTTGTCTTCCAGCAAATAAACCGCGCGTGAGCAGTCGATCGGCTGTAAGGTGGGTAGTGCATGTGACGCGCGTGTAATCCAGGTGCCTACCAGCCCTTTTCTGGTTTCTGCCACTATCATCAGAAGCTTACACAGCGGAAGCAATTATCTCCGGATCCGATTTTCAGCCGCAATTAATTGTTACAAAATACCCGGATTTTTACAAAATCCATGAAACAATTACAAAAAAAAATAGATCTAATACAAAACTAATTTTGTAAAATCTATTCTAACACGATCAACCCTCGTGTTTACAACCACGATAAACCACGTGGAAACCAAACAAAAATTAACCACGATTAAACCACGTGGGATCCAAACACATAATTAAAAAACATGGCCATAATAGTGGATAACAACCTGCAAAAAAATTATTACACAAGCATACCACTATACGTATACAACCAATTTTAATTACGACATGGACGTCATCAAACACAAACACAAGTCCACTAAACCTCAGGCTCTTGATGCCAATTGTTGGTCCCTTTGGATCATAGTGATATGTGCTTAACTAGTTTAATGATTTACCTTAATCGCTACGGCGCAAGCGATTCAAATCCACGATCTTCTATTGTATTCCCTTACTCCCTTGAACGAGGTGTGGCCTTCGATCCTCCAAGGTTTAGCCTCCAAGCTCTAGAATTCCGAACGCTTATTCTTGGAGGCATAAAGAGTATTTATAGGCTACAATAGGGATCAAGGAGAAAATTAGGTCGGGCCTTCTAATGATAACTTGGGCCAAGCCCTTTATCATTAATATTAATTAATTCCACTAAATAATTAATATTGCACCACCCACCTAATTCCGGTAATTTTATTTAATTAATTAAATCGGCTCCTTTATTATTTGCTTATTAAATTCCCCATATTTAAAATATCGCATGTCCATTAATTAAATAAATTACTGATAATTCATTTAATTAATACCTTTTATCCTTGATCATCCACTCAACCTTTATTTAATTATGCCGGAATAAATCCACCTGCAGGGTTTCACATAATTAAATCTTTTTGAGCTTTCAAGGGGACATCATTAACCCGAACATTATCAGGACATGGATTCCTTCTATAAATAATATTCACCATGTATATAATTCCATCACCCAAAATATAATGATATAATTCAAAAGAATTATTTCATATATAAATCAAAGCATGTAAATAATATACACGTGTCAATTACTATATCCGGATTAAGAACCTAAGCATTAATAATAACATAGAATCTTAGTTCTCCTTCTTAATCAGTATAAGGGAACAATTCTAAATTTGATCCTGTTCAATATACACAAAGTATACTAGTATTATTTATTAGTCAATATAAACTAATCTAAATAATACTACAGCCATACCAGTGGATTGTCCAACACCACCTGTGCTGTGAACCTTATTATATTATATAAACCGTATTTAACAATCTAATATTCTGTATCCCATTTGATACTAGATTGTCCACAATATATAATATTAGACAGCATGTAAACATTTAAATGATTCTCAATAAAACCGGGCCAGAAATAAATGTATATACTTAAAATAAATATTTTCAGTATACACTAACAGTCAACCCATCTGACTTTTCTTGCCCTAACTGGACTACGGGCGGCGAGAACCGTGTAAACCTTGCTTCCAGCTCGGGGACCAAAATTGTTCCTCAAGCATCAGGTTCTGGTTCTAGAGGCAGCCATAGATCTTCTGGTTCGGGATCCAAAAGGCATCCCCCAACTGCTAGTCAAGACTCAAGCTCTTCGGGATCCCGTGGAAAGAAGCCCCCGCCTGCCAGGAAAGTTGGAGTAGTTCGACAACCGATCCCTAGCAAGAGGATGATCCAAAATGAAGGCAGTTCAAGCTCATCTTCTGGAGAGGAAGAAATTGAGGATGTGGAAACTACTGCCCAGCCGATGGTGGTTGTTGAACAAGGAGGTGCTGAGGAAGAAACTTCAGATGAAGATTCGGATGAGGAGGGGGATTCAGATGAAGAGGAGTCGGGCGAGGAGAGTGGCGAGGAAGAATCCCCGGCTAAGTAGGCTGGGATCACTTCATGGCCTTGCATGGCCCTGTTTAGCCGCCTGTGGCTTTATTTACTTAGTTTTCAATCAATGTCCTTCGGGACTTAACTTTTATTTGCTCGTTGTAACTTAACTCGAACCATGGCCCTTCGGGGCGTTTTATTTATGCATCTGTTTCCTTTATTCATATGCTCATTTACTTTCAGTACTTGATCTTTCTAGACTTACACTCGACAGGTGCTCGGTACATAAATAAAACATAGAATCATGGAATAGAAAACAGATTTGCATTGATAACTTGAAAGAGGGTTCAACCCTTACATAGCTACTATGGTCCTACTCGGGGTACTAGACCTTGTAATGGTTTTATCGAACCTTATTTCTACTTCTCCTAATAAATAGATAGTGAGTTAAGTCCTTACAAGGATAGCTCAAACATAATAAATCTTCAAGTTCAAAGCATGCCAAGTACGTGGTACTTCGTTCCCATCTAATGTCTCCAACTTGTAGGATCCTCGTCCTAGTGTCTTCCGGACTCGATATGGTCCTTCCCAATTAGGGGCTAGTTTTCCTTTTTGTCCAACTCCTGAAGCTTCTATCTTTCTCAGAACCAAGTCGCCTTGCTGGAAGAACCTCTCCTTAACCCTATGGCTGTAGTAAAATGATGCCTTCTTCTGATGCTCCACATTCCTGGCGTTTGCCTCATCCCTGATTTCATCAATTAGATCAAGTGCGAGCCTCATGCCTTCTTCATTAGTCTCTTACTCGTATGCCTCAACTCGAGGTGATGCATGCATAATCTTCAAGGGCATAACCGCTTCGGCTCCGTAAGCCAGCAAGAATGGGGTTGCTCCAGTTGTCACCTTACAAGTGGTGCGGTATGCCCAGAGTATAGGCAGTAACTCATCCACCCAAGTGTTTCTGGAGCGTTCAACTCTATTTTTCAGTCCGTCAAGGATAATTCGATTAGCTACCTCTGCCTGTCCATTAGCTTGTGGATGTGCTACTGAAGTAAAACGAAGCTCAATTGCATTTTCCTCGCAATACTTCTTAAACTCTTCATTGTTGAACTGTGTCCCATTATCCGTTACAAGGATGCGAGGAATTCCGTACCTGCAAATGATGTTCTCCCAAAAGAACTGGGCAACTTGCTTGGTGGTTATTTTGGCTAGAGGTTTAGCTTTAATCCATTTGGTGAAGTAGTCGATGGCCACTATAAAAAACTTCCTTTGTGCTGATGCCATAGGGAAAGGACCAAGTATGTCCATTCCCCACATTGCAAATGGGATGGGAGAATTAACTGAAGTTAACTTCTCAGGCGACTACCTTACAATGGGGGCATGCTTTTGACATCTGTCACACTTCTTGACATAATTATGTGCATCTGCCAACATCTCTGGCCAATAGAATCCCAGACGGGTGATCTTGTGGGCTAAGGCTCTGCCCCCCAAGTGTTGCCCACAGATCCCTTCATGAACTTCTTCTATTGCTTCCTTAGCCTCTTGGGGTCTTAAACACTTCAAATATGGGATAACAAACGATCTCTTGTAAAGGATGCCTTCGATCAAGGCGTATCTCAATGCTCTTACTGACAGCTTTCGTGCCTCCAAGGCATTGTCAGGGAGCCAACCGGTTTCGAGGTGAGCTTTGATGGGATCCATCCAGCAGCTTTCTATATCAATTGGTGCCACCAACTTCGAGTTAATGGTCGGGGCCTTCAAGACCTGGAAGTAAACACTCCCTGCATAATTCTCGATTTCAGAAGAAGCGAACTTGGAGAGGGCATCGGCCTTAATGTTCTCTTCCCTCGGAATATGCTCCACATAGCACTCATCGAACTGAGTCATAACGGCTTTCACAACTCTCAGATATTTCGCCATAGTTTCATCTTTGGCGTCAAACTCACCATTCACTTGTGAGACTACCAGTCTTGAATCTCCACAAACTTTGAGGTTCTTGACCCTCATGACTCTGGCCAAGCCTAAACCAGCTATCAACGCCTCATACTCCGCTTCATTGTTGGTAGTGGGAAAGTCCAACTTCAAAGCGTACTCAACTGTGAACCCATCGGGGCTTTGCAAAACCAAACCTGCACCACTAGATTTTGTTTTTGATGCTCCATCAAAATAGAGCACCCAATACTCCTTCAGATCAGGCGCTAGCTCCTTTTCTTTTTCCTCCTTCTCAGGGGTAGTTACTATCTCTTGCCCCCGACTTCTTGGTTGTTAATGGCGCATTCAACCACGAAGTCAGCCAATGCCTGAGCCTTAATGGTTGTTCGAGGCTTGTATGTGATATCAAACTCTCCTAACTCAATCACCCACTTGATTAGCCTTCCACTGGCCTTAGGGCTATGCAATATGTTCCTCAATTGTTGGTATGTCAAGACTTGAATCTTATGTGCCTAAAAGTAAGGTCACAACTTTCTCGAGGCTGTCACCAATGCCAAAGCGAACTTCTCCATGGTCGAATAATTCAACTCAGCCCCATGCAAAACCTTGCTCACATAGTAGATAGGCTTCTGAACCTTGTTCTCTTCTCGAATGAGAACAACACTTAGTGCTTGTTCGGATACCGCCAGGTATAAATAAAGAGTTTCCCCAGGACTTGGTTTGGCCAGCAACGGGGCTTCAACCATGTACTTCTTCAGCTGTTTAAAGGCCTCTTGGTTCTCAGGAGTCCACTCAAAATTTCTCACTTTCTTTAAGGCTTGAAAGAAAGGCAAACACTTGTCGCCAGACTTGGAGATGAATCTCCCTAGGGCTGCAACTCGGCCAGTTAGCTTCTGTACATCTCATATAGAGCGGGGTGGTTCCATGTCCAAGATCGCTTTGATCTTATCAGGGTTGGCCTCTATGCCTCTCTTCGAAACCATCAATCCCAAAAACTTTCCTGACCCAACACCAAAAGCACAATTGGCTGGATTCAACATCATCTTGTGGTGCCTCAGCACTTCGAATGCCTCTCTGAAGTGCTTAATGTGGTCTACCTTGGAAAGGCTCTTGACTAACATGTCATCAACATAGACCTCCATGGTTTTTCCAATCAGATGGGGCGAATATCTTATTCACCAACCATTGGTAAGTTGCTCCTGCATTCTTTAGACCAAAAGCCATAACAAGGTAGCAAAAAACACCAAAGTCAGTTATGAAAGATACCTTAGGGATGTCATCCTTGTGCATCTTAATCTGATTGTAGCCGCTGAATCCATCCATGAAGCTCAACATCTCATGCCCAGCTGTGGCATCAATCAAGGTGTCAATCCTTGGCAGAGGGAAACAATCCTTTGGACATGCGTCATTTAAATCGGTGAAGTCTATGCACATCCTCCACTTCCCATTTGCCTTCTTGACCATCACAGGGTTAGCTAACCATTCGGGGAATTTAATCTCTTCAATGAACCCAGCCTCTAAGAGCTTATCAACCTCTTGCTTAATGGCCTCTTGCCTTTCAGGAGCAAAATTCCTCTTCTTCTGTTTTACCTTCTTCCGGTCAGGATCAACATTCAACTTATGAGTTGGGGATCAATCCCTGGCATGTCAGCAGCTATCCAAGCAAACACATCACTATTCTCCTGTAAGAATGCTATCAACTTTCCTTTCAGAGGTTCCTTTAGAGAAGCTCCTATATAGGTAACTTTCTTAGGGTCGCCTAGCTCTAGAGGTATGGGAACCAAGTCCTCTGCTGGCTTCCCACGATGTTCATCATCTCCACGGACATCCATGTCTTCAATTGGGAGTACCTGCCCCCCGACTCCATCAGCTCTTAAAGCAGATACATAACAACTCCTTGCCATCTTCTGGTCACCCTTCTGTTCTCCAACACCATTCCTCGTTGGAAACTTAATCTTCATGTGGTAAGTTGAGGCAACAGCCTTGAACGCATGAAGTCCAGTCCTTCCCAGGATTGCATTATAAGTCGAGGATGCCTTGATTACCAGAAAATTCAGTATCTGAGTAGCCTCCTTGGGTTCTTGCCCGATTGTCATGGGCAACTGAATAGTCCCTTCAACTTTGGACTCAACTCCATTAAACCCGTAGATGGGCATGTTGGTTGGGGTCAACTGAGAGTCAGTGTACCCCATTTTCACAAACGCATCATGAAACAGAATATCAACAGAAGCTCCATTGTCTATCAAGACTCGCTTCACTTCTGAGTTCCCAATCACAGGGGTTATGACCAACGGGTCGTCATGGAGGAACTTCACCCCTTAAAGATCAGAATCATCAAAACCGATTGCAATTTCAGTTCTAGCACGCTTCGGGGCCTCTCCTACAATGTGCATCACTTCTCTGGCATAGGCCTTTCGTGAATTTCGAGTTGTACCGGCTGCTATCGGGCCTCCCCAGATCATGTTGATAACTGGCCCTCGGGGCTGTATGTTACGATCACGATCATGATCCCTTCTATCATTGTCTCTCCTATCGTAGTCCCTTCTTTGGGTTCCACGATCTTCACCCTTTGTAAATTTATTCAACTTTCCTTTACGGATTAAGAACTCAATCTCATCATTCAACTGTCTGCAATCATCCATATCATGTCCCACATCTCGGTGGAACCTATAGTATTGATCCTTGTTCCTCTTGGCGGGATCACCCCTGAGTGGCTTCGGCCATCGAAAGTCCTTATCCTTCTCAATTTCTAACAAGATTTGACTCCTAGGTGCATTTAACCTTGCATAATCAGAAAACCTCGGTCCCAAATTCTTCTTTGGCGTTGACTCGAAGTCTTTGCTGGTACGGGGATACTTGTCCCTAGCATCATATTCCTGGTCTTGCTTTCACTTTTTGGAGTCGTTGTTACCTTTGCCATTACCTCCCGTGGCCTCTTTCTTCATGCTATCCTCAGCCTTGATATACTTATCAGCCCTTCGTTGGAGTTCGGCCATGTTTTCAGGAGGATGCTTTGCCAATGACCTTTTAAAGAATTCATCAGTAGTTCCATGTTCCAGGGCTACCATGGCCACCTTATTTTCCAAATCAGTGATGTTCAATGTCTCCTTAGTGAACCTCTTGAGGTAGTCTCTCAAATTTTCATTCTTCCCTTGCACCACGTACATGAGAGATGCGGAGCTTTTTTCATGCATTCTCCCGCTGATAAACTGGCTAACAAAGGCAACACTTAACTCCTTGAAAGAGGCAATTGAGTTTGCAGGCAATCGGCTATACCATCTTTGAGCCATGCCCGATAAAGTTTGAGGGAACGCCCTACACTTTAAGGCATCACTTGCAGGTTGCAGCAGCAGTGCATTCGAGAACGTCCTAACATGGTTTGCGGGATCACCCATTCCATCATAAGCCTTAATTGTTGGCATCTTAAATTTCTTTGAGATACGAGCATTCATCACCTCCTCAGTAAACGGGGGCGAGGGATCATCAGGATCCCCACAAGTGGCATCAGATCCTTGGGGTTGCCCCTAGGGGTTTCAACCCTTGTTGTTTTTCCAGTTGGGGCGTCGGCCCTTTTCTGCCTTCTTGAGGACCTCTCTAAGTCTATAATGGGAATCGGTCATGATGTTGGAGGAGGTTGAGTTTGATTTAACCTAGCTTGTTCTCTTACAATATCGTCCTTCAACCTTAAGATCTCGGCCTCATGAGCCCTGATCCTCTCAGCGGCTGTCAAAGGAGGTCCATCATGGATGGTTTGTGTTCTTCTTCTTGGTTCTCTGCTAGCACGTCGCCTCCTCGGGGCTTCATCACGATCATCCTCATCAGATGATGAATCATCAGTATAGGGGCCAGAGTAGTCAACATACTCTCGATCTCGGATCTGCAAGGCGTGGCCACTAGGTCCAGCTCCTTGAGTAGGAGGGTAGTTAGGCAGTCCATACATTGGGTTGGTATTCACGGGAAGATCCGTAGTATGGATCTGGACCCCATGTGGGGGGTTGTTAGGATCGACAACCAAGGGAGAAACCACCACCTGAAGAGGATTGGTCACTTGATTTGTGTGGACGATCGGAGGTAACGTACTCTCAACATGGGAAGTTATCCCTAGAGGTTGAGAAACTTGATGTTGAACAATCGTCCCTGTCGTCTGGGGCGCCGGATCCGTAGTGGGCGGTGCAGAACCGAGTGGGAGAGGCTCGGTAATTTTTGGTGTCCTTCGTGTTTGAACCATGGTTGATGTCTTTTTCCCACAGACGGTGCCAAATGTTGTGGAATAAAAACTAGGTTATTAGATTGCGGCTAGGGTTTGCTATATTTAATGCTAGGGTGCATGAGCTTCGTGCTTTAATGGTTGCTCTCGTGCTCGTGGCTAAATCTGCCTTCACAAGATGCCTACGTACTTTGATGTGTATCAAAGATCAAGCCAAAAACGTAGTTCTAGGAATGAGGGGTCAGACCGTTTATATAGGCTAAGAAGCCCCAGAATCGTGGTAGGATTAGGTGACTTGGTGAGCAAGCTACCGCCTCAAGGAAGGTTCTAGACCCCTTCCTTGTAGGAATCAGTTTCCATGTTGAGATATGTATCTTGGAGGCTAAGCCAGGCAAGAGTTATATCCTTGTTTGACTCTTATTTGCTGAGCTGGTTATTACCCCTAATACTAATTATGAAATTAATATCACAAGTAGGGTTTGGGCCCATCTGGTGGGCCCCACGTTTTGACCATATTGGGCCTAATTAATGCCACATTAAATATGTCTTTATGGCTTATTTTTAACCCATATCAAGATTTTTTTTCTATTAGCATATAGTGTTTATGTGTGTTTATTAATTAAATAATACATTTATACAAATTTTATATAATTTTAACAATATTATAGATATATATAAAAATTTCATTTGAGTTTAATATTTTAAAGATAATAAAATTAGATATTTAGTATGGCATTCACAGTTTTATTTTTTCTAAATGAAAAATTTTTTGTTTCGAAATCATCAATATGCGTCAAAAAAATCTAAAAAATCTGATATCCGTCCGAAATATCTGAATTCGTATCCGAGAAAAAGCGGATATTATCCGTATCCGAAACAAAGCGGATATTATCCGTATCTGAATCCGACAATTTCGGATACGAATATGGATATAGGCATATCCGTATCCGAATTATCCGTTTGACATCCCTACTGATGATTATATTTAAAGTTTCAAAATCTTCTTTCAATCTATCAATATCTTCATAAAGGCAACAACGAAAAGAATTTTATACCTTTTTTTTTTCCAAGAAAGAAATAACTTTCATTACTTCAAAACGTTCATCAATACATTAATGAACTCCAGATGAGCATTACTCATCGTCCAGATACGATCAGCTAAAGAACTACAATAACTCGCTACAAAGAGAGCTAAGTGGTTCGCAGACCGTTTAAAAGATAAAAACAGTACAACACCAAGAACAACAAAGGAATATTCATAATATCGAGGCATATGAACAAAAGAGTCCATAAACTTCAGAAAATACCGCATCTACATTGATCTGGATCCTGACTTCCGTTAAATTGATCTCGCGCTCTTCTTGAGCAGATATCCATAGATCCAATATAAGCTTTATAGACATAATAACTCCCTCTGAAATGGAATCTCAATTAATCCACCCGCAAGCCTCTACAAAATGAGCCTTCATCGAACCAAAATGTCATACTGGAAGACGAACAAAACAAGACACATGCCAAAAGGCAAGACACATGCTAAAACGCAAGACATTCAAACTAAAAATAAAACAACTAAAAAGACATATCGACGAAGATCTAAGAACCAAATTGGAAAATCCGAATGGATTCTTCAAAGGTATCAGAAATCAAGCTCGATTTATTTAAAAAACTGAAAAACGGAAGAAAACTTAATCGACTCTCATCAGAGATAACTCCGACAAATCTGTGAAGAAGAGGAGGGCAGAAGAAAAGAAGAAGGGGAAAGGGACGGCGGAGGGGAAAAAAGGGGAAGGGGGCGGCGGAGGGGAAAGAAAGGAGGGAGAAGGGAGAGGAATTTTATACCTTTTTGATTAATCATCAACACCACATTTAGAGCATCACACACACAATATTGGTAAAATCCCATCAATCTGAACACGATACAGATTGTGGTCCATAAAGTACTTTGGCTTGTTGCAGGTTTCTGACTTGTACAATTTCTCAGTAGTTTGTCTCTAAGAATATATGTATTCGAGAAGTGGCTAAGTGATTGATTCGAGAACTAGGATTAGATAATTCTGAGTTCTCGAATACTGTATATTTGACATATCGAATCACTTCTCGAATAACTCTTTTCTCCAGGGATCCTTGAGTTGTCGAATAGAACACTTGACTTGTCGAATCCTTGAGATGTCGAATAGCTTTTCTGAGTCCTTGAGATATCGAATGGAACTTTGACTTGTTGACACTTTGAGAACTCGAATACCACTTTGACTTGTTGACTTCTTGAGTTCTCGAATAGAGTATTAGACATATCGAATCTCTGAGATATCGAATGAGATATCGAACAGTGTATTCAGAGATATCGAATACTGTCTTTACAGATATCGAATCCTTGACTTCTCGAAGGCTAGACTTCTCGAATATAACGAACATACTTCTCGAATTGGTACTTAGGCAAATTCTTCATTTCTTCAAATCCCAACTGTGATTATTTGGTAGTCTTGTTCTTCAAGCTTGAGGCATGAACCTTGGAACTTCTTTCAAGCATTATTCTCTGACTTTTAAGTACAATTACACAGATAGGAATTGATGCCTATTACAAGCACTAAACAAGTAGAAAGTCTACAACTAGAGGTTCCCTCAGTTAAGAGGTCATGTGTGACGCCCCCAGATCCGGGGTCGGAGATCTAGGCGCTCACGGTCCATTTTCCATTAATAGCATACTTGTTCTTGCACATGATATAAATAAACAACCATCGACCCCACAATAAACTCACACCGCACACACACACACACACAGGTTAGAGTCTCAGAAACGTCATACATTTGATTAAGCAAAAGTAAAAGTTTTAGAGTTATTACAGACCGAATTAAATAGCATTTATGCTACCAGCAACACTTCGATATGAAGCGAAGTTGGCGGCTTGAAAGTTTGTTGCGGTACACTGCCTTGCACAGGTCATACTTATAAATAAAACGTACTAACAAAAGTTGCCAACCAATCCGGCTAATGGGGCCTACCGGTGGAATCTCAACTGCAGCCTGGGGTCTAGTCACCTGCTTTCGAACAGTCTGACTGGTTCTTGCCATTTCTCTTAGCTGTTGTGTTTGTAAAATTTGAAAACAAGCAAGAGTGAGCAACTATAGCTCAGCAAGAATATAGGTATAAGATAAGCAATATAACATTTCATATGTATAACAGTTGTTAAACTTGTTGTATCAATCAGTTATAAAATCACCTGTCATTATTGGTAAATTTCAAAGGTGCACCAGTACGTGCCCTTGTTTTCAAAATAACCTTGCAGTTCTAGCTACTGCATAAAGTCAACATCTTTCTCGTCAAAATAGGACACTATCGGCAACTGGCACATAGGCCTAAGATGCAGTGTCAAAGCATTTTTCCAAAGTGGAGGAATGGGACTTAAAGAAAACATAAAACCTGACAGGGATTGACGATGATCAGTCGCCACATCCGAGTCCAATAATCCGCGGGTCTTCTCTACCGGTAGAAGGATAGAAACTACATCCGTAACTATCCTCGGGTGAAAACTACATCCGTAATCACCCTCGATGAAAACTACATCCGTAATCATCCTTCGGCAACACCTGGGCCGGAATAATAATTGATGGACCGCCTGGCTCACGGCCGCTTACACATCCCGGGAATCGTTCGTCAACGATTCCCACACCTGCCAGAGTCCCCTTTTTCTTTTTCTTTTTAAAACCAGATTTTGATTGAAAACAGAGTAGTTGTGGTTCGACATCAGTCGACCGATAATTCTTGAAATCATACAAGAAGCGAATCCTGACCGGGGGTTTTCGAAAAGGTTTTGAGTTCGAAAAAGTTCGAGTTTGAAAGTATTAAAAGGTATCTTGGATTAACTTTGTTTTTAAAATAGTGAACAATAATCATTAAATGATATTTTAAGATTTAATATTAATAATTAATAAAATAATTATTTAATAAATAAACTTTTAATCCAAGATAGGGTTTCGAGTATTTACGAAGACATAATAATAGTTACTTGAATATACGATACCACCCGAATGACCCTTCGGGTTTTCGCAATATAGATACGATATAATAATATACCGCTCCCCGGTCAATAGTATATACGGACCGCTACGACCTCTATTGCTAGAGTCGTTGTCCGAAGAAAACATTTCAATCTAAGTTCAAGGGGTAAAAGCATACATGTACTTGTTCAATTTCAATTGCATCAATACTTCGATAAACATAGCATTTGATATAATTTGAAAACTACAAACACAACAGTGAAAATCCTTGTGTATGTATAAGTTTTGAAAAGTAAACTTGCCTTGGTTTAGTTGGGGTGGTAGAGCGTGCGGAGTCGAACGATCTATACATAAGCAATAACCGTTCGTTAGTACCTTAACAATATCTCTTTAATTACGGGGTTTAGGGGGGTACGAAATTAACTTAATAACTCCGTCTTATGACTCTCTAGCCCCACTATAGGTTCATGTCATCACTCGATCACGATCGTCACTTATTCGACCTAATTTAATTACCACGCTCGAATCATAATCATTAACTTAGAATTTTGGTCCACCAATCGACTTTTTCCCTTGCGCGAATTTTACTCTATCATTTTTATAAAATCCAAAAATTCATATTTTAATCCAATTCTTTTTGGGTGGTCTTCCCCACTGTATTCCCTATCTTCTCAGATTTTTCCATGATTTTACACATATTTCTAGGGGTTTAAACAAGGTCCACAAGAGGGTCACTTAGTGCAGTCCATAGTCCAGAAACACAACTCACTCTTCCGGCTATAACTTAAAATCTATACATCACAAAATTATGAACCTTACATATTCAGAAACTACAGATCAAGACCTTTCCAACAATATAAGGTAGGTGTTCAGGGGATCAGTTTAAGGGTTCCGAATTACAGTTTCAAAAAGGGGTCAGTGCAGATTGTCCAACAACTCCTTTACCACAAGTCATGTCTCTTCTCAAAATTCCACCAACTCCAAAAATCATCATAAATTCCCAACAAAATTCTCATACACTTATGGGACCTCATACCACATAAAAATAATTTTCAATATGACAATAACCATCAACATCCATGATTTTTCATAAATCAAACTATAATCAACACTTTTGTGCACCAATCTTTTAGATCTACTAATACTAAGCAATGTTCTTGCCATGGCTACTAAGGGTTAGAATTTATACCTTCCTTGAAGCTCTTAGTAACTTAACAAAGCTTGAAATACTCTCCAAACACCTTGGTTGATCAATCTATGGCTTAATCTTCAAGATCCAAAAAAACAAGAACAATAAGAGTTACTATTCACCTAGAACTTTAAGAATTTATAACTAGAAAACTAATGGATGAAAAGGGTTGAAATTCATAGCATACCTTTCTTATATGATGTAGAGTACCTAGGATTTTTGTCTTGAATTTAGAGTGATGGGAAGTGGAAGAAAGGAAATTAATTTCCTTCTTGAATGTTCTTGGCCGAATGGTTTATGAACAAGGGAGAGAGTTTTGCTTTTTTTTTTTTGGTGTTGGGTGAATTGTTGATAAAGTATGTTGGTTGATACATATATTAGTGTATAGATATGTGATGCATGTACAAGTCTAGGTATAGGCCACCATGCCCTCTTGTCTCCACCTTTTTGAAAAAGCAACTAACTAGGTACTAACTAGATTCTTGTATTTTAGTTTGTTTCTAACTAGCTACCAACTACTTGGTTCTAATCTTAGACTAGGTGGTTTGCATGGAATTTGCATGGGATGCATGAAATCTTGCCACCTTGCATGGTTAGTAGGTATTTTCCAATTTCCATAATTTTCTAAATAAATCTTAAACATTTTTGGTGGAGTTTTTCCTTCAATATTCTTTCTAAAATCCAACTTCCTAATTTTAAGTATATATATAGTTCCTTGGTTCTCAAAATAATAAAACCATGATCTTGTCGTAGTATTCGTATTTATCGATACCCCGGAAATGTACGAAAATAATAAAATAGAATTTTGCGAAATCCGTCGACATTTACATACACTTATTTTCCATAAGGGAACATAATATCATTACAAATCTTCATTTATCCGTCATTCATATATGGGGGTGGGATTAACTTCTCTTACATAACAAAGTTACTATTCATTCCGTCTACTCCAATAATATCAAAAATCAGGGTTCTTACAGCCTCCCCTCCTTAAAAGGATTCCGTCCCGGAATCAGGTTGAAAACAGTTGGGGGTGCTTTTCACGCATCGCGCTCTCTAGTTCCCATGTTGATTCTTCGACATTCTGATTCCTCCACAAGACTCTCACTAGTTTGACAACCTTGTTCCTCAGCACCTGTTCTTTTCTACCCATGATTTCTACAGGTTGCTCCACGTATGTTAAGTCTGGTTGCAGATCCACTTGATCATGTTCTATCACATGTCGGAAGTCGGTATGGTAGGGTCGTAGCATGGACACATGAAACACATTATGTACTTGCTGTAAGCTCGGAGGTAAAGCCAATTCATAGGCTAACTTTCCAACTCGTTTCAAGATCTCAAAAGGTCCAATAAATCTCGGGCTTAGTTTCCCCTTCTTACCAAATCTCATCAATCCCTTCCACGGTGATACTTTCAACATCACGAACTCTCCTACCTCATATTCCTTATCTTTGCGGGACTGGTCCGCATACTTCTTCTGTCTGTCTTGGGCCGCTACCAGCCGTCCTCTTATAAGCTCGATAGTTTCTCTTGTCTGTTGGACCAGTTCAGGCCCTAAAATCTTCCGTTCTCCTACCTCTTCCCAACACAATGGAGACCGACATCTTCGTCCGTACAAAGCTTCATATGGGGGCATGCCTATACTCGCATGGTAACTGTTGTTGTAGGAAAATTCGATCAATGGCAAGTGGTCGTCCCAACTTCCCTTGAAATCTATGGCACATACTCTCAACATGTCCTCGATGGTCTGGATGGTTCTCTCGCTCTGTCCGTCTGTTTGGGGATGGTATGCAGTACTCATGTTTAACTTAGTCCCCACACAATCCTGAAAACTCCTCCAGAACCTGGAGTTGAATCTTGGGTCTCTATCTGATACGATGCTCACAGGAACCCCATGCCTAACCACAATCTCTTTTAAGTAAATATCCACCAGCTTGTCGACGGTGTATCTCTCGTTGATTGGAAGAAAATGTGCTGACTTGGTCAATCGATCAATAATTACCCAAATGGCGTCATGATTAGTCTTGGTCCTTGGTAATCCGACCACAAAGTCCATCGCAATCTGTTCCCACTTCCACTCGGGTATCTCTAAGGGTTGCAACAATCCACTGAGCCTCTGGTGTTCGGCCTTCACTCTCTGACATGTCAAGCATTTACTTACCCACTCTGCTATGTCCTTCTTCATATTTGGCCACCAATAATATTCTTTCAAATCCCTATACATCTTGGTGCCTCCAGGATGAATCGAATACCTTGAGCTATGGGCCTCTTGCAAAATCTCATCTTTCAATTCTTGAACGTTCGGGATCCATATCCTAGATGCGTACCTCATAACTCCATTCCCGTCCTTCTCACACCTAATTTCTTCGCCAGTCAAAATTTTCTCCATCGAATTCTTTTCTTCTTCTATCTTCTTTTCCTGGCATAACTTAATCTTTTCCAATAGCGGTGGTTGGACTTTTATTTCCATTAGACTCTCTTGGCCAATTCCTGGCAACCTCACCTCAATCTCCAGCCTCTCGAGGTCCTTGATCAATTCATCCACTGACGTTATCATCTTAAGCTTCTCCTTTCGGCTAAGTGCATCGGCCACTACGTTGGCCTTCCCTGGGTGATAATGAATCTCACAATCATAATCCTTGATTAGCTCTAACCATCTCCTCTGCCTCATGTTTAACTCTTTCTGAGTGAATATGTACTTTAAGCTCTTGTGATCCGTGTAGATTTCACACTTTTCTCCGTAAAGATAATGTCTCCAGATCTTCAAAGCAAAGACTATCGCTGCTAATTCCAAATCATGGGTGGGGTATCTTATCTCATATTCTTTAAGTTGTCTGGACGCATACGCAATCACCTTACCGTGCTGCATAAGCACACACCCTAAACCTTTATGGGACGCGTCGCTATAAATCACAAAATCTCCCTTATCATCGGGTAGGGCTAGTACTGGTGCTGTCACCAACCTCTTTTTCAACTCTTGAAAGCTCTCTTCGCATTTCTCAGTCCACACAAACTTCTCGGTCTTGCGAGTTAGCCGGGTCAAAGGGGCTGCTATCTTGGCAAAGTCTTGGACAAATCTCCTATAGTAGCCGGCCAATCCTATGAAACTTCTCACCTCTGTCGGAGTGGTGGGTCTCTCCCAATTTGATACAGCCTCTATTTTGGCTGGGTCCACTAGGATGCCTTGTTCGCTAATCACATGCCCCAAAAACTGAACTTCCTTCAACCAAAATTCACACTTCGAGAACTTAGCGTACAACTTTTCTTCTCTTAGCGCTCCCAATACAATCCTCAAATGCTCTGCATGTTCCTCTTTCGTCTTGGAATAAATTAAGATGTCATCGATGAAGACTATAACACACTTGTCCAGGTACTTCTTGAAGACTCGATTCATTAAGTCCATGAAAGCTGCGGGTGCATTCGTTAACCCAAACGACATTACTAAAAACTCATAGTGTCCGTACCGGGTGCGAAAGGCCGTCTTTGGTATATCTTCTGGTTTAATCTTTAACTGGTGATACCCGGTCCGCAAATCAATCTTAGAGAAATAAACTGCATCTTTCAATTGGTCAAACAGGTCATCTATCCTGGGCAAGGGATACTTATTCTTGATGGTTACCTTATTCAACTCCCTGTAATCTATGCATAATCTCATACTGCCATCCTTCTTTTTCACGAATAGCACCGGGGCTCCCCACGGTGACACACTAGGTCTTATCATTCCTTTATCCAACAGCTCTTGCAATTGGGTGGCCAACTCTTTCATCTCCACTGGGGCTAGCCTATACGGGGCCTTTGAAATTGGGGCCGTGCCCGGAACTAAATCTATAGCGAACTCGATGTCTCTATCAGGTGGTAGTCCTGGAAGATCATCCGGAAATACGTCCGCGAACTCATTAACGACTGGGATTTCCTGTAGGTTTGGCGCCTCCTTATTGGTATCCTTTACATAGGCTAAATAGGCCTCGCATCCTTTACGTAACAGCCTTTTAGCTTGAATCATAGTCAGGAACTTCTGGGTTTGTCGTTTTCCACTAAACACTACTTCCTTATCCCCTGGCAGTCTTAAACTCACTTTCTTCTTCACGCAATCAATCTGAGCTCCATGGGTTGTCAACCAATCCATACCTATTATTACGTCAAACTCCCCTAATTGAAAAGGTATTAAATCTACCCGAAAGTGTCGCCCTTCTATTTCTAGGTCGCAACCTGGACAAACTTGGTTAACAGGAATAATTTCATGGTTTGCTATCTCTACTTGCAGTCCGTCTCTCAGTGGTTCAGTCTTAAGGCCTAACTGACTTACAAAATCTAGAGATATGAAAGACTTGGTAGCTCCCGAATCAAATAAAACATTCGCATTAACTGAGTTGAGTAGTAGGGTACCTGCGATCACATCCGTGTTCCTCACGGCATCTTGCACAGTCATGTTAAAAGTTCTTGCAGTAGGGGCCCTGTTAGAAGCAGTTCCACTCACTCTTGATGCAGCTGGCCCAGAGGACATACATTCCCTCATTCGGTGCCCTGGTTTCCCACACTTAAAGCAATTACCTCCGGCACTGGTGTTGTTACTAGTCCCTCGATAGGTGTTAGCATAATGTCCCGTCAGCCCACACTTGAAGCACTTCACATCTTGCAGGTCACACACGCCCGCATGTTTCCTTCCACATTTATTGCATTCCGGTAGTGGGGCTCGGGGTGGGGTAGAGTACGATGATCCCTGGGGTCGGCCGCCCTGGCCCACACTCCAACTTTCGGCTCTCTTGGTTCCAAAGTTTCCGCTGGGTTGGGACATTGTTCCTCGCTTAAATTTGCTCGGAAAGCTACCTCCCGCAGAGTTCCCCTTTCGACTATCAAACTTCCTCTTCCTTCCCTCTCTCTCCTTCTGCATCTGTTCACCTCCAGCCTCAACAATCGACGCTTTCTGTACCAGGGTGGCATAGTCTGTCAGCTCAAGAACCGCCACACGATTCTGAATCCATTGCTTTAGCCCCAGTTGAAACCTTCGGGCCCTCTTCACCTCGGAGTTCACATATTCCGGCACAAACCTTGACAGCTCAGTAAATCTTGCCTCATACTCGGCCACCGTCATGTTACCTTGCTTGAGTTCCAAAAATTTCAGCTCCATTTGTGTTTCCATGAACCTAGGGAAATACTTTTCCAAGAACAACTCGCTAAACCTCTCCCAGGTCACCACACCTCTTCCCTCCAAATTCTTTTTGGCTTCCCACCAGTAGTTTGCCTCACCCTTCAGCAGATAGGTGGCGAAAACAGTTTTCTGCTCTTCAGCGACTCCTAGTATCTCAAAAGATTTTTCCATTTCTTTCAGCCAGGCTCTTGCCTCGACTGGGTCCGCAGTTCCCTTAAACTCAGGGGGTTTCAGAGATTTGAAATTCCGAAAGGCATTGGCGTTGGCATTGTTGGGTGGTGGCTGAACCGGGGGACGGTCCAAGTTCTGCCTGAGTAGGTCCATGAATCGCTCCATAGGGTCTCTCCTTGGGTTTTCCACCTCCAGGGTATCATCTTCAGCTTCCTCTTCATCATACTCAGAGTTATCAAACAGGTTATAGTCACTACCTTCATCCTCGCTCAGGTTCTGATCCTCTCTCTCTCGGTTTTGGTGGCCTTCCGGCCCATGGTGGCTACCCTGGCCTTCAGAGCTGGCCGGGTGAGCTCGAGTGTTCATTCTTCTGGGTGGCATGATTCTGATAATAAGACAAAAATGGGTTAGGGTTTTCAATTATTTGACCGTATTTAGAGAAGTCAGGAACGTATTGTTCCTCCTTACACAGGGTTAAAATTTCGAAAGTCGTAGTGCTCTTATGATGGCGATAAACTGTAAAAACTTTTTAGGGGAAGTCGTTACGTGGTTCGAAAACATTTGTAGGAATTTCCAAAATTTCGAAACTTCGCAATCTGTAGAAATATTTTCAAAAATTTTTAAATAACTAAAACCGTTTTTTTTTTGAAAGGTTTATTTTAGAAAAATCGTAGGAATATTTTGGAAAATGTGGAGAACAATTTGAAATCACATATCGTAAATTTGAAATAGCATGGTTGTATTTGGGGCTTGTAGCAGTTGTATAATCACAGTTGTATATCAAAACAGTAGAGCATGGCATCGGAAAGTAAAGCAGTTGAGACAATATCAAGGAAACTGAAACTAAATAAGTACGGTACAAGGGTGGTCACAAGTTCGATGTTAGAGCCAAATACATAGTTCCGATGTCAAAGTCTAGCAAAAGTGGAACAAATACAAGTACATAATCCGAATAGTCAAGGCTACACAAAAGTAGGGCTACATCCATACATACTATCTGAAGTCACATCTACATATATGTAGGTCAGTCTACTCATCCACTGGTCAGAAAGGACGCCACTGCACAAGTCAACTGTCCCGCAAAATCGACACACTAATGTCATCTGAACCTAGGGGACTGAGCTATCAGTAACACATCACGGGGCCGCACCGCGGCGGAGCAAGGCCCTCACTCGGGCAAATGCACGACGCACAACACGCCTAACATCCCTAGCCCGGATCACTCCGCCCCCGCGGATCCCTAATCCGAGAACCCTCTCGCGACTCCTCCTCTCAATCCTGTGGAGGCGAGCTCTAGTCCTCCTAGCTACAGTAGTCCTCATCTCAGCCTGGATCCTCAAGCGCGCCTCGCGCTCCTCCACTATCACCCTCCTCGCCTCGTTAAGTCGGGCCTCCGCAGAAAGTAAGTCTCGGGTCATGAACTGCACGACATAGGCGTGCTCAGCGCCCGACACCGGGGGTAGGTCCAGTGGTGGGGGTGGCATAACAGGGGCAGGAGCAGGAGCAGGGGTAGGGTCACGCTCCTCCTCGCTAGAAGTGTCCTCCTCGGGATCATCATCATCAGAAGAAGTGAGGCTCAATAACTGTGGAGAGGGCGGGGGTGTCACAACACGGTCCTCACCGGATCGCACACTCTCCTCATCAGTGGCCACAGGGGAGGGGGTAACAGGCTCAGGCTCCATAAAGGGCTCCTCCTCGGGGTCCTCATCATCAGTATCCCCTAATATCGTAATCCAGGGGCCCAGCTCAGGGTCAGCATCAGTATCCTCAACAGGGTCCTCAGTCTCTCTCAGTAGTGCCTCATCATGCTCCCTCTCATAGGCCTCAGGGTCTGGTATATCCTCCATCTACACAAGGGAAATAAGCTAGGTTACTAACCAAAAAGAAGGGTTTAAGAAGTAGTTCCCTCACGGGCCTTTGAAGTCAGGGCTATATCCGATAACCCGACTGTGAACTCGATGAGAGCTCCAGGTATTAATGGGATTATTATTAGTGTTATATTATTCGTATTATTATGGTTGCTTTCCTAAATTACTATCGTTTCTGAGAACTGTAACCTTCTCTCTGATACCATTTCTGTGACGCCCCCAGATCCGGGGTCGGAGATCTAGGCGCTCACGGTCCATTTTCCATTAATAGCATACTTGTTCTTGCACATGATATAAATAAACAACCATCGACCCCACAATAAACTCACACCGCACACACACACACACACACAGGTTAGAGTCTCAGAAACGTCATACATTTGATTAAGCAAAAGTAAAAGTTTTAGAGTTATTACAGACCGAATTAAATAGCATTTATGCTACCAGCAACACTTCGATATGAAGCGAAGTTGGCGGCTTGAAAGTTTGTTGCGGTACACTGCCTTGCACAGGTCATACTTATAAATAAAACGTACTAACAAAAGTTGCCAACCAATCCGGCTAATGGGGCCTACCGGTGGAATCTCAACTGCAGCCTGGGGTCTAGTCACCTGCTTTCGAACAGTCTGACTGGTTCTTGCCATTTCTCTTAGTTGTTGTGTTTGTAAAATTTGAAAACAAGCAAGAGTGAGCAACTATAGCTCAGCAAGAATATAGGTATAAGATAAGCAATATAACATTTCATATGTATAACAGTTGTTAAACTCGTTGTATCAATCAGTTATAAAATCACCTGTCATTATTGGTAAATTTCAAAGGTGCACCAGTACGTGCCCTTGTTTTCAAAATAACCTTGCAGTTCTAGCTACTGCATAAAGTCAACATCTTTCTCGTCAAAATAGGACACTATCGGCAACTGGCACATAGGCCTAAGATGCAGTGTCAAAGCATTTTTCTAAAGTGGAGGAATGGGACTTAAAGAAAACATAAAACCTGACAGGGATTGACGATGATCAGTCGCCACATCCGAGTCCAATAATCCGCGGGTCTTCTCTACCGGTAGAAGGATAGAAACTACATCCGTAACTATCCTCGGGTGAAAACTACATCCGTAATCACCCTCGATCAAAACTACATCCGTAATCATCCTTCGGCAACACCTGGGCCGGAATAATAATTGATGCACCGCCTGGCTCACGGCCGCTTACACATCCCGGGAATCGTTCGTCAACGATTCCCACACCTGCCAGAGTCCCCTTTTTCTTTTTCTTTTTAAAACCAGATTTTGATTGAAAACAGAGTAGTTGTGGTTCGACATCAGTCGACCGATAATTCTTGAAATCATACAAGAAGCGAATCCTGACCGGGGGTTTTCGAAAAGGTTTTGAGTTCGAAAAAGTTCGAGTTTGAAAGTATTAAAAGGTATCTTGGATTAACTTTGTTTTTAAAATAGTGAACAATAATCATTAAATGATATTTTAAGATTTAATATTAATAATTAATAAAATAATTATTTAATAAATAAACTTTTAATCCAAGATAGGGTTTCGAGTATTTACGAAGATATAATAATAGTTACTTGAATATACGATACCACCCGAATGACCCTTCGGGTTTTCGAAATATAGATACGATATAATAATATACCGCTCCCCGGTCAATAGTATATACGGACCGCTACGACCTCTATTGCTAGAGTCGTTGTCCGAAGAAAACATTTCAATCTAAGTTCAAGGGGTAAAAGCATACATGTACTTGTTCAATTTCAATTGCATCAATACTTCGATAAACATAGCATTTGATATAATTTGAAAACTACAAACACAACAGTGAAAATCCTTGTGTATGTATAAGTTTTGAAAAGTAAACTTGCCTTGGTTTAGTTGGGGTGGTAGAGCGTGCGGAGTCGAACGATCTATACATAAGCAATAACCGTTCGTTAGTACCTTAACAATATCTCTTTAATTACGAGGTTTAGGGGGGTACGAAATTAACTTAATAACTCCGTCTTATGACTCTCTAGCCCCACTATAGGTTCATGTCATCACTCGATCACGATCGTCACTTATTCGACCTAATTTAATTACCACGCTCGAATCATAATCATTAACTTAGAATTTTGGTCCACCAATCAACTTTTTCCCTTGCGCGAATTTTACTCTATCATTTTTATAAAATCCAAAAATTCATATTTTAATCCAATTCTTTTTGGGTGGTCTTCCCCACTGCATTCCCTATCTTCTCAGATTTTTCCATGATGTTACACATATTTCTAGGGGTTTAAACAAGGTCCACAAGAGGGTCACTTAGTGCAGTCCATAGTCCAGAAACACAACTCACTCTTCCGGCTATAACTTAAAATCTATACATGACAAAATTATGAACCTTACATATTCAGAAACTACAGATCAAGACCTTTCCAACAATATAAGGTAGGTGTTCAGGGGATCAGTTTAAGGGTTCCGAATTAGAGTTTCAAAAAGGGGTCAGTGCAGATTGTCCAACAACTCCTTTACCACAAGTCATGTCTCTTCTCAAAATTCCACCAACTCCAAAAATCATCATAAATTCCTAACAAAATTCTCATACACTTATGGGACCTCATACCACATAAAAATAATTTTCAATATGACAATAACCATCAACATCCATGATTTTTCATAAATCAAACTATAATCAACACTTTTGTGCACCAATCTTTTAGATCTACTAATACTAAGCAATGTTCTTGCCATGGCTACTAAGGGTTAGAATTTATACCTTCCTTGAAGCTCTTAGTAACTTAACAAAGCTTGAAATACTCTCCAAACACCTTGGTTGATCAATCTATGGCTTAATCTTCAAGATCCAAAAAAACAAGAACAATAAGAGTTACTATTCACCTAGAACTTTAAGAATTTATAACTAGAAAACTAATGGATGAAAAGGGTTGAAATTCATAGCATACCTTTCTTATATGATTTAGAGTACCTAGGATTTTTGTCTTGAATTTAGAGTGATGGGAAGTGGAAGAAAGGAAATTAATTTCCTTCTTGAATGTTCTTGGCAGAATGGTTTATGAACAAGGGAGAGAGTTTTACTTTTTTTTTTGGTGTTGGGTGAATTGTTGATAAAGTATGTTGGTTGATATATATATTAGTGTATAGATATGTGATGCATGTACAAGTCTAGGTATAGGCCACCATGCCCTCTTGTCTCCACCTTTTTGAAAAAGCAACTAACTAGGTACTAACTAGATTCTTGTATTTTAGTTTGTTTCTAACTAGCTACCAACTACTTGGTTCTAATCTTAGACTAGGTGGTTTGCATGGAATTTGCATGGGATGCATGAAATCTTGCCACCTTGCATGGTTAGTAGGTATTTTCCAATTTCCATAATTTTCTAAATAAATCTTAAACATTTTTGGTGGAGTTTTTCCTTCAATATTCTTTCTAAAATCCAACTTCCTAATTTTAAGTATATATATAGTTCCTTGGTTCTCAAAATAATAAAACCATGATCTTGTCGTAGTATTCGTATTTATCGATACCCCGGAAATGTACGAAAATAATAAAATAGAATTTTGCGAAATCCGTCGACATTTACATACACTTATTTTCCATAAGGGAACATAATATCATTACAAATCTTCATTTATCCGTCATTCATATATGGGGGTGGGATTCACTTCTCTTACATAACAAAGTTACTATTCATTCCGTCTACTCCAATAATATCAAAAATCAGGGTTCTTACATCATGTAAGTAATGCAAAGCATTACAAACAATTAGGCTTGTTATTAGATGTATACAAGCATGCCTCTGTGACTAACAATCTCCCCCAAATTGTGAGTAAGACCCTTAGTCACAATTTCATGTCTGATAACAAGCCTAACATACATAAAGATAAAACTTGAAAAGTACATGTATGATATTTGATTGAGAACATGAATAGAATTACAAGTTGTGTAATCTTACATAATATGGTGAAATACTAGCCATTCTCATTTGATTCCATCTCCATTGCTTTGGCTTGTAGATCATCATATGCTTTCTGTTTCCTTTCTTTCTCCTTTCTTGCATTCTCATCCATGGCCCTTATGATCTCTGCCATAGCATCCAATTCTTCAAGCAGAATAGAGTTTTTGAAGTCTTCAAGTACTGGTTTCAGAATGTTGGCAGGATAGTGACTGAGTAGGTTCATTCTTATATTAACATTATCTCCATTTCTTTTCCTATACTTCACCACATAGGGATTGAATTGAACTCTACACAATCCTTTTGTCCTTAGCTTTTTTGCTTCAACTTCCAGTCTATCAATTTCTTTCTCCCTTTCTAGCCATTTCTCAAAGCACCCATTCCTTATCTCCTCAGCATAGTCTCTCTTCATCTTCACAAAATCAATCAACTCCAGCTTCCATATATAATCTCTCCACTTTGTCTTCAAAATCTAACAATGCAATGATTCTTTCTATCTCATGTAACTTGCCCCAATTTTGACAACCCCCTTGTTTGAATTTCATCTCTCTTCCATCAGTGTATTTGATCTCAAGGCAGTCATTCAAAATTGTAGCATAGCAGATTCTTTGAGCTCTTAGAAATTGCAGTTGCTCTTCATCAAAATCTTCATCTAGTGGTTGGAGTTTCAGTCCTGGATAGATATTTATGACCCTTGACTTAGATGGCTTCACTCTCCTAGCAGCATGCTTGAATTTAAACCTTTTCACTTGATTGTTTGGCAGGAACTTATGACCTTTGCTTGTAGACCATTGTAGTACTCCATTAGCAGTTTGCTTTTGGAAACATACACCTGGTTTCTTGATCTGAATCTTCTTCTCTTCTTGAGGTGGCAAAACAGTTGCAGAAGCCATTGATTCAGATTTTGGTAGGTCATTACTAACAACATTCACACTAGACTTGTGTTATGGTGAGTTTACTGATAGCAATGCCTAAGGCTTGTTGTTTTCCACTTTTCCTCTCATAGACTTTGCCTTGGTCATCATCACCTTTCCTATCCTTGCTGTCTTTCTTCTTCTTCTTATCTTCATCACCCTTATCACTCTTATGATGACTTCTCCTCCCATCACTCTTGTCTTCATCTTTATCATCCTTATCCTTCCTGGTTTTGGCCATTTCTGGAATTGCACCAGTTGCAATGAATGTTCTGAGAATGTGTAGTGCTTCCAAATCTTCAGCAGTTCTGACTCCATCTTTCTTTTGTAGCTTATTAGTGACAGCAATGATGAGCCTGTGATTTTGAGGAGTGAGATCACTGAGAATAACTAACTGATTGACATCTTGAATTTTAGTACCAGACTGATAGAAGATGGTTCTTGGTTTGATGCATACTTCAGGAAGTCTAGCTTGTTGACCATTTCTCAGTTCAATATACAGACTCTTGTTGTTCTCCCCTTTCTGCTCAATTAGTTCCAAGATAGCATCAATCTCAGTGAATTTTAGGACTTTCAAGGTGTCAAAAGATAGGTGCCATATCTTGCCATTGGTCACCATCATAATTTCCTTGAGAAGGATTTGATTTAGCTTTCTTGGAATAATTGTTAGATATTTGATTTGATCTCTGAGGCTTCTTCTGTATAGCAGTGTATCTCCTCCTACCTTTGCCATTGAGGCTTCTAGAAACTTCAAGAATGCAGCATCATGATAAATTTCTGAATTTGCTACTTCTATCAGCTTGGCCTCTGTAACCATATTAACTTCCACGGGATAACCTTCATGTTTGGAGGCTTGGACTAGATTACTCTGCATGGAACCTGCCACCACTGTAGTAGTGATAGTTTGCTTTTGGCCACTTGGAGTAGTGATGTGCACATGTAGTAGAGTTACAACTGGCAGAGAAGATGGAGGCTCATCAATTTTGGCTTTCCCTCTGCCTGGAGCATGAGTTGTAGATTTTGGAGTTCTTGTTGGTTGACCACCCTCAGTTATGATAATGCCTTTTTCTTTAGGTTTCTCCCCCTTATTCTCCCCTTAGGGTTTGAGCTCCTTAAGGTCCTCTTCTCCCCCTTAGGCTTGTTGTCAGGCACAGGAGCTTTGGTAGGGGCCTTTCCTTTGGGTTGGAAGAGGTGGGATTGAGAGTTTCATCAGGTAGAGGGAGCCCCATGTGCTTCATCATAGCAGACAGCATCAGTTGTTGATGTAGAAGAACATCAGCTGTGGTGGTGGCCTGAGTGTTCAACTGTTCATTAAGAGTTGCAACTGTGTCTGTAAGATGAGCATTGGATTGCTTGAGTGAGGTCACTTCTTTTTCCAGGGAATCCACCTTGGTGAAAAGCTCAGTAGACTTAAAACCAGACAATGATTGCTCCTTGAGTCTCTTCACCTCATACTTGGTCATTTCATGCACATGGACTTCAGTTACCAGTTTATCACCATATTGATTTTCAAAGAGAGTCCTCAGCATGGCATTGGCTTCAGTTGTTTGACCAGATAAATTTTGAAATTGAGTTCCCAGATTCTTAACAGCATCTTTAAGCAAAGCCAAGCCATTGTCCATCTTTGTGCAGGTAGACTTGCATTCTTGAATGTCTTTGATCACAGAATTTAGAGATGGAAACCTTGCTGCAAAATCCCTTTTTATTTCATTTACCTCCTTGATGGTGGCTGCACATACTTCATTGATCTCTGTCTTAAGGCCCTTGCCAAGATAGTGTGCAGCTTTCAAGGTTCCCTTGTAGGTATCATTGACAGCTTCATACACATCACTAGGATTTAGAGATTTGGCATTAGACCCTAGTGAAGTGATGTACTCCTCTTTTAGGAACTAAAGACCTTCTGAGAGAGCAATGTCATATTTGCCCTGTAGCCAAGCATCTACATTACCATCCCTTTCAGCCTCATCTGCTATTTTCTCCTTTTGCATTTCTACATCTTCTTTATGACATGGCAGAATGGCTTCATAGTTGGCATTTGGAATATGTTAGATATAATTGATGTGAATTTAATCAGTGTTTAAGTGTTATAGTGAATAATCAGAGTTTAGCTGGAAGCGGTTAGAGTTTGTTAAACGCTGACGGATGGAAGCTCGACAGAGTTTGTTAAACTCTGTCTGGAGGAAGCGTCTACTGGTCGACAGTGTTTGAAGACTATTTGAAGATAATTATAGAAGCAATATCTTTGAAGATTGGATAGTTGTCAAAGAGATTGTGTTGACTAAGGAGACGTGTAGCAATCGTAATTGATATCAATTGTATAGATGATTTATAGGAATATCAATTTAACGATTGTACAGTAGCTGTATGTTTTGTAAATACAGTTAGGTTAACCCTAGAAGGGTATCGAACAACGAAATCATTCATTGTAACCTAAGCAGCTCTCTGTGATAGTTTACATCACTGAGAGAGGAATTATTAATTCCAAACAGTTTTTAATTATTAAAACGTGTGTTCTTGTTAATCTCTCATACAAATCTTGATTATATTTGTGTATTCGGCCTAACAAGTGGTATCAGAGCCAATCTGTTACTTAATACAGTTTAAGATCCACACACAAAACTATAATCAATGGCAGAGATTCCTCCTCCAACAGGTCTAGGTTCTGAGAAGGCTCCTACTACTGTGAGTCGTTATGAGACTATTAGGGTTCCTATTCTGAGACCAGCAGATTATGTTATCTGGAAGGTAAAGATGACTATGTTTCTGGAAGCTACAGATCCAGAATATCTTGACAGAATTTATGAAGGTCCTCATAAGCCTACCAAGCTATCTGCTGTTACTGATGGTCAAGAGGCTAAAACAGTTCCAAAAGAAAAGAAGGATCTGACTCCTGAGGATATTTCATCTATTGCTAAGGATGCAAAGGTTAGGCATCTACTTCATAGTGCTTTAGATAATGTCATGTCTAATAAAGTGATTAACTGCACTATTGCCAAAGAAATCTGGGATGCTCTTGAAGTTAGGTGTCAAGGAACTGCTGCTATCAAGAAGAATAGAAGGAACATACTCACACAGGAGTATGAGTACTTTGAGGCAAAGTCTGAAGAAACCATGACAGAAACATTTGACAGATTCTGTAAACTGCTCAATGATTTGTCATTTGTAAATAAAGAGTATGATTTAGAAGACTCAAATCTCAAGTTTCTTCTTACTCTACCTGAAAAGTGGGGATGTGAAAGCAACCACTATTAGAGACAATTATGATCTTGCTGATACTGAGATTGATGAAATCTATGGGTTGCTCAAAACTCATGAATTGGAAATGGAACAGAGAAACGGAAGATCAAGCAAGAAGGCAAAGTCTGTTGCTCTTAAGGTTGAAGAGAAACCTGTGAAGAAAGAAGCATCAAGGAAGAAAGCTAAGGGAAAAGCTTTAGCTATAGATTCTGAAAGTGAGTCATCAGATTCTGATGTTGACTCATGTTAGGAATAATTCATAAGTTGTGATGTTAAGAATAGAATTTACACATTATACTTCTTGTAATCCTGATCTTATAAAGGATTTAGCACTGTATATAGGATTTATGTGTATGACAGTTGTCTGTATAGTTTAGTCAGGAATGAACAGTGTATCGGAGACTACATGTCAGGAACAGAGAGCAAATCCTGATGATGGTCCAATACTGATGGTTGATCAGATACTGATGCAGTGTACAGATCCTGATATCAGTCATGTTACTGATGATGTCATTATGGATGCTACAGAAACTGGCAAGTGCTATAAAACAGGATCGTTGTTTGAAGAACAAGCAAGAAGATATTATGAAGGAAAGAGTTTTTCTATTGAAGGAAACTATCGACTAGAAGGCAGAACATTGTCATGTATAGATTATATCTTTCTGTTATTAGTTGATAGGTAGCATTATAAATACTCTCTCAATATCATTGTAAAGAGCGTGAGTCGAACTAGTGAATGTGCGTAGCTCTGTATAAGGTTTGTATTCGAGAGTTCGAAACAAACAGAGAGAGATTTGTATTGTCAGCAGCTACTAAAGGTATTGTACACCTTTGGTAGAGTTTGTATTTGATCTTATTAATACAAACAAGAGTTTGATTCATTCGTTTATTCTTGTTCATATAATCAAGCAAAAATCAGACACGATTATATAACTTGTATTCAACCCCCCCCTTCTACAAGTTATTCGAGTTAACAATTGGTATCAGAGCAGGTTGATTTCGAGTAATCATAAAGATCTGCAATCATGTCTGGTTACAAGGATGGGAATACTAAAATTCCTATGCTCAAGAGAAACGAATATACTCTATGGGAAGTAAAGATGTTGCATCATCTGGAAGCAACAGATCCTGATTATCTTGACAGAATCAGAGATGGACCTTTTGTTCCAACAAAGGTCGTTGGATAAGCAACAGTTGATGGTGTGGTTATTCCAGAACATACAGCAGAGAAGCCAAAATCTGAATGGTCAGATAAGGACAAGGAGAATGTTCTCAAAGATGCTAAAGTGAGAAACATATTATTCAACAGTCTTGATTCTGTTCTCACTAACTATGTTCTCTCTTGTAAAACTGCTAAGGATATATGGGACAATCTTAAGGTTCACTGTGAAGGAACTAAGCCTGTCAGGAAGAATATGAGGACATTACTTATACAACAGTATGAGTACTTTAAATCCAAGTCTGGTGAGTCACTTACTGATACCTTTGATAGGTTTACAAAACTCATCAATGAGATGGCCATGCATGGTAAATATTATGACTTGGAGGATATGAATACAAAGTTCATGAAAGCTTTGCCTGATTTCTACAATGAGAAGATATCTGCGATCGAGGAAGCTAATGATCTGGATGAGATTTCATTAGAGGCAGTATATGGAAAATTGAGAGCTTATGAACTTGACAAGCAGCAGAAGAAGAGCAGGAGTGAAGGAAAGATGAAAACTATTGCACTTACTGCTCAATCTGAAGTTAAGAAGCTTCCTGAAGAACAGCATGAAGAGATTGCTGTAAAGAATTCAAGGAAGAAGAAAAGCAAAGAAAGTTCTGAGTCAGAGACTACTGATATGGACTCTGACAACAATGATTCTGAATCTGATATGCAAGAACTCTTTGCTATGTTTGCTAAAGCTTTCAAGAAAGGAAGATTCAACAGGAGAAGATTTAGCAAAGGACCTTTTCAAAAGAAGGAGGAGAAGAAGAGTGACAAAAGCAAAAGTACAATTGTCAAGCTTGATAAGGCCAAGATCAAGTGCTTTAACTGCAGCGAGCTTGGACATTTTGCTAGTGAGTGTAAGAAGCCTAGGAATTCAGGAAAGGGTAATGCACTTATGGTCACACAGAAGGATTGGGCTGATTCCAGTGACTCTGAAGATGAATTGGATTATGACAACATTGCATTGATGGCCAATAGTTCAGACAAACCTGGATCTCCAAAGAAAACTTCTCCATCCTCTGTTAAGGGCACAGGAAAGAAGCATTCAATTATCTTGGATAGTGGATGCTCTGGACATATGACTGGAAAGAAGTCCCTGCTTACAAAGTTTGAGAGGAAAGCTGGCCCAGTAATATCTTTTGGAGATGGCAACAAAGGAGAAACTCTGGGATATGGCTCAATTGTTTTGGGGAATGTCATCATAGGAAATGTAGCACTGGTTGAAGGCTTGAAACATACTCTTTTAAGCATAAGTCAACTGGGTGATAAAGGTTACAAATCAATCTTTGACAGAGAAGGATGCAAAATCTTGAATATGCAGAATGGAGACATTGTTCTAACTGGTCAAAGACATGGTAACATATATGAAGCCAGCTTAAGTGATACATCTAAAGGAATTGTTAGATGTCTCTACAGCAAAGCAACAAGTGATGAAAGCTGGAATTGGCACAAGAAGCTCTCACATCTTAATTTCAAGAAGCTTAATCAACTTGTTAAACACAATTTGGTGAGAGGCCTACCACAGGCAAATTTTGTGCAAGATGGACTTTGTGATGCATGTCAGCTTGGAAAGCAAAGAAGAACCACTTTCAAGAGCAAGACTGAAAATTCAATTACTGAACCATTTCACATGCTACATCTTGATCTGTTTGGTCCAGTAAACATTATGTCTATCAGCAAGAAAAGATATGCTCTAGTTATGGTGGATGATTTCACAAGGTTCACATGGGTGTTCTTTCTACACAAGAAGGATGAAGCTCCTCAGCAAATCATTGAACTCATCAAGAATATTCATAATAACTCTGAGTACAAAGTCAAAGTACTTAGGAGTGACAATGGTACAGAATTCAAGAATTCTACAATGGAGGGGTTTTGTGCAGACAATGGAATCACTCAACAGTTTTCTGCACCTGGTACACCTCAACAAAATGGTGTAGTGGAAAGAAAGAACAGGACTCTCATAGAGGCAGCAAGAACCATGCTTGCAGATGCAAAACTTCCAACCTACTTTTGGGCAAAAGCTATTAACACTGCATGTTTCACTCAGAACTGTACCTTGGTAAATAGTCATGGAAAAACTCCCTATGAGATGATCAAAGGAAAGAAACCAAGTGTGAAATATTTTCACATCTTTGGATGCAAATGCTATGTCCTAAAAGTTCATCCAGAATAACTTGGAAAATTTGAAGCCAAATCGGATGAAGCAATTTTTCTAGGATATTCAGCATCTAAGGCCTTCAAAGTTTATAATCTCAGAACTCACATTGTTATGGAATCAATTCATGTTGCATTTGATGATAAGAAATTTGGAATTTTGCAAACTGATGAAAGCCATGACGAATTGGAATTTGAAAATCTGAAGAATTCTGAGATACTCTCAAGTGATGATGAAGGTTCTCTAGAAGGAATTTCTATTGCTTCTCAAAGGAATGCTACTGTTGAGGGGGAGCAAATAAATCAAAGAGAACACAGTGATCATCAGGAGCAGACTAGTCTTTCAGAGTCTATTCCATCAGGAATTGACGTTTCAGAGTCTACTCCATCAGGAACTGACCTTTCAGAGTCTACTGAGGAAAGATCAGTAACTAGCAGCAATATGGAATCTACTGATTCTATTGATCAAAGGAGAGTTTTTGAAGGTAGAGAGAATTCTTCTACAAGGGATACCACTAACTTAGGGGGAGAGACTAGCAGAGTTAATCTACCACCTGTTAGAAAATGGACAAAGGATCATACTGAAGATTTGATAATTGGTGATCCAAATAGTGGTGTTCGAACTAGAAGATCAATTCAAAATGAATGCTTGTATAGTTGCTTTCTCTCAAAGAATGAACCTAAGAAGGTTGAAGAAGCCTTATAGGATCCTGATTGGGTAATTGCAATGCAGGAGGAGTTAAATGAGTTTGAGAGAAACAAAGTTTGGAAACTGGTACCAAGACCTAAAGATAGATCTATTGTTGGTGCAAGATGGGTTTTCAGAAACAAGCTAGATGAATCTGGTATGATTGTAAGAAACAAAGCAAGACTGGTGGCCAAGGGTTATTCTCAGGAAGAAGGCATTGATTATGATGAGACCTTTGCACCTGTAGCAAGATTGGAAGCAATCAGAATGTTTCTTGCATTTGCAGCTCATTCAAAATTCAAGGTATACCAGATGGATGTAAAGAGTGCTTTTCTAAATGGCAAACTTGATGAAGAAGTGTATGTAGAACAGCCACCTGGATTTGTTGATCCAAAGTTTCCAAATCATGTCTACAAACTTGACAAGGCACTCTATGGACTAAAGCAGGCACCAAGAGCATGGTATGAGACTTTGTCTAAATTTCTTCTTGAAAATGGCTTCACAAGAGGTACAATTGACAAAACTCTATTCTTTAGAAAGATAAAAGGTGAATTGCTTTTAGTTCAAGTTTATGTTGATGATATTATTTTTGGTTCTGCTAATGAAAAGTTGTGTGCTAAGTTTAGCAAGCTTATGCAGTCTAAGTATCAGATGAGCATGATGGGTGAACTAAATTATTTCTTAGGCTTGCAGGTCAAACAGACTGAGACTGGTATTTTCATTAATCAGTCAAAGTATATCAAAGATCTTTTAAAAAGGTTTGACTTTCAAGACTGTGCAGTTGCAAAAACACCCATGTCAACAGCCACTAAACTAGACTCTGATCCTAAAGGAAAGAGTGTGGATAATACTAGTTATAGAGGCATGATAGGCTCATTGTTATATCTAACTGCAAGTAGGCCAGATATAATGTTTTCTACCTGTTTATGTGCTAGATTCCAAAGTGATCCTAAGGAATCTCATTTAATTGCTGTGAAGAGAATTTTTAGATATCTCAAAGGAACTCCAAATCTTGGTTTGTGGTATCCTAGAGAATCTGATTTCTTTCTAATTGGCTATTCAGACTCTGATTATGCAGGGTGTAAGATAGACAGGAAAAGCACTACAGGTACATGTCAATTCTTGGGAAATAGATTGATTTCTTGGGCAAGCAAGAAGCAACAATCTGTTTCAACCTCAACTGCAGAAGCTGAGTACATAGCAGCAGGCAGTTGTTGTGCACAGCTCCTTTGGATAAGAAATCAGTTGCTGGATTATGGTATAACACTTAGTAATATTCCTATGTTTTGTGATAATACTAGTGCTATTAAAATTGCAGAAAATCCAGTTCAACATTCAAGGACTAAGCACATTGATGTCAGGTATCATTTTATTAGAGAACATATTGAGAATGGTACTGTGGAACTTCATTTTGTTCCTACTGACAAACAGCTTGCAGATATTCTAACTAAACCACTTGATGAGACTACATTCAGTAGACTAGTAAGTGAGTTAGGAATGTTAAATTTTTAGATCTGTAACATCTGCAAAAGTAGCAAGGTATGTTGTTCTTAGCTTATAGACTTGATATTCCTGTCAGGATCTATATTTGATTGTTAAATGCTTTAGCTATAACACTTTGCCTTGATAAATTTCAGTATGATAGACTTGTTAATAATCATCAGGATTAGATTTGTTATCAGGATGCTGACGTCATCAGTATTGTGTCAGTATCAGGATTATGAAAATTGTTTCAAATCCTGATGTTTACTTTGTGTAGTAATCTAATTCTGTGATGTGTTAAGTCTATGCTAGCAAGTTTTGATATTTGCATACTGATAATTTATACATCATTCAAAAATCAAAAGACAAGCAGATAACAAGAAACTGTATTTTCATTAATAGAAATCATTACATGGAAATGAAATACAACATCTTTCTGTCTAAATTTCTATTGATAATTCTATACTTGTCTATTGATATGAACTCTGAGGTACAGGACAAGGAGCATCTCAAGAAATCCATCAGGGGATGAAAGCATCGTTTGCTCTTGGATTCCTTGTCTGGGCGACTTGAATGAGAGCAGCTAACTTAAATGTATAGCATCCCCATCAAGATCAACCTCAGACTCTCGGCCAAATTCTTCATCCTCAAGTTTTGAGGAGGTTAGGGGAAGATTGTATCCAACAGATGGATGTTCTAGGGGAAACCTCTGGATATTTTCGAAAACCAATCCATTCATGATTAGTTCGATGAGAAGAGTCATTTGTTCAAAGAGATGATCAAGAATAGGATGTTCATCGATCAAGAAAAATCTGGAAAATGGGTTTGAAGGGATTTTTGGTTTGAGAAGCATTGTTGAGAAGAAAAGAAATTGAAAGGTTTTGGAGAATGGCATAAGGCGTCTGGTTCTTTTAAAGAAAGACGTGAGAAGCTGAACAGTCACTTGGAAGTTTTAATGAAGTCAAATGCTAATTATTGCATGTGACTGTATTTCTTGTTTTCAAGAAATATTGAAAATATCTAACCAATTGATTTTTGTTCAGATTAATTGTTTATTTCTTTTTCAGATAAAAGAAAAATGCCACGTGGAAAACTCCATATTAAGTCTCTGATGATATTGGTCAGGATTTCATGTGTGACCATCAGGATTTGAAAATTATATTTTTAAATCACATTGCATTTTGTGATTATTTTGATGAGAGGTCATCAGGAAAAGGAAGCTGATCAGTATTGCTTATTTATACCCTGATTTATTTCATGAAAATCAATTTTGGATTTTATTTTCCAAAAATCGTGGGTAACCGTATTTTTCAGGGACTGACACCTGTCAATCTACTTGTCAACGTGGGATAGTGGTCTGAAAGATTTGTGAAATATATTTGTTTTGAAACTCTAATCGTGGAATTGCTTTCTCTAATTTTACATTCTCTAAAGCAAAAATCACTCTTGAGTTTTCAAAATCACTAATCCATTTCAAGAATTTTTCAAGTTTCTTTTCAGATCAAAAATGGTAGCTCAGAGAAGATTACCTAAATCAGTAGCCTTCAAGTTTGGTGACTTTGATTTTATGACAAACAATCATGTTGCAGCTATCACCAACAAGGAAGGAGTGTCATCTGATTTTCATCCAATCATGGACTTTCTGGCGAATGGACCATTAAGTTATGCATTGACAGCATCTCCACAGATTAATCAAGTAGCTGTTTCACAAGCTTGGAAGAATGCTGAGGTAATTGATTCTACTCAGAGTCAATCAGGTAAGATTGTTCTACATTTAGGACAAGATTCATTTGACATTACTGAATCTGTTGTTAATTCAGTACTTTGCTTACCTGTTACTGATAGTTATGAGAATGTACCATCTGATGATAATATAAGAACTATGTTGTCTGAATTAGGTTATAGTGGACCTCTAGATAACATGAGCCAGTTGAATAGGTCTTTTCTTAGAAAGGAATGGTCTTTTTACTTTGATCAAATTGCTAAATGTTTTACTGGCAAATGTAGTTCTTTTCAGCAAATTACTTCTGTTACATCACATATTGCTTATAGTTTGCTTTATGACAGAGTAATCAACATTGGTCATATTATCTTAAGTCAGATGAGTATTAAACTTGGGTTAAGAGATCAAAACAGGAAAATGGTTTATTATCATAGATTTATGCAAATGTTTGTTAACCATTTTATTCCTGATGTTGAAACTAGATTTGGTAGAGAACATTGTGTTTCTTCTTATGAACAGCAAAAGAGAATTTTCTCTGACATTACAAAGAAGGACAATGAAAAGAATCTAGATGAAATACCTGCAATTCATTATCCATATCATGTTCAGGTAATTCTTAAAACTCATCTTCCTACTTTCTACAATTCTTCTTTCTTTTGTGGTGAAATGGCTCAGGAATCTCAATTGGAGGAGAACCCACCTGTGTCTACCCAAGTAGCCCAAAACATTATAGTCTCTGAAACAATTCAAGAACCAAATTTTGATCCACAGCCTATTGTTTCAAAGAAACCAACCTCTGGTATTTCTCAAAAGACATCAGTTGTAAGGAAGAGAAGATTTGTTGTGTCAAGTAGTAGTAGTAATTCTAGTGAAGATGATGATGATTTAACTCTTGCTGAGAGAGCAGAATTGAAGGCTGCAATTCAACTTTCTTTGTTAGCACAAAGAGATGAAAAACCTAGTCACAGCCAGGCTGCAGTCTCTCAAAAGGCTGTAGTTCTTAAAAAGGGAAAACAGTTACTAGATACTGACTCTCAAAAGACTGTGTCTATTGAACCAAGATCTCATCCCAAGATCACTTCTGTGTCTACACCTCTTGAGTCTTCTCAGGATAAATCTTTTGCTCACTATATCAGGAGAACAAGGAGAAAGATTCAATTGTCACCTACACACACAGAGTCTAGTCCAACTAATATCATGCAGGTTTCTACAAATCAAGCTACATCTATGTCAGTATTTGACAAGAGAGATCTGGATATTGATTCTTCATGGGAAACTACATTATCATACAGACTGGCTATGGGACTAATTTCTCTCAAAGTGAAGTTGTCAAGGCCTGTTCTAGACTTTCTGGTTGAAAGAGTACCAAAACATTTATTTCCAGATGAATATGGACTTCTACATCAAAGACTTGACTTAATGAAGATGTATTTCTATGTGTCTGTCAGAAGACAATTAGTCAAAAAATTTGGACTCTCGAAGCATGGTGCACTTCAATCACTTCATGCATATTTATTTGACAAGAATGTCATTATTGAAGATGCTTCAGCTCAAGGTGAACAACTGGAGGAAGTAGATAGAGGAATGCAGTCAACAGAAGATACTATTGCACCAGTGGTGAATAGTAGGAAAGATCAGATCACAGTCACTGTAACACAAGAACCATCTAGTCAGAGGAAGGATGACTCAGGAGCTGTGATAGCTGATGTTGAAAGGACTTCTGTGATGACTGAAAATGCAAGTGAGATACCCTATGATATGGGAGGAATGACTTTGGTTGATTTTTCTGAAGATCAAACAAATTTTGTTCAGTCAGAGTCTATCCACCTTGAGGGTGTGTCTCAGCAAACAACACTTAAAGACGGTGATGTACTAACTATGGTGTCTAATGAAGTATTACTGAAGACATCAGAGTCTAGTAAAGAACCTGAAAGTGGTATACTGGAGCCTGTAGTTTCTGAAAGGAAAGAAGATGATTGTAAGGGTTCAGAGACTATAGCAGCTCACTCCTTGGAGAAAACCTCAAGCCACATGCCAAATGAGGAACCCTCTCTCCATGTGAGTTCAGGTATAAAAACTTCTTCTAAACTCTATTTTTCTGTAGGTCATGAGAGCACTTATCTAAATTTGAGTGATACACTTGAAAAGATGGACTTAGATCCACAATTTGAGCGGCTGGCTCCTGACCAGGCAAAAGGTGAGGTAGAAAGAGTGTTGACTTTAGTAAGTCAAAGTGAGAATGAGGATATGGATGATCAACTCCATAGTAAGGGAGAGAAAATTAGGAAACCATCATTTGATTTCTGGGATCAGGTTTTTCCTGAATCTTGGTCTGAAAATTTGGGTATGGATGCTGGTACTTATTCATTCATCAAAATGTATCAGAAGAATGACCTAGCACATCACAATGCAAAGCCAGAAGTTAAAGCTCAGAAGCAAAAGGAGAGGCTTGCAGGAATCATTAACAGAAGAGGTGCCAGGATAAAGCAATCTCTTGATACATATGTACCAGATGAAGATCCTAATGATCCTAGTGTTCCTTTGTATGTACTTCCAATATCAGCTAGAATTGAGACATCAACAGTCTTTGATCACTCTAAAGAGGAGTCAGGATTTGAAGATGTTAGTACACAGAATACTGGTGAACGAGATGATGATCATGTTTCAGTTCCAGAACAGAAAGATGAAGATGTTGATACTTCTAATCAGGTTTTATTACTTGAATTTCATACAACTCAAACAACTTCTTCTACAAGACTTGAAGAAACAGTTCTTTCTGATTCTGATACTAGAGATACTAGAAGCACTTCCAACATTGAAGTTCATTCTGATGTTTTGAACGATATTCAGAATTCTCAAATTGATATTCAAACAAGACTTCAATCACTTGAAGATAACCAAGTCACAATTATGGAAAATCAAGCAGTTCTTATGAATCTCATTTGTTCTATTTCTGAATCTCTTGGAATTAATGTTGCTGATGTCAAAAAGGGGGAGATAAAGACAATTCAAAGACAACAACAACAACACCACCAGACTGAGGATGATAAAGCTGGGGGAGATAAAGATCAGACAAAGGGTAGTAAAAAGAAGAACCAGGAGTGACAGTGGTGAATCTCAGCTAGGAAGTGGTAAAGGAAGAGCAGCATTAATAGTTAAAATTCTTTCTTCTAAGTACTAGATAAACGTCTACATCTGAGAAGGAGGTACTTAACTTCATAATTCTACATTCATAAATTCTATTCTGGTTGTATTGTTATATGTTTTGACATCCACAACTTAGATTTATGCTTCAGATTTTAAAGCATAAATAGGGGGAGATTGTTAGGAATAATTCATAAGTTGTGATGTTAAGAATAGAATTTACACATTATACTTCTTGTAATCCTGATCTTATAAAGGATTTAGCACTGTATATAGGATTTATGTGTAAGATAGTTGTCTGTATAGTTTAGTCAGGAATGAACAGTGTATCGGAGACTACATGTCAGGAACAGAGAGCAAATCCTGATGATGGTCCAATACTGATGGTTGATCAGATACTGATGCAGTGTACAGATCCTGATATCAGTCATGTTACTGATGATGTCATTATGGATGCTACAGAAACTGGCAAGTGCTATAAAACAGGATCGTTGTTTGAAGAACAAGCAAGAAGATATTATGAAGGAAAGAGTTTTTCTATTGAAGGAAACTATCGACTAGAAGGCAGAACATTGTCATGTATAGATTATATCTTTCTGTTATTAGTTGATAGGTAGCATTATAAATACTCTCTCAATATCATTGTAAAGAGCGTGAGTCGAACTAGTGAATGTGCGTAGCTCTGTATAAGGTTTGTATTCGAGAGTTCGAAACAAACAGAGAGAGATTTGTATTGTCAGCAGCTGCTAAAGGTATTGTACACCTTTGGTAGAGTTTGTATTTGATCTTATTAATACAAACAAGAGTTTGATTCATTCGTTTATTCTTGTTCATATAATCAAGCAAAAATCAGACACGATTATATAACTTGTATTCAACCCCCCCTTCTACAAGTTATTCGAGTTAACAACTCAAACACTGATGAATCATCTGATTCTGAGGATGATGAAGAGATGAGAAAAATGGTTGTCTTGATGGTGAAGACTTTCAAGAAGATGGGTTTCAAGAACTTTAAGAAGGGAAACAGGTTCTCTAGAGATTCAACTTCAGACAAGAAGAGTTTCAGAAAGTCTGAGAGAAAGGAGACTAAATCTGGGAAGAAAGATAGGTCTGAGATTCAATGCTACAAGTGTAAGGGGATGGGTCACTATGCTCCTGAGTGCAAGAAGGGTAAAACTGAAAAGGCACTCATCACAAAAGGTAGAGATTGGGTAGATACTTCAGACTCAGATGAGAAAGTCAACTATGCTCTCATGGCTTCTTTTGAAAATGAATCTGAGGACTCTGAAAATAAGGTACCCTTAACTACTTATGCTTATAATACTGATAATATATCTGAATTGAGAATTTATCTTAAGGCATTGCATATCAGTTATAGGGATCAGACTTTAGAGAATGAGAGAATCATATCTGAGAATTCTGAACTTAAAGAGAGAAATAAAGTTGTTGAAGAAAAACTTGAAAACATGCAACAAGTTCAGAAAGAAAGAGATGATGCAGTTTATTTAGAACAAGAGTTGCTAGGCAGGTATAAGCAACTAGAATCTGAACTGGAGAAGGCAAATCACATAATTAAAACTTGGACTGATTCTGGAAAAGACACTAATGAGGTTTTTCAGTCAGACACATTTGGTTTAGGTTACTGTGAGGGAGATGAACTTAGGTTTCAAAATCAAGTCAAAATTAGAACTTATCTTCCAACTACAAAATTTGTTCATGGAGTAAATGAACCTAAGTCTGAAGCTGAAAAAGGAACTGTTAAGAAAGAACCAGTAAAGACTAGTGTTAAACAGGTTAATATTGGTTTAATGACAGATAAACAACTCAAGCATAGGCTTAAGGAGTTAAAATCTGTTAAGAAACAGAAAGTGTCTAGAAAGAACAGAAATGGTAAGGTAGGCATTTCTCAAGGTAATTATCTAATGCTTGCTACTTTTGCTCCAAGAAAGACATGTCATAACTGTGGTAGCACTAACCATCTTGCTAGCTTTTGCAGGAAGAATAAAAATATTAATTCTTTACCTTCAAAGTCTGAAGTAAAGAAAGAAAATGTTAGAGCTAGACCACAGACTTTATGCAAACATTGTGGAAGTACTTGGCATTCTATTTATACTTGCAGGGATTATCATGCTATTTATCATAATTACTATGAACTTAAACCCAATTTGAAATGGGTTAAGGTTAATTCTGCAAGTGTAAACTCTGAAAGTGTTAGCTTAAACTCTGATAATGTGAATTCCGCTGCAAAAGCTAACAAAGTTAAGAAAGCCAAAGGATCCAAGCAAGTCTGGATCCTTAAAACTGACCTTCAGTAAATGGTTGTGATTGCAGGGCACAAGGGAGAGTACCCTAGTCGTGGACAGTGGATGTTCAGGACACATGACTGGAAATAAAGCCCTGCTATCAGAGTATGTGGAGAAGGCTGGCCCAAAAGTTTCCTATGGAGATGGCAATGTAGGACATACTCTCGGATATGACAATATCAATCTTGGAAATGTCATCATCACAAATGTAGCTCTGGTTCCAGGACTCAAGCATGATCTGCTATCTATGAGTCAAATCTGTGACAGAGGTTATCATGTAGATTTTCAGCCTGAATATTTTGAAATCATCAGTAAATCTACAGGGAAAGTTGTTCTAGTTGGAAACAGGCACAACAATATCTATGAAATAAAGTTGTCAACAAACTCTAATGGCAAAGCAGTGTGCCTGTCAACAAGAATGTCTAGTGAAGAGAGTTGGAAGTGGCATAAGAAACTCTCTCATTTGAATCTAAACAACATCAATGAGTTGATTAGAAAGAATCTTGTCAGAGGACTCCCAAAATCTTTATTAAATGTTGATGGCCTGTGTGATTCTTGTCAAAAGGCCAAACAAAGGAAGTCATCTTTCAAGAGCAAGACTGAATCTTCAATTGTTGATCCTTATCACCTTCTACATGTTGATCTCTTTGGACCAGTGAATGTAATGTCAATTGGAAGAAAGAAATATGCTTTAGTCATTGTTGATGAACACACCAGATATACATGGGTGTATTTTCTAGCAAAGAAGGATGAAACTGCATTAACTCTGATGGAGCATGTAAAGCTACTGGACAAAGGATCAAAACACAAAGTCAAAATAATTAGGAGTGATAATGGAACTGAATTCAGAAATGCAACAATGGAAGAATTCTGCAAAAATAGAGGAGTGAAGCAAGAGTTTTCTGCACCTGGTACACCACAGCAAAATGGTGTAGTTGAAAGAAAGAACAGAACCTTGATAGAAGCTGCCAGAACTATGCTTGATGAAGCAAAGTTGCCAACCTATTTCTGGGCAAAAGCTGTTCAAACTGCTTGTTTTACTTAGAATGCTACTCTGATCAACAAGCATGGAAAAACACCATATGAGATGGTGAGGGAAAAGAAGTCAAACTTAAAATATTTTCATATTTTTGGGTGCAAGTGTTTTGTGCTGAAAACTCATCCTGAACAGTTGACAAAATTTGATCTAAAAGCTGATGAAGGAATTTTTGTTGGCTATCCACTGTCAACTAATGCCTTCAGAGTTTATAATCTGAGAACCAAGGTGATCATGGAGTCAATACATGTGTCATTTGATGACAAGAAAATAACTGGACTTGAAGATGTAGATGAACATGATCAACTGCACTTTGAAAATGAAGACTTAAACTCTGATGAAGTAAACTCTGATGATGTTGAATTGACAAACTCTGTTGAGTTAAACTCTGAACCTCTACCGGTAAATACTGAAGAAACTTCTCAGCCACATTCAAGGGGAGAACCAGTTGAGGGGGAGCATGAAGAATCACTTCAAAGTGATGGCTCAAATTCTGAAAGTGAGTCAGCTGAAAAATCTGGATCAAACTCTAATGACTCAAACTCTGAGCAGTCAAACTCAGGGGGAGCCTCAGAGAATGAAGAGAGTCAACAAGAAAATCAGTAGAACATGGATCGAGGGGGAGGATCAAATACTGAGAGAAGTCATTTGCCTTCAGCTAGGAAATGGACAAAATCTCATACACCTGATTTGATTATCGGTGATCCAGATGCAAGAGTAAGAACAAGGAGTGCAACAACAAATGAATGTCTGTTTCATGCTTTCTTGTCACAATCTGAACCAAAAAAGGTAGAAGAAGCTTTTTAAAATGCTGACTAGATAACAGCAATGCAGGAGGAGTTAAATGAATTTGAGAGAAATGAAGTTTGGACCCTTGTACCAAGACCAAAGAATAGATCTATTGTTGGTACTAAATGGGTTTTGAGAAATAAAACTGATAGTGAAGGGGTTGTTACAATAAACAAGGCCAGGATTATGGCAAAAGGCTATTCACAGCAGGAAGGAATAGATTATGATGAAACTTTTGCTCCAGTTGCAAGGTTGAAGGCAATAAGGATGTTTTTAGTATATGCCTCTCATAAGAAATTCAAAGTATTTCAGATGGATGTGAAAAGTGTCTTTCTGAATGGGAAACTTGAAGAAGAAGTGTTTGTTGAACAACCACCAGGATTTGTGGACCCCAAATATCCAGATTATGTCTACAGGCTTGATAAGGCACTCTATGGACTTAAGCAGGCACCAAGAGCATGGTATGAAACTCTGGCTCAATTTCTTCTAGAAAGTGGGTTTCACAGAGGTACAATTGATAAAACCCTGTTCTACTTCAAAACTGGTAGTGACTTGCTTTTAGTTCAAATTTATGTTGATGACATAATTTTTAGGTCTACTAATGATAAACTCTGTACAAAGTTTGCCAAGCTAATGCAGTCCAGGTATCAAATGAGTATGATGGGAGAGCTTAGTTATTTTCTAGGCCTACAGGTGAAGTAAACAGATGATGGGATTTTCATAAATCAAGCAAAATATACCAGAAATCTTCTCAAGAAATTTGGTATGCTTGACTGCTCATCTGCATCAACTCCCATGGCAACTGCAACAAAGTTGGACAAAGATACAGGGGCTTCAGTAGATATGACAAGTTACAGAGGCATGATAGGGTCTCTTCTTTATCTGACAGCAAGTAGGCCTGATATCATGTATGCAACCTGTCTCTGTGCAAGGTTTCAGGCAGACCTTAGAGAACCACATCTCACAGCTGTGAAAAGGATTTTTAAATATCTCATGGGCACCATTACTTTAGGGCTGTGGTATCCCAGAGAATCAGATTTCAAGCTTCTTGGTTACTCTGATGCAGACTTTGCAGGCTGTAAGATAGACAGAAAAAGCACCAGTGGAAGTTGTTAATTTCTGGGTGATAGACTAGTTTCTTGGTACAGCAAGAAACAGAAATCAATTTCTACATCTACAGCTGAGGCAGAGTATATTGCAGCTGGTAGCTGTTGTGCACAGATTCTATGGATGAAGAATCAATTGCTGGATTATGGATTGAGGTACAGTAAGATTCCCATTTACTGTGATAATCAAAGTGCTATTGCTATGACAGGTAATCTAGTACAACATTCAATGACCAAGCACATCAGCATAAGGTATCACTTTATCAGAGAACATGTAGAAGAAGGAAACATTGAGCTTCATTTTGTGTCTACAGACCAACAACTAGTAGATATCTTCACCAAGCCATTGAGTGAAGCTATATTTACAAGACTGGTAAATGAACTTGGAATGGTCTCTGGTTTTGACAAGAAATACTGGTTAGACTGAAAATTTTACTTGTGTAATGCATTACTTATGTTTGTGTAATGTGTTAACTGCTATGTGAACTCTGTTTTTAAACTCTACTATGCAAACTCTGTTAGTATACTGCTAAACTCTGCTAGCATGTTCTGTCGGTCAAACACTGTTAACATGTTGAATAAACTCTGATAATGTTATTGTCTGATATGAACACCGATGAAGAAAACAGTATAAAGCATGATTCTCTGTTACTAATCATGAATCTTTCTAAGTTATTTGTGATCTAATCTTAGACTGTGCAGATATTTAACACAAGCATGATACTGTTTCATATTTATAGCATCTCTTAGTTTATCAATCCTAAACTCTAAGTCTGTTAACACTATGTGCATTGCCTCTCATGAATAACGTCTGATGTTGATGACTCCTAAACTCTGTTAGCTAAACTTTGTTTTAGTCAGATGCTGTATACAGTGTATCCCCAAAGAAATTAACTTGGTACTTGATGATTCTTTGTTTGTGCTTGCAAAAATTATAAACTTGAGATGTGTCTTTGTCTATTTTGGTGAGTACTGAAGCATGCTTTCTTCCTGTGAGGTTTTGAGCCAAATCAGTGATTGATACATTTTATATCAATCGAATTTTATTGTTGTGTGTTGTTCATCAGTGAGTATGTTGCTCTAGAACTTGTTTTAAACCATTTTGAGACTACATGATATGTGTGTGCATGAAAATGATAAAGGCACTAGGATTAACCACATTTATCCAAACACTGCATGTGAATTAAATCCTTAGTGAACCCCTTTGAGCCTTTTAACTTTTATTTTTGTATATCACCACTCTAAATACTTGAGCCTGCTTGTTTATTCTTTTCTTGAGTTACTGATAGAGCAGTCTGATTCATTTGGAAATTGGTGAGTGATCAGTGTGGGCATTTCCTTATTAAGGTGTGTTCATTTAATGAGATTTAAAAAAGGGGGGGGGGTGTATATATAGATTATCAAGTAGATAATTGCTCTATCAGATTGTCAAATTTGTCATCTGCTGTTTTTATTTTCTTCCTTTCACCTTAGCCACATTAAAACCTTTAACAAAGTCCTTTTGATTTGTGCACTCATGTATTCAAAGTAGTGGAGATTTGGTGGACAACCAAGCTTATGGTAGCACATGATTTTATTGATTGAACTTGAGCGAATACACTTCACCTAAACACTTGTGTGATTTGAGAGTTATGTGAGCTTTAATATCCATAGCATGTTACTCACTGAATGCGACATTGATATCTATTTTATGATCTTTTTGTCTATCTAGGCTGTGTGCTTACTTAGATAATCTTGTACATAAGGGGATATAAGTTATTTCAGAGTTTCTGTATATATATTTTCTACAGAGTTTAGCATTCATCATACATTCAGTGTTTACGATGAGAGTTTGTGCATCCAGTGTTTACTGATTTATTTTTATGGATTTTATGAAATATTAGATGCTCTAAAAATTGGATTAGTAAACTCTGCTATACACACACACACATATATTCACACCTGTGCAGTTTTTGAAAGGATTACAGTAATGATGTTGGAGAATTGACAAACGCTGATGGATTTTGTCTAATACTCTAAGGTATATTTTATTTCAGATAATTTCAAATTTGGGGTAAAAAAGAGTTTTTGACAACTGTTAATGAGTGTAGATGTGTTAAAGTCTGTCAGTAATGAGAGAGAAAGAGTAGCAGTAATTATTACTATAATTACTGAGCATGCAAAGTTGTTCCGCTAATTTTGTGCCACGTGTCCCACTCACACAAATCTCTAGGCATCTAAACCAAAATGTGGAGGTAGAACAAAGCATCATGCACATAATTCAAGGCATAGCTCTGCTAGAGCTAAGAGGGCTAGAAAGGAAATGAAGGAAAGGGCAAACAGGTCACCATCACCATCAATTGTTGATATAGATGAAGAGTCATCCTCTGATGCAGAAGAGGTAACAGTTGAGGTACAGACCTATAAAAGAGGAAAGTTGTTAATTGCTGACTCTGATGAAGAAATGAATAATGAAGCTCCAGAGGTAATTCCTACAGAGATACCTGCTGTTGAGATACATACTGCAGAAGAAGAAGTATTGCAAACACCTATGGATGAGGACAACAGGGATGTTTTTCCTACTTTGGATGATTTTGTTATACCATTCTCTGATCCTATTCAAGCTCCTATCTCATATTCTGGAGACACTGGTGCAGCAGATCAAGCTACTGTAGTACTTGATGAAACAGTAGCTACTCATACAGAGATATTATCTGATGCTCACCAAATTGTTGAGAAAGGTGAAGAAGTTGATCAAAGTGTTCATACAAAGTCTGTTGACATTCTAGCACAACCTGCAGAGCATGTTTTTGATAAAGCTACAGAACCTATTGTAGAGACTATTGCAAATACTGTAAAGAATGTGGTAGAGACTTATTGTAGAGACTATTGCAAATACTGTAAAGAATGTGGTAGAGACTGTTGAAGTTGTAGAGACTGTAGAGGCTAATGTAGAGAATATTGCTGAGACAGTTCCAAAGACTGTAGAGCCTGTTGCAGAGACTGTGGACACTATTGCTGAGCATGTTGAAATGCATACAGCTGAAACTGTTGCTGACACTGATGCAAATGCTGAAGTTGTAGATGAAGAAAGTACAGAGTCTACTTCTTCTCAGAGTGTACCTGTGCAAACTGATGCCAAGCATGCACCTTTCTCTCAGCCTTCAAATGCACATGATATTGAAGCAGAGTATCTTGCTAAATTCTCTGACAATTGGCACAAGGAAGATTGTGTTTTTCCAAGAGGGAGAGCAGCTAAGTTTGTTCAGTAAACTGCTAGAGAGATATCCAATCCAGAGATTCTTTCCTATCTAAAGGCCACTGTGGTACAAGTAAAAACTCTGGATGGAAGATTTGTTGATTCTCAGAAGGCAATTACTGATCTGAGAACTGAAATTCAGTCTCGAGATATGAATATGGAAAGAGATGCTAAACTCAAACTTCAGAAATTTTCTAAAGCTCAAGACACTCTCTTTGAAGGGCTGGGTAAAGTTGAAGAAAATCAGACTATACTGTCTGATAAGATTGATTCCCTTGCTACCTCCTTGGAGCTAATTACATCAATTCTAATCCCTGATGATGTCAAAAAGGGGGAGAGATTTGCTAAGTCTAAATGCAGGCTGTCTCAAACTCTGACCCAGAAGGATGATGCTGGAGATGGAGGGGCAAAAGATCAGAAGAGTTTAAGGTCAAGGGCTGTTGATAAGAGTTTACAAGCTGGCAAAATTGCTAAGTCAAAGTCTGATGGTGTAAACACTGATACTCAGGGTCCTTCCAAGACTCAGAGTTTGTTATTAACTGCTAATCCACAGACTGATGAGGAATTGGCAGCTAGACTGTTCATTGAAGAGAATGAAGAAGGAGTCACACTTGCAGACATTCAAGCTGAGGAGAAAAATCTTCAAGAAGAGCATCAGAAAGCTTTGAAGTCTGGCAAGTTTAAAAGGAAAGAGAAAGCTTCTAGGCCTATTCTTAAAAGCATTTTTATCAAAGAAAATGTTGGTACTGATCAGAGGATGCTAGTGTCCAGAAAACCAACAGAAGCAGAAGCTAAATTGAAGATGAAGGGTAAGATTGTTGAGGAGGAAAAAGTTTCAAAGAAAGAAAGTACAATCTCTATTGCTACACATGTTGTATAGAAGGAAGAAAATACAACCTCTGTTAATACACAAGTTGCATTGATACCTCTATCTAAACAGATGAAATCAGTGTTTGGAAAATCTACACTTCATGATCCAAATGAGATGACTGAAGGGACTAGGACTACTGATTTTCTACATGGTAGAGGATTAACAGGAAAAATTGGTAGAGATAAATCTGGTCTGGGCTCTTACAGAGAGAATAGGATGTATACTGGTCCTAGAGATCCTTCATCATTGGCTGTTCCAGGTCTTGGTGTTACTCAAGAGAATTTAGACAGACTGGAGTCAGTACAGTTGGTTCATCAAAATAGTTTGGAGAGGGATTTTCTATTTTACTTCATGGCTGATGAAACAGTGTATAAAATTGGTGAGTTTGATCTTGATCTGAAGTATTATGAAGAATTGGAGTATGTTTTATACATCTTCAAAGTGAAAAATCAAAGAACTCATCGAGCTGCAAATGTGCTAAGAAATAAGATGCTGCATAATATGGCATGCAGAGGTGTAAAATACACAGGTGCATATGTTCCGAAGTACAGAAATTATCAAGGAAAGATTGTAGAAATGAAGAAGAATAGTGCTAAGTTAAAGACAGATCTTGGTATAACTGTCTTGGACTTTAATTCAGAATCAGAAAAAGCACAATTCATCAGACTGGGTAATGAGATGAGAAAAACAAAATCTATTCTCTGAGATCTGCTATCTACCAAACTGGTGAAGAAGATCCTAAGCTGAAAGAGATTAAAGAGATTATGCAGATGGAACTTGAGAATGCAGAAAGAAGATTGCTAATAGACTACCTCAGAACAACACCAGATGTTGAAGAGATTAAGTAAACAAAGCTCTGTAAGCATTTCTTGTTTTCTGTAGATTTTGTTAAGTAGAAGTTTAAACTCTGATTGTATAATAAACACAGTATTTGTCTTATTGTTTTGACATCATCAATTATTGTAAACTTGTGCATTTTTGTTAATGAACAAGTTGGGGGAGATTGTTAGATATAATTGATGTGAATTTAATCAGTGTTTAAGTGTTACAGTGAATAATCAGAGTTTAGCTGGAAGCGGTTAGAGTTTGTTAAATGCTGACGGATGGAAGCTCGACAGAGTTTGTTAAACTCTGTCTGGAGGAAGCGTCTACTGGTCGACAGTGTTTGAAGACTATTTGAAGATAATTATAGAAGCAATATCTTTAAAGATTGGATAGCTGTCAAAGAGATTGTGTTGACTAAGGAGACGTGTAACAATCGTAATTGATATCAATTGTATAGATGATTTATAGGAATATCAATTTAACAATTTTACAGTAGCTGTATGTTTTATAAATACAGTTAGGTTAACCCTAGAAGGGTATCGAACAACGAAATATCATTCATTGTAACCTAAGCAGCTCTCTGTGATAGTTTACATCACCGAGAGAGGAATTATTAATTCCAAACAGTTTTTAATTATTAAAACGTGTGTTCTTGTTAATCTCTCATACAAATCTTGATTATATATGTGTATTCGGCCTAACAGAATATTTGAGGTGACAAGATGTTGAGCTATCTTTACAAACTCAGGAATATGATCCACAACTAAGCTTTGAAGTGCTTCTACCGTCAATTGTGGTGGAATAGACCCTAATCCTGAAGCACTGTCATGTTGCACAGGCTTCAGCCATTATGACATAAAGTCAGAGCTAGAGCTATGCAAGCTAGACTCCTCAGTTACAGATGCAACTTCTACAACCGGATGGATTGACTCTACTACTGTTGTCTCCACAGAAGTGGGATGAGTTACAACAGTAGTTGACACATGCACAGAGTCTCTAGTGAAAACTAGTGAATCCTCTGTGTTTGTGATGGTGTCATCAGGATATGCCCCAGCTTGCATTCCCTCACCATCTGAATGTGGTTCCTTGGTGGTGAGCAAAGTGTCATGCACTAAGTCACTTGAATCCATTGGCTCACCAAGAGAAGGAACTTGGTGATCAATGCCTTGCTTCTCAATTGCTTGAGTTACAGGCTCCAAAGAAATTTGAGTGTTAGATTCTGGAAGAGAAGTGTCTTGTAGATTTGATTTTGGCAACTCCCCCTGAGAGATAGAGGGAGTTTCAAATGTGATGTGCTCTCCACTCAGTGTAGTGCCATCCTTATTACTCCTTTATGCAGACTCCATACAAGATTGTGCATTGGGGAGAATGCTTGATTCTATAGATGCACCCTATTGAGAGGATACATCTAGTGAGCTGTTTGCCCCTGATTTTACAACTTCAACCATTTGTGTGACTGAGGAGGTGGTTTTAGATTTCTTCTTCTTTGGTTTCTGTAAAGGTGACTCAGGTTCCTCACTTTCTAAACCTAATTCTACAGCCAATGCTGCTTTAGATAATATGTTCAAAGGTTTAGAAACTATCTCCTTTCTCTTCTTTTTACTAACATAACCCTTTTAAGAGGATGATGCAGTTGGCTCATTGTTTGGCTGAGAGGGTTGGTTAGCAAGCCCTGGGTTAGCATTGTAACGCCCCAAATCCGGGGTCAGGGATTTGGTCGTCACGCGGAAATCCTTAACATCAAATTACCTGTTTAACAATATTAAACCATCTGTAATCATTAAAATTGAAATATAACTCTACGACCCCAACCACCAAGCATCTTTTAGGTCATAGGGCTAGAAACAAGAATTAAAATCTTTACAACTTTATTACATCCATTCTATTACATCGCACTATGTCTTAAAATCTTATACTACTAGTATAGCTTCGTTGGGAAGTACACCAGCAACTAGTACTACTCAGTACAAAGTAATATATAATACACATCAATACACTTATATATAACTTACTCCAGCTATCTATGCTCTGGGTCATATCATCTTCATAAGGGCGTACTGCCTGCTTCTTCTGAGCCATGCAGATAAGCCTCAAACATCTACCTTCCTCTGAAAGGTTATATTTAAAACAAGCAAGTATGAGCGAAAGAATTGCCCAGCAAGTATTAATAGAGCACAACAATATATATCAATATACACATGGAGTTTTCAAAGTATAACGATACTTAATATCAATTCGAAATATTCACCACAGTGAAACTTCAATAAAGAAAATATGACATTTAACGCAACATCCAATGAACAGATAAGTTTATAATAATCGTAATAATCCTCATATCTCATCCATATACCATACCTCATAATATTGATAACCTCTTAGGGGGCTTTTCAAAATATGCAGTTCAATATGCTGCTAAGACAGTTATTACCACTTTTCATAAACCAAGCCATTATAAAGTTCCCTTTTTAATACTCCTCAAGTTTGTAAGTAAATACACATGAGTATATCATTATCATCAAACACCTTACAGTTCAAGATTCTGTACAGGATATAAGTTCGTTACCACTTGATAAGTTAAACTGAGAAATAACTGATAGGAAGAGAGTCAAAGCTCTTGAAGCAAAATATTTGGGACTTAACATCAATAACCGACGAACCATCTTTCATCTTTTGAATAATTGCAAAAGTGCACAAGTACGTGCCATTATTGTTAGAATAATCTTGCAGTTCTAGATACTGCATGAATTCATCATCTTTCAAAATTGAAACAACACTATCGGCTACTTGGCACTTAGGCCTAAGAAGCAGTGTTTGAGTATTTTTCCAAAGTGGAGGATGGGACTTAAAGAAAACATAAAAACCTGACAAGGATTGACGATGATCAGTCGCCACATCCAAGTCCAATAATCCGCGGGTCTTCTCTACCGGTAGAAGGATAGAAACTACATCCGTAACTATCCCTGAGTGAAAACTACATCCGTAATCACCCTCGATGAAAACTACATCCGTAATCATCCTTCGGCAACACATGGGCCGGAATAATAATTGATGGACCGCCTGGCTCACGGCCGCTTACACATCCCGGGAATCGTTCGTCAACGATTCCCACACCTGCCAGAGTCCCCTTTTTCTTTTCTTGTCAAAATCATTTTGATAGAAAACTTGAGTAGTTGAAGTTCGACTTCAGTCGACCGATAATTTCTTGAAAAACGAGCAAGAGAGTAACACCTGACCGGGGGTTTTCGAAAATGTTTTGAGCTCAAAAGAATTCAAGTATAGATATACACTTGTACCGATATCAATCTCGACACAGGGTTTTGTGATCACACATGGAAAATGGTACGCCTAAAGCTTGTAACCACAACAGGGTAATTCCATATATAAATATAAGTTCTTGAAAAGTAGCCTTCCTAGATAGATTCAAAATATAATATTTTAAATGACTGTGAAAGTCCTTAGACAACCTTTAAATAGTGTTTTATAACCTTCAAAACACTTAGAGTATTTAATAAATATTTGACTACTATGTAACAAATAATAATTATTCAATAATCCCTTTTTAAAAGAATACTCAAATTAATATTCATCTATTAAGTAATATTCAAATAATATTTACTATTAATACTGGAATATTTAATAACCTCAAAACACCCAAATACAACTCTTGAAGTGTTTCTAATCAAAATCAAGACACAATCTCTCCAGCAGTCACCAAACTTTATCCACTTTATCAAATAACTACTACTGACTCTCGGTCAATAAGAAATAATTAATAATCATTCAAGTAACATATATCGATATCAATCTAGCTGGTTTAAGCTGAAAGTAACCAATTTATAACCATTGGAATATCTTTAATCCGTATTGAAAATAAAATATCTCCGATAAATAATATACTAGATAGTTACACTCCATTAAATTGTTTTATTATTTCTCCGGGACAAAGTGATTTTAAGAAAGCGTTTTGAAAATGATATTCATCTAATTAAATAAATTTAATTAGGCGAATGAGGTTTATTTAATTAGTAAATGCTTTCAGGGGCATCTATTAATTAAATAAACACTGGTTTATTGGTGATGTTGCCTTTAGGTTAATTATTGCGAAATTCTTTTTAAAAGCTTTGCCCGGGTTTTCGAAAACATACAATACAAAATAGCCTCGACACGCGGGCTAAGCTCGATAACTCAACACGCTCTACCCTTGGAGCCTTTCTTATTCCGATACATAAATATATACCTCATAACATATAGTCCACTACCACATTACAAAAGTTTATAAATATACAACATATAAATCGAGATGTAGAACCCTAAGAATGTCGCCGCCCATCGACAATATTAAAAGTCATGGGTTTTGATTATTACACGAGAATAAATTAATATCACTAGCAAAGTCAAAAATGATTTGGAAGGAGGAGCACAAGATTAAAAGCTCGCAATTAGGGATTGAAAACCTTTTTCCGCACATTTTATATAATTCAAAATAGGTATACTCTGAACGATAGAGTATATGTAAATAAACTTGCCTCTGGTCCTTAGCAGAAAACAGAAACCGCGAACAAATCTTTCGCACCTCGTCCAAGTAATTCCATGGACCTTACCTGACGTCTCGATCTTCCTTTTTAGTTGCACGTCGCTCCAATTTGATTTCGCCCTAATGGTACTGAAATGGTTACGAGTACGTGTCAGTCATACCACGTATATCGAGTAGACACAACTCGGGATTATCACTAAATAACATAAAGTCAAACTATAGGTGTCCTCCCTATAGTTGACTATCCTATTACCACTTAATGTACATAACACCTTATAACCATTTAATAGACTTGAACCAACTTAATACATAGATAATATTCAAAACACAATCAATCCTCGATAAAGACACATAATATACAATTAATCCTCAAGACACCTCTAACCCATGAATTAGCACATAACTCCTCAAGACAACAATTAATCCTTGAAACAATTTACTTAGCACATTTTCACATAAACAATTAACCCTCAAACATGCCTTTAAATAATTAAAATCAAATAAGTTAAATAAATTAAAACGCAGGGGATTTTTAGAAAATTTCGGCATGTAGTATTCGTTTATCGGACTATGGGCTCAGCCCCTCCATGCCAATAAAACAATTTATAACCCTGCTTTTGATAAAATAAAAGCTGCCTCAACTTGCAGCAACATAAAAGTAAACATATAAGAAAAGTACCCGCCCAGACATGCGGCAACTAGCACATAAGGAAAAGTACCCGCCCAGACTTGCGGCAACTAGCACATAATGATTTACACTACTACTTACGCTTCACCAATGATCGTATTTCTCACGCATTTTACTGATACACGTGACAACCAATCATTGATGTTCGTAAGCCCTAGGGAACAACCCCTAGCACTAACTATTACTTACGCTATATCGATGATCACATCACTCAAGCATATTAATTATACTCGTGATAGATAATCATGGATATTCGTAAGCCCTAGGGATTAGTCGAAAAGAATTACACAAGTCCTTTAAATATTGACATTTAAGAACTTGTGATCTTCTCATAACCCCTAGCACAATTCTAATTATTATAAAATTCTAACATTTAACATATAGACATTTACAACTAGTCAACTATTATAACTTCCACAGTTTGTACTAATATTACCATTTACCACCAATAATTATTAAACTCAAATATTAACAAAACCACAATATAATTCCAACCATTACCACTAGCACTTAACACCTAGCAATTACCAATTAATAATTAACAATTAGCAATTAACAATCAGAGGACCCGAACATATTATTGGCCCACATCCAATCTCAACAATTATAATTGACCACTAAAATCATATAACTCCCGACAAATACAATTAGCAAGTAACAATTAGCATCTTAGCAACTAACAATTATCCTCTTTCGAATTAAATCACCAAAAATTAATACAATCATCCCGCACTTTATACCATCAATTTTAATTAGCAATCACTAACCCGAACCTTTAATCGGACTCATAATTAATCCAATAATTATAAATTAATCATTAAATTCTCCGAATTAAATCTCGAAATTTAATCTAACTACTAAAATTAACACATTAACTTACAAATTAAATCTAATTAAATTACCACAATTTACAACTAATTAAATTAAAACAATTAAGTAATTAAAATACGGAAATCAAATAGGTGGACACGAAATTATACCATTTCGATTTCCGCTCCGATTCGTCGGAAAAATCCATTTTTCCCCAAAATCTCTCTCCTTTCTCTCTCTCTCTCTCTCTCTCTCTCTCTCTCTCTCTCTCTCTGCGCGCCACCACCACTGCCATGTGGTCTTCCCGTCGCGCCACCACCAGGCTTCGCCGGACTACCTGCCGCCGTCCCTGTCTCCGGCCGACCTCCACCGCGAATCTCCACCTTCCCCGCGCTGCTCCTCCCTGATGCACACACTACTCGAACACTCACCCAAACATCACATATACACGCGTATATGTATGTATCTCATCAACCCCCAACCCATTTCTCTCTTTTCTCTCCGATGGTTTTTGTTTCCCCCCCCCGAACTGTTTTGTGCGGCGATGTATGTATGAGTGTGTGACTGCGTGTGTTTTTGTGTGTATCTATGTGCTGTGTGTGTTTTTGTTTAACCCTAATGGGCTCAAGCCCAATAACAATTAAAAGCAATACAATTAATCACTACACACACTAAATAATATTTAGAGTTAAAAACTCTAATTTGTAAAAATAAAATTTCTAGCATAATTAAATACTAGAATATTTTTAAAGACTTTTGGAGAAAGAATTGGAATTAAATCTCAATTTTCTAAATTGATATGCATTTTACAAATATTAATAATTTATAAAAACAAATCATAAAAATAATAATTGTGATTCATAATTCACAATTTACAGGGCTTTATAAAAATACTACAAACACTATTGTTTTAGTAAAATCTCAAATTCTCGATATTACAAATTAATCGAGTAATTTCTGCAAATCCACAAATAATTAAAATAATCATTTTCTAAGGATTTTAAAATCTCTAAGTTATTCAATAATTTAAAATAAAATCTTTACTGAATAATTTCACATTCCAAAATTAAATCTTTTCACAAATAAGCTATTGACTCGGGGTATCTACTTAGTCAATAAAATTTTAAATAGGAGCACCAGGCTCCACTTAACCGAAAATAATTAAATAATTAAATAAAAAAAAATAAAAAAAAAAATTCCTCCTCATTTTAGGAAAACATTATTATTATTGAAATAATAATAAAATCATTTCTTGAAAAATCCGGGTTATTACAGTCTACCCTCCTTAAAAGGATTCCGTCCACGGAATCAGCTAAGGCAACTACTAGGGTTCCTTAACTCTTTTATCATCAACACTTATTCTGCAAAACAGGAGATAGTGTCTCTTCATAAACAACTTCTCCAATATCTCAATTCAAACCTCGATTCTCTATCTGACACTATTATCGCTGGAGTCTTATGACCCACCATTATTCCTTTCACATATACGTCTTGCTCAAGTTCCCATTATCATACTATCCTTAAGAGAGAGAGTTCACTGATTCTATTCACAAAACATCCTTGAGAGAGAGAACGAACCAATTCTATCTATACATCACTGATATTCTATTCGTGTTGGGATTCGCTCTTGCTCTTGGCGATTCCGTTGCGAATCTAGTTCTGATCAGCAAATTTATGACTTGGCCGACCTGGTTGGCATCCCCTTGAAATTCATTAGAGGTAATAAGAATTATGAAACTTTGAAAAGATAGCTGTCATATCAAGGCTATTGCCACACATTGATGATCATAAGGTTATGAGTGTTAAAGTCAACCTTATTTGAGATAAGGGAATTTACCGAGAGATCAATATGATCAAGAGAACTCACGTTGCGTGTCTCAGTTGAGACATTACTAAAGGTAGTTAGCCTTCTTGTATTTCACAACTCACAAGTGACGGCGTCCCGTCAGACTTCTATCACACAGACAGATAGCCCTTGCGTCCCCTATAAGTATAGGGTTGTTCGTCTCAGTGGAAGCTGAGAAGTATGAAAGCAATTCGAAGTGAAGATAATAATTATCGTCTTTCGACAAATAATTCTCAAGTGGACACCCTGGATTAAAATTGATCAGATTCCAAGGTGCAATTTCCAAGGAAAAGAATAACCAGAAAGATACTGGTATACAACAAGCAAGTGGTGCTATACCACCATAGAATCATCCACTATTGAAGGAAAGTGGAAGTTTGAAATAACATCATTCAACAGGGCTTCAGAAATCTGAAGGTAGGAATAATGACAGCTTCTGACACAATCGAAATTAAATATGGTTTAACACGAGTATTATAAAACAACTTCGAAGAGGGAGTATATTCTTTATAAAAATTCTCTCTTGGAGAGATGTCAAGATAGGTCATAGATTAGGGAGGTAATCCAATTAATTTATGCACGGGGATGTGTCAAATAATTCACATTGGGGAGATAATAAACATAAGTTGCAAATGGGGAGATATCAAATAATTCAGACTGGGGAAGTAATCAAAATGATTCATAATTGGGGAGGGTAATGCCAAGGTCTCCAAGATGCCTTTCATGTCGGCTCCTCTGACGGATAATTGTTCGATTGTAGCGCTCTTCTTTTCCACGCACACCCTAAGGTGCTCAATAACCGACGTCATCATCGACTCGTAATAGTCGCTAGAGATTCAACCATCGGCATTTCACGATATTAAGGAGTTCTATTCGACTCGGCGCAAGCATCTCACGCAAGCGTTCTATTCTTTGAGAAGACTTCGATACCGGTGTCGCCCCTAGCAACGACGAATTCCACGTGTCGAATGGGCGATATCCCGGAACATTACTGGAAATACATACTTAGATCCAGTCACCATTATAACCGTATTTATACCACATGTTCCTGTCCTCATGACAATTCCGTGTGCTGCTTAAGCTTATCCCTCTTTGGCATAACAGCCTTCGTACTAGTCTCTCTCAGACTTTCTCAGTCCGTCTTGATTCTTAAAATATATCTCGTCTTTATTGACAAACCTCAACTTTGCCATTTGTCTCTACAATCAATTGAAACAATCGGTGTCTATCTACCACTCCATTTGTAATATTACCTCAAACTCTATTAAGCTCGAGAAGGTTTTAAATACCCGCAACTTCGACTAATAACCTTTCATAGTGATCTTGTTTTACTTCCCTTTTTGGAATTTTAACCGTACGGATGCTATCTCGACTCATCATCGTCATAATACTGGATGCCAGCTTTCCATCCTTCATCATCATATTGAAATTTCCTATCATTCGGGGAATACATAACTTCATCCATGAACCCCTAAAATTATCTTAATCTTAGGCCTCGGGCGATTTATGCCCCTGCCGACCAACACTTGTCTCTAAGAGTTCTTTAGCAGACATCCATCACCACAAGAAGTGAAGTCTACCTCAACATATTCCTCAAAATCTTATCTTAATCATTGGTACTATATCCAATAGTCCAACATGAACTCTACATGAGTTCTGACGTTCTCACATAACTATACCCACTCCTACTCACTCTCGTTTCTAGTTTACTATAACCTCAGCTCTGATACCATTTCTGTAACGCCCCAAATCCGGGGTCAGGGATTTGGTCGTCACGCGGAAATCCTTAACATCAAATTACATGTTTAACAATATTAAACCATCTGTAATCATTAAAATTGAAATATAACTCTGCGACCCCAACCACCAAGCATCTTTTAGGTCATAGGGCTAGAAACAAGAATTAAAATCTTTACAACTTTATTACATCCATTCTATTACATCGCACTATGTCTTAAAATCTTATACTACTAGTATAGCTTCGTTGGGAAGTACACCAGCAACTAGTACTACTCAGTACAAAGTAATATATAATACACATCAATACACTTATATATAACTTACTCCAGCTATCTATGCTCTGGGTCATATCATCTTCATAAGGGCGTACTGCCTGCTTCTTCTGAGCCATGCAGATAAGCCTCAAACATCTACCTTCCTCTGAAAGGTTATATTTAAAACAAGCAAGTATGAGCGAAAGAATTGCCCAGCAAGTATTAATAGAGCACAACAATATATATCAATATACACATGGAGTTTTCAAAGTATAACGATACTTAATATCAATTCGAAATATTCACCACAGTGAAACTTCAATAAAGAAAATATGACATTTAACGCAACATCCAATGAACAGATAAGTTTATAATAATCGTAATAATCCTCATATCTCATCCATATACCATACCTCATAATATTGATAACCTCTTAGGGGGCTTTTCAAAATATGCAGTTCAATATGCTGCTAAGACAGTTATTACCACTTTTCATAAACCAAGCCATTATAAAGTTCCCTTTTTAATACTCCTCAAGTTTGTAAGTAAATACACATGAGTATATCATTATCATCAAACACCTTACAGTTCAAGATTCTGTACAGGATATAAGTTCGTTACCACTTGATAAGTTAAACTGAGAAATAACTGATAGGAAGAGAGTCAAAGCTCTTGAAGCAAAATATTTGGGACTTAACATCAATAACCGACGAACCATCTTTCATCTTTTGAATAATTGCAAAAGTGCACAAGTACGTGCCATTATTGTTAGAATAATCTTGCAGTTCTAGATACTGCATGAATTCATCATCTTTCAAAATTGAAACAACACTATCGGCTACTTGGCACTTAGGCCTAAGAAGCAGTGTTTGAGTATTTTTCCAAAGTGGAGGATGGGACTTAAAGAAAACATAAAAACCTGACAAGGATTGACGATGATCAGTCGCCACATCCAAGTCCAATAATCCGCGGGTCTTCTCTACCGGTAGAAGGATAGAAACTACATCCGTAACTATCCCTGAGTGAAAACTACATCCGTAATCACCCTCGATGAAAACTACATCCGTAATCATCCTTCGGCAACACATGGGCCGGAATAATAATTGATGGACCGCCTGGCTCACGGCCGCTTACACATCCCGGGAATCGTTCGTCAACGATTCCCACACCTGCCAGAGTCCCCTTTTTCTTTTCTTGTCAAAATCATTTTGATAGAAAACTTGAGTAGTTGAAGTTCGACTTCAGTCGACCGATAATTTCTTGAAAAACGAGCAAGAGAGTAACACCTGACCGGGGGTTTTCGAAAATGTTTTGAGCTCAAAAGAATTCAAGTATAGATATACACTTGTACCGATATCAATCTCGACACAGGGTTTTGTGATCACACATGGAAAATGGTACGCCTAAAGCTTGTAACCACAACAGGGTAATTCCATATATAAATATAAGTTCTTGAAAAGTAGCCTTCCTAGATAGATTCAAAATATAATATTTTAAATGACTGTGAAAGTCCTTAGACAACCTTTAAATAGTGTTTTATAACCTTCAAAACACTTAGAGTATTTAATAAATATTTGACTACTATGTAACAAATAATAATTATTCAATAATCCCTTTTTAAAAGAATACTCAAATTAATATTCATCTATTAAGTAATATTCAAATAATATTTACTATTAATACTGGAATATTTAATAACCTCAAAACACCCAAATACAACTCTTGAAGTGTTTCTAATCAAAATCAAGACACAATCTCTCCAGCAGTCACCAAACTTTATCCACTTTATCAAATAACTACTACTGACTCTCGGTCAATAAGAAATAATTAATAATCATTCAAGTAACATATATCGATATCAATCTAGCTGGTTTAAGCTGAAAGTAACCAATTTATAACCATTGGAATATCTTTAATCCGTATTGAAAATAAAATATCTCCGATAAATAATATACTAGATAGTTACACTCCATTAAATTGTTTTATTATTTCTCCGGGACAAAGTGATTTTAAGAAAGCGTTTTGAAAATGATATTCATCTAATTAAATAAATTTAATTAGGCGAATGAGGTTTATTTAATTAGTAAATGCTTTCAGGGGCATCTATTAATTAAATAAACACTGGTTTATTGGTGATGTTGCCTTTAGGTTAATTATTGCGAAATTCTTTTTAAAAGCTTTGCCCGGGTTTTCGAAAACATACAATACAAAATAGCCTCGACACGCGGGCTAAGCTCGATAACTCAACACGCTCTACCCTTGGAGCCTTTCTTATTCCGATACATAAATATATACCTCATAACATATAGTCCACTACCACATTACAAAAGTTTATAAATATACAACATATAAATCGAGATGTAGAACCCTAAGAATGTCGCCGCCCATCGACAATATTAAAAGTCATGGGTTTTGATTATTACACGAGAATAAATTAATATCACTAGCAAAGTCAAAAATGATTTGGAAGGAGGAGCACAAGATTAAAAGCTCGCAATTAGGGATTGAAAACCTTTTTCCGCACATTTTATATAATTCAAAATAGGTATACTCTGAACGATAGAGTATATGTAAATAAACTTGCCTCTGGTCCTTAGCAGAAAACAGAAACCGCGAACAAATCTTTCGCACCTCGTCCAAGTAATTCCATGGACCTTACCTGACGTCTCGATCTTCCTTTTTAGTTGCACGTCGCTCCAATTTGATTTCGCCCTAATGGTACTGAAATGGTTACGAGTACGTGTCAGTCATACCACGTATATCGAGTAGACACAACTCGGGATTATCACTAAATAACATAAAGTCAAACTATAGGTGTCCTCCCTATAGTTGACTATCCTATTACCACTTAATGTACATAACACCTTATAACCATTTAATAGACTTGAACCAACTTAATACATAGATAATATTCAAAACACAATCAATCCTCGATAAAGACACATAATATACAATTAATCCTCAAGACACCTCTAACCCATGAATTAGCACATAACTCCTCAAGACAACAATTAATCCTTGAAACAATTTACTTAGCACATTTTCACATAAACAATTAACCCTCAAACATGCCTTTAAATAATTAAAATCAAATAAGTTAAATAAATTAAAACGCAGGGGATTTTTAGAAAATTTCGGCATGTAGTATTCGTTTATCGGACTATGGGCTCAGCCCCTCCATGCCAATAAAACAATTTATAACCCTGCTTTTGATAAAATAAAAGCTGCCTCAACTTGCAGCAACATAAAAGTAAACATATAAGAAAAGTACCCGCCCAGACATGCGGCAACTAGCACATAAGGAAAAGTACCCGCCCAGACTTGCGGCAACTAGCACATAATGATTTACACTACTACTTACGCTTCACCAATGATCGTATTTCTCACGCATTTTACTGATACACGTGACAACCAATCATTGATGTTCGTAAGCCCTAGGGAACAACCCCTAGCACTAACTATTACTTACGCTATATCGATGATCACATCACTCAAGCATATTAATTATACTCGTGATAGATAATCATGGATATTCGTAAGCCCTAGGGATTAGTCGAAAAGAATTACACAAGTCCTTTAAATATTGACATTTAAGAACTTGTGATCTTCTCATAACCCCTAGCACAATTCTAATTATTATAAAATTCTAACATTTAACATATAGACATTTACAACTAGTCAACTATTATAACTTCCACAGTTTGTACTAATATTACCATTTACCACCAATAATTATTAAACTCAAATATTAACAAAACCACAATATAATTCCAACCATTACCACTAGCACTTAACACCTAGCAATTACCAATTAATAATTAACAATTAGCAATTAACAATCAGAGGACCCGAACATATTATTGGCCCACATCCAATCTCAACAATTATAATTGACCACTAAAATCATATAACTCCCGACAAATACAATTAGCAAGTAACAATTAGCATCTTAGCAACTAACAATTATCCTCTTTCGAATTAAATCACCAAAAATTAATACAATCATCCCGCACTTTATACCATCAATTTTAATTAGCAATCACTAACCCGAACCTTTAATCGGACTCATAATTAATCCAATAATTATAAATTAATCATTAAATTCTCCGAATTAAATCTCGAAATTTAATCTAACTACTAAAATTAACACATTAACTTACAAATTAAATCTAATTAAATTACCACAATTTACAACTAATTAAATTAAAACAATTAAGTAATTAAAATACGGAAATCAAATAGGTGGACACGAAATTATACCATTTCGATTTCCGCTCCGATTCGTCGGAAAAATCCATTTTTCCCCAAAATCTCTCTCCTTTCTCTCTCTCTCTCTCTCTCTCTCTCTCTCTCTCTCTCTCTCTCTCTCTCTCTCTGCGCGCCACCACCACTGCCATGTGGTCTTCCCGTCGCGCCACCACCAGGCTTCGCCGGACTACCTGCCGCCGTCCCTGTCTCCGGCCGACCTCCACCGCGAATCTCCACCTTCCCCGCGCTGCTCCTCCCTGATGCACACACTACTCGAACACTCACCCAAACATCACATATACACGCGTATATGTATGTATCTCATCAACCCCCAACCCATTTCTCTCTTTTCTCTCCGATGGTTTTTGTTTCCCCCCCCCCTAACTGTTTTGTGCGGCGATGTATGTATGAGTGTGTGACTGCGTGTGTTTTTGTGTGTATCTATGTGCTGTGTGTGTTTTTGTTTAACCCTAATGGGCTCAAGCCCAAAAACAATTAAAAGCAATACAATTAATCACTACACACACTAAATAATATTTAGAGTTAAAAACTCTAATTTGTAAAAATAAAATTTCTAGCATAATTAAATACTAGAATATTTTTAAAGACTTTTGGAGAAAGAATTGGAATTAAATCTCAATTTTCTAAATTGATATGCATTTTACAAATATTAATAATTTATAAAAACAAATCATAAAAATAATAATTGTGATTCATAATTCACAATTTACAGGGCTTTATAAAAATACTACAAACACTATTGTTTTAGTAAAATCTCAAATTCTCGATATTACAAATTAATCGAGTAATTTCTGCAAATCCACAAATAATTAAAATAATCATTTTCTAAGGATTTTAAAATCTCTAAGTTATTCAATAATTTAAAATAAAATCTTTACTGAATAATTTCACATTCCAAAATTAAATCTTTTCACAAATAAGCTATTGACTCGGGGTATCTACTTAGTCAATAAAATTTTAAATAGGAGCACCAGGCTCCACTTAACCGAAAATAATTAAATAATTAAATAAAATAAAATAAAAAAAAAAATTCCTCCTCATTTTAGGAAAACATTATTATTATTGAAATAATAATAAAATCATTTCTTGAAAAATCCGGGTTATTACAAGCATTTTGTCCTATTTGCTTGGGCTGTGCTAACTGTGATTTGGAATCAAATATTGGCATGTTGTGGGGGTAAGTCCTAAATAAACCCTCCATATGGGGAGTTATGTTAAGTCTTACATCCACATCATTCCTAGTCTCCGGATTACCAAAAATGAGTTTGGTCATGGATCTAGGATAGCCTATTCTATTTCTATCTATCCCAGGTAATTCAATCAGTTTATCATTTTTAAAATTAAGTACAGATTGAATAAAGCGAGGGAAGAAAATGTCAGTACCTCTCTTGGTTGAGTTCTTACCAAGTCTCCCATACAACTCCTGCATAATGAGTTGACCAACATTGATCTTTTTTGTAACACCCCCAAATCCGGGGTCAAGGATTTGGTAGCTACGCGGAAATCCTCAATGTCAAATTACTCGTTGAACAACATCAAACCATCTGTAATCATTAAAACTAAAATATAACTCTGCGACCCTAACCACCAAGCATCTTTTAGGTCATAGGGCTAGAAACAAGAATTCAAATACTTACATTTCTCATTACATCCATCCTATTACATTGCACTGTGTCTTACAAATCTTATCTTATATTACCAGCATAGCTTCGTTGGGAAGTATACCAGCAACTGGAGCTACTCAGTACAAAGTAATATAAATATTACACATCGATATACTTATATATAACTTATTCCAGCTATAGCTTTTCTGGATCATATCATCTTCATAAGGGCGTACTGCCTGCTTTTTCTGAGCCATGCAGATAAGCCTCAACCGACTACCTTCCTCTGAAAGGTTAATATTTGAAACAAGCAAGAATGAGCGAAAGAGTTGCTCAGCAAGTAATACTAGAGTTTAACAAAATATCCCATTATACACATAGGGTTTTTCAACATTCAACTGATATTTAATGTCATTTCTGAAACATTTATAACTATAGAACTTCAATAAGGGAAGTATAACATTTGAAATAACATCAAATGAACAAGCTGACGTCATAATAACCATAGTAAGCTTCATATCTTAGCAAAATGGTATAAGTTGTAGTCTCAATAACCTTTAAGAAAACTCTTCAAAATATGCAGTTCAATATACTGCTACTACAAGTGTTTTCATCGAACAGAAACCAAACCATAAAAAGATCCCCTTTTTAGTATTTCACAAGTCTGAAAGTATATACATATAAATATATCATTTTTATCACAACACCCTACAGTTAAATATTCTGTATGGGATATAACTTCTTTAACCACTTGATAAGTTTAAGACTCAGAGATAACTGATAGTAAGAGAGTCAAGGTTTTGGAAACGAACCATTTATAAGGTACCAAATCAATACTTCTCAAGCTTGAAAATATTTATGTATATGTATATCATTTTCGCCAAAACACTTGACAGATCAAGATACTGTACCTCAACAATATAATAACAGTTCTAAAACATCTTTGGAACCATATGCCATGCATTGACGAACATAGTGCTAGTATATCGTAAAAGATGAAGTTATAAGGTAGTTCAATATAACCTTTCCGTAAAATATCTGCTATAAAGAATATAAGCAGAATATCAACATATAACTTAAAAGATGAAGTTATAAGGTGATCCAATATCAAAAACCTCTTTATCACAACTCATGTTATGTAAGGTATCAACAGAGTCATCAATTATAAGATAAAGGATGAAGTTACAAGGTAACTCGAATTATATTTGTCCCGAAGAAATATCTGCTATGTCAAAGATAAGCAAGATATTATCAAATTTTCATAATAGAGGAACTTGTAGGAAGGATATTGCAATTCCAGTTTAGACACTTTTCAAACCTGCTAACAATGATAATGTTGCAGAAAATAAAATAAGTAGACTATGGATAGTGAACCAATACTGGAGTATGTTGCGCTAGATGACACCGCCTTACGATGATCAGTCATAGGTTGTGCATCTCAAGAGTTGTTTCTCTACATGTAGAAGGAAGAACATATGGACACCACCATACGCCGGATCTCCCTAGCCAACGGTTGGGCATAGACGGGACTGGCGCCACTCGGACCCTATTTCAAGTATGGACTGTCCCATAGCCTCTTACACCGATTTTCAATGATGGACTATCCCACAGCCTCTTACATAAATACTCCTAGTTCGAGTAAATCCATGATTCTGAAACGTAAAGCTCGTCCCCCTTTCCCCAAGTATAATACTTGTTGATAAGACTCCACGAAGTAGTCGTATCTAGTTGGAAAGGGAAATTCACCAATTTTACCCAAGCTGCTGCTTGTTAATGGATACCAACTTGTTCCAACATTCTTACCCCTCGAATAATGAGTGGGTACGCAAAATTCAATGAATAATAGCAACCAAGTTGCAAGCGAAAAGAAGGGTTTAGCAAGTATGGGACCGGGCAGTCCAATAACTAACATCTCTCAAGTGAGGTCCCCTTATATACGCTTGGAAGTAGAGCGAGTATTTAAATCTTCTTTAAGATAGATTTAAATGAAAATAAAGTTTGGGAACCTCCCCTTGATAAAAATAGTCATAAAATACTCCGAAATATTTTACACCATATCTGAAGGTGATAGATAATCTTTGAATAATATGAATCATTTTAAAAAGAACTTAAAAGAATTTAAATAAGTATTCCAAGAATATTTATTAAATCAATAATAATTACGGAATATGAATAAATCATACTGTTGTTCGTAAGTAATCCTCGAATGAATATATAGAATTATTTACTAAATAACTCTCTTCTTTAAATGAATATTCAAAATAATATTCGTTAATTAAATAAACTCAAATAAATCTTTAAAATAATATTCACTAAATAAATCAAACCTTAAATGAATGTTTGAAAATAATATTCATTTAATACTCTAAATGAATATTAAAATAATATTCTTGTAGTAACCAAAACTTTAAAGGAATATTCGAAATAATATTTCTTAAGTAAATAGAACTTCCAATGAATATTTTAGAATAATATCCCTCACGTAAATAAAACCTTAAATGAATATTCAAAATAATATTCATTTAAAAAATAACATCCCAAATGAATATTCAATTGATATTCATTAAACAATTAATATTCTAAATGAATATCCCAATAATCTTTATTTAACAAATAATATTCTAAATGAAGATTCAAATAATATTCATTTAGTCATCAAAACCTTAAAGGAATATTCGAAATAATATTCCTTAAGTAATTAGAACTTCTAAAGAATACTTTTAAAAATAATATTTATCAATTACATAAAACTTAAATGAATATCCGAAAGTGATATTCATTTAATGAATAAAATTCCAATGAATATCAACGTAATTATTCATTAATGATCAAACTCTAATGAATATTCAAAAATAATATTCATTTAATATTTCTCGACTGAGATAATACTCAAATAACATTTCTCAAAAGATTTCCAAGTGGTTGATATTTTTATGGAAATATAAATAATGTTTACTAATAACATTCCTCAAAATGAGTACTACTCTGTCGTCGCTGGAATCCCTCCGGGTTTCCACGGCTATCTATATATCACGAAATACCGACTCCCGGTCTTATATTTAAAGAATAAATATCATACGCCCTTCACTAAGGGTCTTAGCAAAAACAATCCTGCTTATAACTGATAATTCATATCTAGTCTATAAGCCAATAACAATTCAGGGAACAAGTATTCCAATATACATTCTATAACCTTTAAAACACTTAGGATATCTAATAAATAGATACATAATATTTATTGAATAAAATATTCAATAGCCCCTTTTTAAAAGAATATTCAAAGAGTAATCATTTAATAAAGTGAATATTCAGATAATTTTTACTACTAATATCGAAATATGTAATAACCTCAAAATACCCAATTGTAACTCTTGGAATATTTCTAATCAAAACCAAGACATTATCTCTCCGGCAGTTCCTGAATTTTAAGTACTTTATCAAAATATTTATCGCTGACTCTCGGTCAATAGGAAATAAATACTATGTATGAAAATCCTTTTTAAATGAATATGATAAATAATATTCCTATAATTAAATAACCCCTCCAATAACATATATCAATATCATTCTAGATATTCTTAATCGAAAATATCCCAAGCATAATATTTGCAATATTCTATAAACAAGATATAGATTAAGGGGAGGTGAGTCATAATTTATCGGTCTCCATCGACAACATTATAGTTCATGGGATTTTGACAATTGGCATAAGCAGAATTTAATAATATTAGCAAAGCCCAAAAATATACTTGTTTTGATGAGGAAGCACATGGTTGGAAAACTTGCAACTATGGATTTAAATCTAATCCACACATTTCATATATTTCAAAGTACAGATACTCTGAACGATAGAGTATGCATAAATAAACTTGCCTCTGGTCCTTAGCAGAAAACAGAAATCGCGAATAATTCTTCCGCACCTCGTCCAAGCATTTCCATGGAGGTAGTTTACCTTTCTTTATACGACGCCTCGATCTTCCCTTTTTGATGTACGTCGCTCCACTTGATTATACCCTAATGGTACTGAAATAGTTACGAGTACGTGTCAGTCCAACCTCGTATCTCGAGTAGACACAACTCAGAATTACCACTAAGTCACCTAAAGTCGTACTATAGTTGTTCTCCCTATAGTTGACTACTCAAATACCAATTAATGCACATAACACATTTAGTAATAGCAATTGACACTGAAATAGTCCCCTTTTTAAAACGTAGACATTTCCTAGTATCAAACATGTCATAACCCTACAACCACTTAGTCAACTTCACTTAACATATACAATTATAATGCCATTGACATTTTCTGACACAACTTAATTAATAGATAATCCTCAAATCGCAATTAATCTTCAACTGAGCACATAAATCCTCGAGACAACAATTATCCTCAAATTAATACATAAATAGACAATTAATCCCCAAGACACAAATAAATCCTCGAAATGAATTCCTTGACACATATATACATAAACAATTAGCACCCCAAAACATGCCTTTAGACCATTGAAGTCAAATAAGTTAAATAAATTTAAATGCAGGGGATTTTCAGAAAATTTCGGCATGAGGTATTCGTTTATCGGACTATGGGTCACATCCCCTCAATATCAATCATAAACAATTCAAACATGTTTCTATAAAAATAAAGATGTCTCAGTTTGCAGCAACATAAAAGTAAGTAAACAAGTAAGAAAAGTACCCGCCCAGACATGCGGCACCTAGCACATAAGAATTCTGCCTCGACATGCAGTAAACACATAATAATTTATATTAGCATTAACTACTACTTACGCTACATCAATAATCGTATCACTCACGCATTTTAATGATACACGTGACAATCAATTATTGATATTCGTAAGCCCTGGGGAACAACCCCTAGCATTAACTATTACTTACGCTATATCAATGATCATATCACTTGAGCATATTAATTATACTGGTGACAATCAATCATTGATATTCGTAAGCCCGAGGATCTAACCGAAGAGAATTACACAAGTCCTTAAATACTGACATTTAGAACTTATGATCTCTTTACGACTCCTCGTAGTTAAACTAAATAACATATAACATTCATAATTAGTAAAGCCATCAACTACTACGACTCGCTTTATACCATTTAGCACATCAGCATTTACCATTTAGTCAACTCGTATAAACTCCACGAATAATACCAATATCACCATTACACTTAGCAATTAGCCCACTCATATAACTACACATTATATGACAATAACAATTAGCACTTTAACAATTAACAACTAATCAATTAGCAATTTACAATTACTAAACCCGAACAATTATAATTAACAAATATCGACTCTCCGAATTAAATACGGAACTTACAACAATATCCTTGAATTTCTAATATAATCTAATTATAAAAATTAACACCATAATTAATCCCAATAATTACAATTAGCACTTATAGACTCCTTAAATCACATCACAAAAATTAAAACAATATCATTGCAATTTAATCTAAAATGGAAATTAAATAATTAAATCCGGAAGAGAGGATACCCTTTCCTTTGGGTTGACCCACCGGAGAATCACTCCACCACAACCATCTCTCTCTCTGCCCAGCTGCGCTACCCCTCCACCACGGCCTTCTCCCCTCTTGTTGACCGCGTACAACGCCGCCACCACCGTCGGCGAAGCCTCAGCCGCGTGATGGCGGCCTCCCCTGTTCTCCTCTTCCTTGCTGCACACACTCACGCACACATCTATGTACACACACACACACACGCGCGCATATACACACCTATATATATGTACACTAATTGATTCAATCCCTAAAACCCCCCAATTTCATTCTCTATTTCTTCCTCCTTTTCTTCTCTCCCTTTTTCTTCCCGCTGTTTTCTTTCCCGAGTTGCTGGGTGTGTTTTGTGCGGCTACGCGTGTGTTTTTATGTGTATATGTCTGTGGTGCTGTGTTTGTTTAACCTAATGGGCTCAAGCCCAATAACATTTAACACACAAAAATAATTACTATACACCTTAAATAATATTTTAAACTAATAACTCCTATTTGTAAAAAAATAAAATTTCTAGCATAATTAAATACTAGAATATTTTTAAGGACTTTTGGAGAAAGAATTAGAATTAAACCTAAATTTTCTAAATTAATATGCATTTTACAAATATTAATAATTTATAAAAACAATTCATAAAAATAATAATTGTGATTCATAATTCACAATTTACAGAGCTTTATAAAAATACTACAAACATTATTGTTTTAGTAAAACCTCGAATTCTCGATTTTATATATTAATCGAGCAATTTCTACAAATCCTCAAATAATTAAAATAATCATTTATCAAGGATTTTAAAATCTCCAAATTATTCAGTCATTTAAAAATAAAAAAAAAATCTTTACTGAATAATTCCACACTTTGAAAATTAAGCCCTTGCCCAAATAAACTATTGACTCGAGATATCTACTAGGTCAAAAAAATTTTAAAACAGGACCTGGTTCCACTTAACCGAAAATAATTAAATAATTTTTAAAAAAATTCTCCTCATTTTAGGAAAAATATTATTATTATTGAAATAATAATAAAACCATTTCTTGAAAAATCCGGGTTATTACAGTCTACCCTCCTTAAAAGGATTCCGTCCACGGAATCATCTAAGGCCACTACTGGGATTCCTTAACTCTTTCATCGTCAACACTTGTTCTGCCAAACCGGAGATAGGGTCTCTACGTAAACAATTTCACCGAAACCTCAATCCAACCATATGATCTCTAGTTGACACAGTTATCACCGGAGTCTTACCACGTTATTCCTTTCACACATATATCTTGACCAACTTTCGATTATCATAGTATCCTGGAGAGAGAGTTCACTGATTCTATTCACATAACATCCTTGAGAGAGAGAATGCACTAATTCCATTAACATAATATCATTGAGAGAGAAAGAATTAACTAATTCTATTGATACGTCACTGATATTTTATTCGCCTTGGGATTCGCTCTTGCTCTTGGCGATTCCGTTGTAAATCTAGTTTCTATCAGCGAGTTTTGACTTGGCCGACCTGGTTGGCATCTCCTTCAAATTTATTAGAGATAACAAGAATTATGAAACTTTGAAAAGATAGCTATCATATCAAGGCTATTGCCACACATTGATGATCGTAAGGTTATGAGTGTTAAAGTAAACCTTATTTGAAATAACAGAATTTACTGAGAGATCAATATGATCATAAGAACTTACGTTGCGTGTCTCAGTTAAGACATTACTAAAGGTAATTAGCCTTCTTGTATTTCACAACTCACAAGTGATGGCGTCCCATCAGACTTCTATCACATAGACGGATAGTCCTTGTGGCCCCTATATGTATAGGGTTGTTCGTCTCAGTGGAAGTTGAGAAGTATGAAAGCAATTCAAAGTCAAGTTAATAATTATCGTATTTTGACAATTAATTCTCAAAGGGACACCTTGGAGTTGAATTGAACGGATTCCAAAGGTGTGATTTCCAAATAAAAGAATAACCAGAAAGATACTGGTATTTAACAAGCAAGTGGTGCTATACCACCATAGAATCATCCACTATTGAAGGAAAGTGAAAGTTTGAAATAACCAACCAGTTTGAACCCTGTGTCCTTAGGTTACCATAAACCCAAGTTTGGAGTGCCCTTCAGATATCTAAAGATCCTCTTTATAGCAATCAAGTGTGACTCTTTTGGATTTGATTGAAACCTTGCACACAAGCATGTAGCAAACATGATGTCTGGCCTACTTGCAGTGAGATAGAGTAGAGAACCAACCATGCCTCTGTAGACTGAGATATCTACTTTCTTGCCTTTAGCATCTTCATCCAATTTAGTGGCAGTGGCCATGGGTGTCTTTGCAGGTGAGCAGTCTTCTAAGTCAAATTTTTTCAATAGATCCTTGATGTACTCGGTTTGACTGATAAAGATACCATCCTTCCTCTGACTGACTTGCAACCCAAGAAAGAATGTCAACTCTCCCATCATACTCATCTCATATCTGCTCTGCATGAGCTAAGAGAATTTCTCACATAGCTTCTCATTTGTAGAGCCAAATATGATATCATCCACATAGATCTGAACTAGGATAATATCATCACCATGTTTCTTGTAAAACAGTGTCTTGTCCAATGCGCCTCTAGTGAATTGATTTTCAAGGAGAAATTGTGATAAAGTATCATACCATGCCCTTGGAGCCTGCTTAAGTCCATACAATGCCTTAAGCAATCTGTAGACAAATTCTGGGAAATGTGGATCCTCAAAGCCAGGTGGTTGTTGCACATAAACTTCTTCTTCCAACTCTCCATTCAGAAATGCACTCTTGACATCCATTTGAGAAACTTTAAAGTTTGAATGAGCAGCAAATGCCAAGAAGATTCTGATGGCTTCCAATCTAGCAACTGGAGCAAATGTCTCATCATAATCAATGCCTTCATGTTGAGAGTATCCTTTTGCAACCAACCTTGCTTTGTTTCTTACTATTACACCATCTTCATCCATCTTATTCTTCAGAACCCATTTTGTTCCAACAATGGTTCTGTTCTTTGGTGCAGGCACAAGTTCCCATACTTTGTTTCTTTCAAATTGATTCAGCTCCTCTTGCATGGCAATAATCCAATCTGGATCCAACAGTGCATCATCAAGTTTCTTAGGCTCAATCTGAGATAGAAAACAACCATAGAGACACTCATTTTGAGTTGCTCTCCTAGTCCTCACTCCAGCATTTGGATCTCCAATAATTTGCTCTGTAGTGTGTGATCTATCCTATTTCCTTGAATGCTCAGTCTGATTTCTCAACCTTGATGTTGCAACATCATCCAAGTCATGATCATTCTCATTACCTCCCCCTGTGAAGTTGCTACTATTCACAGGTGTGTCTTGGATGCTTGCCTCTCCACTGTTGATTGGCACAAATTCTTCTCTTGTTTCCTCATTCACTTGAGTTTGTTGAACTACAGTTTCAACTTCAGATTCAATCTCTTCATCAGAATCATTTAGATTTTCAAACTTTAATGGATCTTTATTTTCATCATTGGCTTCTTCTAATCCAGGTAGTTTGCTGTCATCAAATGTTACATCTGTGCTTTCCATAATTTTCTTTTGACTAATGACATAGACTTTGTATGCAATTCTTTCCATAGAGTAGCTAAGAAAAATTCCTTCAAATACTTTTGCATCAAACTTTCCAACATATTCTGAATTATCCTTCAGCATAAAGCATTTGCTTCCAAAAGTATGAACATACTTTAGAGTAGGCTTCTTTCCAGTCATCAAATTGTAAGGTGTCTTTCCAGTGTTTTTGTTGATGAGGGTTCTGTTCTGAATATAGCATGTAGTGCTCACAGCCTCTGCCCAAAAACATGTAGGCATCTTTGCATCAAGCAACATTGTCCTAGCAGCCTCAATTAGAGTTCTATTCTTTCTCTCAACAACTCCATTTTGTTGTGGAGTCCTTGGAGCTGAGAATTGTTGAGAAATGTCATTCTCTTTGCAAAATGCTTCAAGTAAGGCATTTCTGAACTCTGTTCCATTATCACTTCTCAATGCAATCACACTTGCATTGTTGGCCTTTGCTTCCTTGTCAACTTTCTTTATGTGCTCAATGATTACTTGTGGAGCCTCATCTTTTGATGCCAGGAATTCCACCCATGTATACCTTGTAAAGTCATCAACCATCACCAAGGCATACTTCTTTCTTCCTAGTGACATAATATTGACAGGCCCAAACAAATCCATATGAATGAGTTGCAGGGGCTTGGTTATTGATGTCACTGTCTTTGACTTGTGGCTTGATCTTTTCATCTTCCTTTTTTGATAAGCCTCACACACTCTTTTTTGACAGAATTCAAGTGTGGGCATGCCTCTCACTAACTCTCTTTTGACTAGAGAATTAATGGCTTTGAAGTTCAAGTGTGATAACTTCTTATGCCACAGCCAACAGTCTTCACTTGATGCTTTTGAGTAAAAGCAACAAACTTTATCCTTGTTTGCAGAGTCCATGTTGGTAACAAATAGACTTCCTTTTCTTACTCCAGATAGAGCAAAATCACCAGTCTTCTTGTGGGTGATCAAACATTCATCTTTGTCAAAATTCACTTTGAATCCTCTATCAGTAAACTGACCAACACTTAGTAGATTATGCTTGAGTCCCTTGACTAGTGCTACATCTTCAAGGATGACATTACCAATGTAATAACCCAGATTTTCGGTAGAATTAAAATTTTCTTATTATGATTAAGTGCATTAGTGAATAATGATTTCAACGAACTGTGGTTGTGATGGATGGATATTGCTTTGGATAATGATCTCGATACATATGTGTATTTTCAGAATAGAGTAATTCAATGATTGAGGACATAGATAAGAATAATCTATCATCCAGGAAATGAGCTAATGAACCTTAGGGGGGAGATGAGAAATGAGTTAGTGTCACAACCCTAATTTCTGGATTTGAGAGAAGTTTTCACTTTTTGATGAATAATACTTTTCATACGTGAATAGTAATTTGTATGGATGAATAGTGATTTTGTAAGTTGGAAAACTTTTCACGCCACCCTATGTACGGGACGTAGTATGGATGTTTCGAAGTCATATTAGGAATCCAGAAATTCCAATTTTAATTCTGGCGTAATATTTGACCGAGCAGTGAATTGTATATCAGTATTATTAAAAAATAATATATTAAAATTGAGGATTCAATTATTTTATATTTTATGATTTATTATATGTGATTTGAGAATTTAGAACGAAAACCATTGAGATGGTGAAACGAACGTTCTAGAAACTGCCGAAACAGTATAACGAGATTAAACGATTAAGCGAACGAATCATGGATTAAGGATTGAGATTATGACAAGATTTAATATCCTACATGATCATCAAGATAATTATATCAAATGGATTTAAAGATTTAAACAAAGGAATTATCAAAATCAAATGGCGAATTAAGTGATTTAAATCACTTAAAACATTTCTAAAATCAATCAAGCTTGCTTTGTACTCATCCAAGCATCAAGGATCTTGCCCCAATGCACTACCCCAGCTGATCTAATCCAAATAAAAGATCTAAAGTGAGTGGACTTGGTCATTTAGCAAAAGAAAAGATCAAGAGCAACCAATCTCTCCAAAACTGCCACCATGAACCAAGCTCAAAGAAATATTCATATCTCAAGATCTAGAGCTTCAAAAATCACCAAATTTTAACCATAGCTCCCCCATAACAGGTAGAACACACGTCTAAAGTTTGGTGACAAACAAAGGAGTGTAGCCTAGACAAATCCCTCCCCAAAGTTGAGAAACCGAAACTGCCTTGCCTTCACAGTTTCTGTCCAGCGAAAAGATGGGGCTCAAAACCCTAGCTAGGAAGCTTCGAATTGGATGATCTAGGACTCAAAGGAAAGCTTATGAAGAGCACAAGATGTGGTAAAAATTTGAGTGCCAAACTCTTATTTTCGATTTTCTATGATTTTTACAAAAGTGATGATGAATAGTGTTTTAAGATTGTTTCATGTTTTGTTCATAGCTTTTAGGCTTGTTAAAACTATCCAAGACCATACCAAGGTGTGACAAGCTCTGATAGTGTTACTAGAGTGTCAAGGAAGGTAAAACCCTAACCCACCATTTGAGTTCATATGAGTTTTGATGATAGTTTGGATGTTATATGCTTAAGAGATCATGATTAAGTGTTTTAGTGGTTATTTAACTTTGTAAAATATGAAAAATGGTTGGTGTTGGAATGTAGCCACACCACTGACCTTAGAGGTCATGTAAGAATGTTTGGTTGTGATATGGATGTATGATATGCCCAGTGTGGCTTGGTTGTGTTGTGGCAAAATTGAAACGTTCGAGTTATAGCCGTCGTAATGGTGAAATTTGGTTAATCCCAAAAAACAGTTAAGGCCCGAGACCATAGGACCATTTTGAGACTCACCACTGCCTATGGTTACAAATATATGGTTGTATGAAAAACTTGGTGATAAATTACTAAGGACAGTTAGAAAAGTATGTACGAAGGTTTTGAGTCAAAAAGATTATTTTCTAATTTTATAAAAATGCGTAAGCCGAGGTTGCGCAAGTGAAAACCCCTAAGAACGTGACTTTGAAACCATCTTTATAAGGGATTAAGTATAACTTGAATTTGAGGATTGTTTTCGAACCAAACTTGCGACTTAAGTATTTGACGAGTAACGTGGACTTAGTACGAGTCTAGGTTAAGTCGTTAAGTGCTTTGATTGTGATTCTCTTACGTGTTTAAGCATTAAGTTATAAGTGGATTATCCAGGGGATTAATCACATGTTTTCTTTTACCTTGTGTAGATTGTCCGACATTGTCGTGAACCCCTATCACTTCTCGAGCATCAGGCAAGTTTTCTAAACTTGTACTTTTAAAGTATTGATTATAATACTTCTTTTTCCGTGTATATAGTTGTACAGTTTTACGATATATCTTATTTCCTGTTGAAATAGAATTTGACCTTTGGATTATATATGATCTTCTGAGTTAAGTATATATAAACCGGTATACCTTGTAGCTCTAGAGATAAGAGCATATTCATTGTTTTCGACTCTAAATCGGGAGTCGGTATTTTGAGATATAGAGATAGTCGTGGAAACCCGGAGGGATTCCAGCGGCAAATAATTATTTATTTTGAGGAATGCTATTTAAAAACATTAATTATATCTCCATAAAGTATTAAATACTTGGAAACCATTTGAGGATTGTTATTTGAATATGATATCATTCGAGGAATTGTATTTGCTTATTATATCTTTCGAGGAATGTTATTTGAGTATTATCTCAGTCGAGAAATACTATATGAATTTTATTTCTGTTAGATATGCCATTAGAAGGCATATCTATTTTCGAAAGTATATTGTGATACTTGTTTTACGAATTAATATTGGCTTATAAACTAGATATAAGATATATTGGTTATAAGCCGGATATTGCTAAGAGCCTTAGTGAAGGGCATATGAATCTCATTCTTAAAATATAGACCGGCAGTCAGTATTTCTGAATATTTTGTGATTATTTTCTGAGGAAAATATTGAAATAAATATTTTTCCATTATTTATTTAAATGAATATTATTTTGAATATTCATTTGAGTTTATTTATTTGACGAATATCATTTTGAATATTCAATTGAGTTTTATTTATTTAATGAATATTATTCGAATATTCATTTGAGTTTTAATTATTTAAAGAATATTATTTGAATATTCATTTGAGTTTTATTTATTTAAAGAATATTATTCTGAATATTCATTTAAGGTGTGGCTTATTTAATGGACATTATTTTGAATATTTATTCGAGGAATTATTTATTTAGTGAATATTTTCATATATACTTACTCGAGAGTTATTTACGAGCAATATTTTATATTAAGAATATTCTGGAAATATTTATGGTTTAATAAATATTCTTTGAATATTTATTTAATTCTTTTAACCAGTTCTAAAAACAATTTATTTTATTCAAAAATTATCTGATCTTCAAATATCATGTAAATTATTTCTGAGTCTTATTATTATTATTTTTATCAAGTAAAGTTCTCAAAACTCTATTCTTCATTCGAATCTATCTTCCAAAATATGAGGGAACCTTGTTTGAGAGCTGTTATTTCTTTGACTGCCTGGTCATATACTTGTTAAATTATCTTTTCACTCACATCTTCATTCTTTTCAAACATTGATATGAGTCCTTTTGGTTACCTCCTCAACACTCGAGGGGTAGAATTCATGGAACAAGTTTATATCCATTAACAAGCAACAACTTGGGAAATATTGGTGAATTTTCCTTTCTAACTAGATACGACTACTTTGTGGAGTCCTATCAACAAGTATTATACTTGGAGAAAGGGGGACGAACTTTACGTTTCAGAGTCATGGATGTTAATCGAACTAGGAGACGCGTAAGTGGCCGAGTGGCGCCGGCCCAACAATGGCCCAACCGTTGGCCGAGGAGTTCCAGAGGGCGGTTGACAAGTAAATCCGTCGGGGCTACCTTCTACATGTAGAGAACGATTGATGAGATGCATAACATACGACTGATCATCGTAAACGTTAGGGCATCTGGCGCGGCAATTCTCCCGTATTAGTTCATCATTCAAAGTTGGAAATTTTCTGCAACACTATCTGTGTTGGCAGGGTGAAAAAGTGTTTGAAATTGGGATTGCAATATTTTTCCTGCAATTTCCTCTTTTATTATATATGTCGATATCTTGCTCATATCTTTGCAAGACAGATATGTCTTCGGAGTATATATTCTGAGTTACCTTGTAACTTCATCTTTTATCTTAAATTTTATGACTCTGTTGATACCTTACATAACATGAGTTGTGATAAGGAGGTTGTTGATATTGGATCACCTTATAACTTCATCTTTTAAGTTATATGTTGATATTTTGCTTATATTCTATATAGCAGATATTTTACGGAAAGGTTATATTAAACTACCTTATAACTTCATCTTTTATATTATACTAGAACTTTGTTCATAGTATGAATATCAAAAGTTTGCAGAGATATTATGAAAATGATATTTGAAGTACTTCAATGGTACTATTTTTGATATATTCCGATAAGGAAATACTTTTGGTAAAAAGATATTTTGACAATTTTTGTCTTATACCCGCTTTATTCTGGGTTTAAATTAAAAGCAAAATTATGCCATACTTTCATTACCTTGTTGAGCTATCGCTCACTCTTGCTATTGTTTTATATATATTATATAGCAGCAAAGCAGGATGCCAAAGGGATGGCACACACCCCGTAAGGCATTTCCATAATCAGTTTCTAGCAGGGATCCCAAGAGTAGTACGGACCAGTTGAATTAGGTGGCAGCTTTTGGTATTCATCCTATGTATAGTTATGAATGGTATGAGAGGATGGTGAGCATCAGAAGGCTAAGTTGGTAATGTAACATTATTTAGAAGTTGTATTAGTGATAGATTCAAAAGACATTTGGGTATTGTAATAAAAGTATTCTGTAGTTATTGTATTTTATCGTTTCTGAGACTTTAACCTGTGTATGTGTGTGTGGTATATATTGCGGGGTCACAAGCAGTTGAATTGTGTACATTGCAAGTAATACAGGTAAGGCAAGGAGTAAATGGATCGTGACTACTCCAAATCCCTAACCCCGGATTTGGGGGTGTTACAACCAACTTCCAATTTGCCATATCCCAATGTGTTACCCATGCTGTCATCTCCAAAAGCAACCATTGGGCCATCCTTCTCCTCATACTGTGATAGCAGGGCCATATCACTAGTCATGTAATTTGAGCATCCACTGTCAAAATCTACATGACCTTCTTTTCATTTTCTTTGCCCTGCAAACACAAAGGTATTACTTCTCCTTTTGTACCCAAACAAGTTTGGGTCCATGTGACTTAGAAACAGTTTTATCATTAACAACATGCTTATCAACTTTCTTGGTGTTAGTCTTCTTGTTATTGTTAGAAGTCTTCGAACCTGAGGTTTCAGACATAGGTGACAGAGGTACCTTCCTAGCTCTAGGAGGACTTGAAGACTTTGACCTTGTGTAGTGTGTGTGAGAATTGTGACTGATACAACCATCAATGAATTGCCTTCTTAGATTGAAACAGCTAGTCATTACATTCATATTGCATGGCATACAGTCAAATTTATCATAGAATGGAGCATCTCTATGTCTTAAAGGCACAGAACAATCATAGAAAGGTTTGGACACACTACCAACAGGTTTCTTGCATGCATGAGTTAAATGATTGGTACTAAAACAATTTTGACAAGTTTTCCTAGGGACATTAGGCATATAAGCATAGTTATTATCTTTGTTAATCCCTAGTTTGCCATTTCTATTCTGTTTCTTCTTAGTCAATTCCTTCTTCTTAGATTCATTCTTACCAGCTGGAACAAATTTCACAAACTTCTCAGTTCTAGGTCTACTTCCTATAGGCTTCTTGGCTTTTGGCTTGACACTCTCACCCTTAGAGGATGCTGGTTGTTCACTTCACTGTGCCTCATCCTCATCATTCAACATTTGCTTTATGAGTAAAGCATCCTCATCAATTTCAAATGTTGATTCTTTAAAAATTGGAGACTCAGTCTTTTTCAAAATGTGAGGCACTTCCTCCTGAACAACCATGTCATCTTCAATGACAGCATAGTTTTTCCTCTGTTTAAGAGTGCCATAGTCAAGTCCAATGGCAGCCTTGGGTTTAGCTTGGATTTTCTCATGGTAGGATTGCAATAGACTAGATGAGTTCTTAAAGGTTTTCAGTTTGAATTCATTTTCAGCTAGTTCATCCCTAAGAGCCTTTTCAATCTGACTAGCACATAGAACCTTATGCTGTAGATATTCAACTTCTTTCTTAAGGTTTTCTACTTGCATAGCAGTTAGCTCAAGTTCCTCATTCTTTTTTATTAAAAGTTCATTTCTAGCAGACAGTTTAGCAATTTCTTCATTAGCAGCAGTCATACTAGTATGAATTTTAAACATTTCAGCAGATAGTTGTTCAATCATATTCTTGTACTCAGAAACAGACATGTCTATGGTAGTGAAAGATGGTACCTGAGAGTCTGATGAAGATGTGTCTTCCTTGGAATTGGCCATCAAGGCATAGTTGCAAAATCCTTGCTCTTCTTCATCACTATCAGTATCATCCCAACACTTCCCTTCAGCTATGTAGGCCTTGCCTGGTGTTCGCTTTTTGAGAAGGGCCTCATACTTAGCTTCAAGCTCTAGAAACTCTTTATCCTTCTTTTTAGGCTTCTTCCATTCACTAGCAAAATGCCCTAGGTCATTGCATCTATAACATCTTACAGATGACCTATCCACATAGCCAGTTTTGAATTTACTCTTGTTTGGCTTCACAGGTACTTTACTCTTGTTGAATGAATGGTTTTGGGGTTTAGGTTTGAAGGGTTGGTTCCTCTTGAATCTAATGTTTGGAAATTTTTTGGCTATGAAAGCATATGAGGTGTTTTCCATGCCATCTAGCTCTTCAAGAGTATAGAACTCTTCTTCTTCCTTCTCCTCAACAGGTTCACTTACTTCAGCTTCAGTTTCTTCATCATCTACTATCTCTTCTATTCTCAACTGACTTGTAGATGCTTCTAGGTCTTGAATAGATTTGGTGACAATCAAGGCACATGATGTGTTTACCATCCTGCCTTGGTTGGCTTGGATAACTCTCTTATGAAGCAACTCAAGCTCATGAGTCTTTAAAACCCCATAGAGAACATCATATGTGATTTTGTTCAAATCTCTTTCCCTTAGAGAAATGACCCTCTGCTCTAGGTGGTTTGGAGAAGACAATAGAAACTTCATATTCAGTTCTTTAGTGCTGTAAACTTTTCCATTAATCTGCAACTCAGTAACCAGCTTGTGAAATCTCTCAAACATATCAGTAATGCTTTCCTTGGGCTGTGCCATGAAAGATTCATACTGTGTGACCAGTATCTGTTTCTTGTTTTCTCTGACCTCCTCTGTTCCTTCACATAAAACCTCAATATGATCCCACATCTCTTTAGCAGAAGTGCAAGATGCTATGTTTGCAAACATTAACATCTCCATAGAATCTATTATTAGCAACATGAGATGACTGTCAAGGGCAACCATCTCCTTTTCTGTCTCTGTCCATTTAGATGGATATTTAGCCACATAGGATCTTGGAGTGGTTGTAGTTCCAACAGTCTTCTCCTGAATCTCTTTTTGCGGAACAAAGGGTCCATTCTTGAGTATCTCAGGATATAAAGGATTTGCAACTTTGATGAACAACTGCATTTTGATCTTCCAGAGGTTGTAGTTCTCTTTGTCGAACTTAGGGACCTTCACCGTTCCTGTAGTCTTTGGTGTATTCATGATCGTTTTCAGTTTTCGAATAAACAGCCTGCTCTGATACCACTTGTTGAGTATTGAATACGACTAAAGAATACAGAGGGGGGGGGGGAATGGATTCTTAAACTTTTCTTGTTCTTGAATCTATGTAGCAAGATATAAGTTTGTGTGTGCAGATGTGTAGGTGCGAATAATGAACAGCACAAAACACGATATCACTTTAATCTAATATTTTATTAGATAAAGATTTGCTACAATCTGTGAATACAAATGATAGTATTCTCAGCTTCGTTTTTCTCAGAGAGATGTGCTCTTACAATATATATGAAAAACTTTCTAAAAACTTAATCTCTAAAGAAGTGAGGTTGTATTTTTATAGAACATGAATACAACCTACTTACTACAAATAAGGTAGCTAAACAAGTTTACTTTCCAGTGTGTCTATCCTTTTTGAGTAAGAATCCAAATGGCTATAGATTTGACTTTGTAAAGTTCTGTTCAGATCCACTTCTTTAGCTCTTTGTCTCTTCTACATCTCTCCAAGCTTCTTTGTAGGCTTTCCAGAGCACGATACAAATTGTGGTCCATAAAGTGCTTTGGCTTGTTGCAGGTTTCTAACTTGTACAATTTCTCAGTAGTTTGTCTCTAAGAATGTATTCGAGAAGTGGCTAAGTAATTGATTCGAGAACTAGGATTAGATAACTCTGAGTTCTCGAATACTGTATATTTGACATATCGAATCACTTCTCGAATAACTCTTTTCTCCAGGGATCCTTGAGTTGTCGAATAGAACACTTGACTTGTCGAATCCCTGAGATGTCGAATAGCTTTTCTGAGTCCTTGAGATATCGAATGGAACTTTGACTTATTGACTCTTTAAGAACTCGAATACCACTTTGACTTGTTGACTTCTTGAGTTCTCGAATAGAGTATTAGACATATCGAATCTCTGAGATATCGAATGAGATATCGAATAGTGTATTCAGAGGTATCGAATAGTGTCTTTACAGATATCGAATCCTTGACTTCTCGAAGGCTAGACTTCTCGAATATAACAAACATACTTCTCGAATTGGTACTTAGGAAAATTCTTCATTTCTTCAAATCCCAACTGTGATTATTTGGTAGTCTTGTTCTTCAAGCTTGAGGCATGAACCTTGGAACTTCTTTCAAGCATTATTCTCTGACTTTTAAGTACAATTACACAGATAGGAATTGATGCCTATTACAAGCACTAAACAAGTAGAAACTCTACAACTAGAGGTTCCCTCAGTTAAGAGGTCATGTATGTAATGCAAAGCATTACAAACAATTAGGCTTGTTATAAGATGTATACAGACATGCCTCTATGACTAACAATGGAAAATTTCAATTGTGTATATATATGTTACGAGTATTATAGTTCTTAAATTCAAGGAGAATTCAAGGTCAATTTGTTTGCATACGTACAAGAAGTGGTGTTTAGTTATTTTTAGTGATTAGCACATTTCTTTAGGTGTTCAAGATTGGTTGGTAATGAATTTTGTTGACTAAAGTTGAAGTGCTCAAGATTGTTTAAGTGAATTTATAAACTTAACAAATGATAATTGCTATTAACAGATTTATAATGTGCAAATCTTATTAGTTGTTACATGTTTCAAGTTTGGCTCTCGGTTAGACTGAGTGCTTAGACTTCCAATCAACGGAACAATGATAATATATATACATGATCTTGATCAAATGAGAACCATCACCAACATGAGATATGAGATCTAATTCTAACCATACATATTTTAAATTACTTTTAATCTAAGCCATCATCTAAATCTTTTCATCTTCATCTACTAGCACCATCATATCATTCCTCTTCCCAGACACCATGACTTCCGACATTACCCGCCGCCAACCTCCGGTCACGACTCATTACCGATCTCCGACCACGTAACATACTCACTCAACCACCGCCCCAACCATCGCGGCTACCATCGCACTACCACCACCATCACGCCAATCACAATTCGATCTACTCCATATAGTCGTTGTTCGTCACGATCACTGGCTTCATCTTGCATCGATCTGTACCATTAAGATATGATTCTAACCACTAGAACTCACCCGTTGTTGGTGATTTTTCATAAATTTTGGTGATTCTTTTTTTTTTTTCTCTATTCCATGTCTCTTTTCTGGTGATTTTAAGTTATAGCCAGTGATTCTTTCATTTAAAATATTGGTGGGTGGTGGTGGTGGTGGTGCTGGGGGTGGTGGGAGTGGCGACAAGGAGCAAAGTAATTAATGGTGGTAATTATTGGTTGTAGTAGTTTAATTAAGGTGATTTATATTTAAATACGGTGATTTTGTTATGATGTTGGTAGCCGAAGTTGGTAACCGGAGACAGTACTCAGATGTTGTGGGTTGCTAAGGTAGTGGCAATAGGATGTTTGTGGTGATTTATACTTGATTTTGGTGTGTTTTTTATGTAAATCTGGGGGTGATTTTTGTATAATAGTGGTGATTATTTGCAGATGGTGGCCAGAGGTGGTATCGGAGATGGTGAACGACGATGGGTAGAGTAAAGGTGTGGCCGGAAAATATTGATGTGAAATGTGCAGTACGTGAGAAGGAGAGAGAAATATGTTATATATAAATATAAAGGGCTTAATGATCCTATAATTAACTGTAGATAATTACCTAAAGTTAAGACATATTATAATACAATTCGAAGGCTATTTTTATAAATGCATGAGGGTGGATTTCATTATTACAAAAATGTCATCCACCTTTTATACTCAAAATGCTGATAACTTTAGGTAGTTACCTGCAGTTAAATATAGGAACATTTTTCTCAAATATAAAATATATGGTTTTGAAAGTTATTAAAATAAAGGATTGACTGAGATTAGATCTCAGTTCTCATTTTAATATGGATTCTCATTTGAGTAAGATCCTAGTCTTACTCCAACGAGAATCCCAATTAGTGTGAGATATGAGATCTAATTCTAACCACTCATTCACATGTCTTATTTTCATCTCTTACCATTCATTCATCTCACCTCCATTTTCATCTTCAACTATCACTTCTTTTAACTTCAATCACCACCTCCGACCGCATCAACTATCACGTCCGACCATCATCTCCGATCACCACTTTCGGTCACCACTAGTAATCACCCATAGCATACATAAATCACCCCAGTTAAACAAAAACATAACTTACGTCAAACAAAACTCATCTAAATCAAATTAAAAAATTCACCACACCTCCACCACAATCACCACTTTCGGCCACCATATTTAACCCCCAAACATCTGACCACTACTTATAAATCATCGAATCACATATAAAAATCACTACATTTAAGTAAAAATAATCAAATTAAATGAAAGTCTCCACAAGAAACTCAAAATGAGTGTCTTTATGGTTGCTTTCTATCCCAAGTTGAACCAAAGAAAGTTGATGAAGCACTGCTGGATCTTGATTATTTCTATACAAGAAGAGTTGAATCAATTTGAAAGAAACAATGTTTGGGAACTGATACCTACACCTAAGGATAGAACAACTGTTGGAGTTAGATGGGTGTTTAGAAACAAGGTGGATGAAAATGGTGTAGTGACAAGAAACAAAGCACTGGTTGCAACATAATCCATGTTTGCTAATTTAATTGAGTTACCTGGCATGAACAAAAATAGAATAAGCTATTCTTAACCCATGTCCAAAATCATTTTTGGAAACTTGGATTCTTGAAATAAGGTGGATGTAAGACTTGTATTTCCTGAATATTTGCAAAATCTATTCAAGTCTTACCCCCTCACACAGCCACATGTTTCTCAAAATCTGAGTTAGCTAGGGTCAAGCTTGAAGAAAAACAAACAAAAGCTAACCAAGGCCCTTCAAACCAACTCCAACAACCAAACACTACCATAAACACAGAGCCAACTACATCATCTTCTCAAAAAGATGATGTCAGTCAAAAGAAGAAGAGAAAACAACCTATAACTGAACCTCTCAAAGTTCTCACCAAGCCAAAGAAAGAGAAATCCAAACAACCCACCTCTTCAGTCACTCAAATGGCTGAAGTTATAAAATCAGGGGCAAGCTCATTACTAGATGAATCCTCTCAACAGGGTGTATCCATTGAAATAAGAATTCTCCCCAATGCATCTGCATATATAGATCTGCATAGGGTAGCCATAAGGGTGACACTAACAAATCACAGAGTAAAGAGCACATCACACTTGAAACTCCCTCTATTTTTTGGGGGGAGTTGCCACAATCTACTCTAAAACACACTCTTCTTACAAAAACTATAATTAATATTTCTTTGCAACCTACAACTCAAGAAATTGAGGAACAAGGCTTTGATTAACAAGAATTATCTTCTCTTGTTGAGTCAATCACTTCAAGTGACATTGTGCATGCAATAGTGCTCACCACCCAGAAACCATATTTAGTTGGTGAGGGATTGCATGCTGGGGCACATCCTGATGACAACAATACAAACACAGATGCTTCACTAGTTTTTACTAGAGACTCTATGCCAAACTCTCCAATTTCTCATGTAGAATTGGAAGTGCCATCACAGGCTGTTCGCACTTATTCACGCAAGAGAACGTGGTCAACAAGTAATATAGAGTAAATAGGATTCGTTCCCACAGAGACTCAAAATTGTTCGTTATGTTCACTTATGCACCAGCTTATGATTTACACTCACTGCTAAGACAATCACAATATTGGGTTGATTTAACTAATGATTAATTACCAACTAAACCAATTACGAGGAAATAACTTAACTTTAACTTTATAATAAACAAACATGGGATTTCAATTTCATTTACTACTTCATCTAGAATCTTATGCCCTTTAGCCTAGCATGTGACAGAGTTGATTACTGATTAGATGCACTAAACTGATACACATCAACTTTCATTGTGCATATACCATCCTACTGATCATCCACAATTGATAGAAGTCAAGTAGTCACCAAATATGTGTAGTCCCTATATGTCTATAGCAATTGAACACATACCGGTTGAAAATCAAGCACCCATTAAACCACATAGTCGATGCAAGACGGTTAGAATCACATCACAAATTAATACATGTTCTTCACATGCAAAAACCTATGCTAGCATGAATTGTTCTAAACCCTAGATCCACTTTCGCATTCACTAGGATTAAACAAACAATTACAAGTGTTCGCGACGCACTTATAACGAATAAGCATAAACATACTAGGCAATCAATACATTCAATCACACACCAAGGCATAAAAAACACTCAATTTCTAGAATCCATAGCAAAATCCATTAAAACCCCATGACAACGAATTAGCCCATAATCGACCTCATCGCCATCATGGGTTGAATTGATAACATAATTCTAGAACAACAAATAATTAAAAGAAGAGAGAAAATAAGGTTCAGAAATAACTCCCCAAAGTAGAAGAATACAAAAGTTCCAAAGATTACTCCTTGCTTGTCACTAGCTTGGAGATGTATCTTTCAATTGTTCTTGGCTACAATGTTGATGATCTTCCTAATAATGATGATATACAGTGATAGGTAGTGTTTATATAGGCCCTAGAATACTTTTCCAACAAGAAAAGACCTAAAAATACAATTTAATTCGAAACAGGATAGAATTTCAGAATTTCCAGCGAGTTCGGGCGCACTCTGCGCGGTATCAGCGCAGTCTGCGCGGTCTGTTACTGTTCAGAATTATAGAAAACTTCCCAGGCTTCGCGTGGACAGCTTACGGGCCTCAAACGGACTTGTAGAACTCCAGATATGACCAAAACAGTGAAGACTGCGCAACCATCCGAATTTTACACAATTTGCTCCTTTCTTCTCCGTTTCTTTCGCATTAGCTAACATCTTTAATACCATGACACATGTAACTCCTTGGTAGCATAACACAAGTGTACCATCTTCATTCCAATACTTAATTCCGCTCTAATATCGATTAGAAACACCAACACTAACCGATAGCTACAACCCTGCACAACTACACAAAACACATAAAAAATACAACAAACTTGAGACCAAGTCAATCAATTTAAGTCGATATGGAACGCTCCAAGTGGATATAAAATCCACTTATCACACCCCCAAACTTAAACCGATGCTTGTCCTCAAGCATATACAATTACAACTAACTAACTAATTAGTACCACTTCCGTAGGTGATCACGGTTGCATTTGGCATATGCAACAAGCCCTTTAAACCCCTAGGCAGCCCTAGTGGACGAGTAAGGTCTCGTGAGGGCCTATAGTGAATGTACCCACAAAATCCAATGCAATGCAATGCATGAATGCAACTACTATGAAAATGCAAGATCCCCTTCAAACTCACCAAAACCAACTAACAAGCAAATATCTCAACGAATGCAACAAATCCAAGCAGAGCTCGACTAAGTCCCCGTATACTAACAATACATGAACAGAAACGTGCGTGTGTGCAATGCTCATCAGAAATACCCCCAGAACTAGGTCAAAAATCATACATGCTTTCCGTCAAGACAATCACAGGTTTATAACTAGAATAGACTGTAGACACTCCATAGCCTAGGAACACCTCCACCCTCATCCAAGGTAGACAGAAACTCATGCTTTATTACTATACTACGACACTACATGTACAATACGCATGCTTATTTAACCGTGCAATGAATGAGACCCCAAAAGGCTTATACAATAATATCCATGTAGCGAGTGTTAGGTCAGCAGGATCCCAGACTATAAAGCCTTAGGTCACTAGGACTAAGTCCCCTCAGACTTAATTACTCGAGTATTAAAGAGCTCACTCTGGTTAATTTTGCATTTAAATTATTTATATGACTTTTTTTTTTCTTTTTTTTCTTTTATATATTTTTTTCTTTTTTTTTTAGATCTGGAATGAGCCTTTCTCATTTCCAACCCTAGACTACTCATATAAATATGAGCTGGCTACTAGCCATTTGACGCCTAGCCTTTATTGACAAATATTAACAACTAGCATGAAAATTCCTGGTTTCCCCCAAACTTAGACTTTAATGTTCCTACGCTATAAAGGGAATAACGAAAATTCTAAATATAAACAAGTGATTAAATCTCAAAACATCCCACAGGCATGACCCTAACCTAGCCCAACAGCACCCCAATGAGACTGTGTAATAAATTTTGTTCCCGTAACATGCAAGTCAATTTCATAGAAACTATAAATCAGCCCTCTACTCATCATCATCACACCCAAATCAACATCCACCTATCAATCAGAATCAGCTCGTCCTAAGGGATCATGAAATATGCATGCCATGAAAATGCAACTAAATGAAAACTCACATGGTATACGAAAATAAAACAAAATGTCCTATATGAACAAACGTAGATAATACGAACATAACAATCATGCATGAACTATCACTACTATGCAACATGATATCCTATATGACCACAAAATACAACAAAACATACAACAAAACATACAACTACTATCCCCCAAAATCACCCCCAAACTTAACATATTCAATGCCCTCATTGAATGGAAGTAAATACAAGGGATAGTAGAAACATACCTACTCATCGGCATTTCCACCCTCCTCGGGTGGTGTGTCTGGTGGTGGATAGACGTGGTGCGCTCCAACACAACTGTTGTTTTATTCGAAAGCAAGAAATCATGGGTTGCCTCCCACGAAGCGCCTTTCTTTAACGTCTTTAGCTAGACTTGGCCACAATTTTCATCTTGAAAATTTTCTGCACCGTATCTCTATAAGGCCATTTAATGATCTTTTCTGGAGCGACATCTTCAACGACAAGCTTTACCCGTATTCGCTCCTCATAAGATCTCTTAACAACATTCCCCCGCCTACCTGAAAAGTTAGCAGCAATAACAATAGCAAGCAAAGGATTTGAATTACAAGAAACATACCCCAGGTGAACTAGCAATGTTTTGAGCTCGAGTTCGGGAGCTCCTTCAATTGATGGCTTAAGGCGCACCTGAGAATTCCAGAGATCTTCCACTCCAAGCAACTTATGTGGAATACGTAGCCCCATTAACCAAGGCACTGTAATCCTCAGTTGGCCATGCTTTGCCTTCTCCTTCTCCGTGTCATACTTTTTACTCTGCCCTGCATCAACCAATTTCAAGCTAAAACACTCCTCATCCTCCGCCGGTAAATTCATGGCTAGAGTTTGCTTCTGAAGCCCTTGTGGATATGGAGGAGGAAAATCGATTTGGACGATCTCTGTAGTCTTCTCCGGAGTAGATTTGTCAACATGAGTGATGCTCTTTTCCTCTTCGGCCTCCAACTGGTCGAAGTCAGATTGCAACGGAGCGGCATTCAACAACTGAACATGCTCTCCTAATTCATCATCTTCCACACTGAGACCCTCTTCATCCTTCGAAGGAAATAACATAGCCGCTTGAGCCTTGGAATTTTCTTGATCTTGGGCTGATTCTTCAAAATTTTGAGATTGCAAAGGAAGTGGTTGCGGCTGATTATTCAGAAACGAGTTTTCTGGACATTCTGAATTTTCTGATTGGTTTGCCTCCGACTCTGCTTCCTTATCAGCTTCATGTTCTGCTTCTTCCCAATCTTTGCCCTTAGACTCTCCTTCATGAACTACGATCATGGTCTCACCCGTGGCTAAGAAAGGCCAGTCAAGACTGATAGGAAGGTTCTTGTCCTCCTCCTCTATAGCTAGGCCTTCTGTGTCACTTGCAATATGATTCAATGTTTGTAATGCATTTGCAATTTGACCAATCTGATCTCCTATTCTCTGGAGAGACAATGCATTGCTTTTAGCCATCAACCTCAATTCTTCTAATTCAGCTTCTTCGGTCGACTGTTGGTTAGACCAAGTCTGAAATTGCAGCTGCTGAAATTCAGGAGGTTGAAAGTGTTGATGCACTGGGGCATACTGATGCTGAAATTGTTGCCCCTGTTGCTGCTGAATTCCCCCTGGATTGTATGGCTCATCTTCAAACTGCTGATTTTGGAGCGGGTAGAATGGATATTGAGATTGCTCCATACCACTCTGATTGTAGTCCCAGCAGAAATTTGGCCGGTTTCTGTTATACTCACATTGATGAGTGTAATGTCCACCTGCACACAGCTCACAAACAATTACGAATTCCTGCTCCCAATAATCCATCAAATAAAAAGAAAAAAAAAACGTCCGAGTCAGTGAATTTAACCCAAATTGATGACAAGATCATAAACTAAACAAACAATGAACTGAGTCCCCGGCAGCGGCGCCAAAAACTTGTTCGCACTTATTCACGCAAGAGAACGTGGTCAACAAGTAATATAGAGTAAATAGGATTCGTTCCCACAGAGACTCAAAATTGTTCGTTATGTTCACTTATGCACCAGCTTATGATTTACACTCACTGCTAAGACAATCACAATATTGGGTTGATTTAACTAATGATTAATTACCAACTAAACCAATTACGAGGAAATAACTTAACTTTAACTTTATAATAAACAAACATGGGATTTCAATTTCATTTACTACTTCATCTAGAATCTTATGCCCTTTAGCCTAGCATGTGACAGAGTTGATTACTGATTAGATGCACTAAACTGATACACATCAACTTTCATTGTGCATATACCATCCTACTGATCATCCACAATTGATAGAAGTCAAGTAGTCACCAAATATGTGTAGTCCCTATATGTCTATAGCAATTGAACACATACCGGTTGAAAATCAAGCACCCATTAAACCACATAGTCGATGCAAGACGGTTAGAATCACATCACAAATTAATACATGTTCTTCACATGCAAAAACCTATGCTAGCATGAATTGTTCTAAACCCTAGATCCACTTTCGCATTCACTAGGATTAAACAAACAATTACAAGTGTTCGCGACGCACTTATAACGAATAAGCATAAACATACTAGGCAATCAATACATTCAATCACACACCAAGGCATAAAAAACACTCAATTTCTAGAATCCATAGCAAAATCCATTAAAACCCCATGACAACGAATTAGCCCATAATCGACCTCATCGCCATCATGGGTTGAATTGATAACATAATTCTAGAACAACAAATAATTAAAAGAAGAGAGAAAATAAGGTTCAGAAATAACTCCCCAAAGTAGAAGAATACAAAAGTTCCAAAGATTACTCCTTGCTTGTCACTAGCTTGGAGATGTATCTTTCAATTGTTCTTGGCTACAATGTTGATGATCTTCCTAATAATGATGATATACAGTGATAGGTAGTGTTTATATAGGCCCTAGAATACTTTTCCAACAAGAAAAGACCTAAAAATACAATTTAATTCGAAACAGGATAGAATTTCAGAATTTCCAGCGAGTTCGGGCGCACTCTGCGCGGTATCAGCGCAGTCTGCGCGGTCTGTTACTGTTCAGAATTATAGAAAACTTCCCAGGCTTCGCGTGGACAGCTTACGGGCCTCAAACGGACTTGTAGAACTCCAGATATGACCAAAACAGTGAAGACTGCGCAACCATCCGAATTTTACACAATTTGCTCCTTTCTTCTCCGTTTCTTTCGCATTAGCTAACATCTTTAATACCATGACACATGTAACTCCTTGGTAGCATAACACAAGTGTACCATCTTCATTCCAATACTTAATTCCGCTCTAATATCGATTAGAAACACCAACACTAACCGATAGCTACAACCCTGCACAACTACACAAAACACATAAAAAATACAACAAACTTGAGACCAAGTCAATCAATTTAAGTCGATATGGAACGCTCCAAGTGGATATAAAATCCACTTATCACAGGCCTATAGAGATAACGATGTAACTCATCCTACTACTGTGGAGACAACATTAGACTCTACATCAATTTCATTGTTGGGTTCTGAGAACCAAGAGCCATTTCATCCGATTGTAGAAGAGTCATCTACAACTGAGGAGCCTAGCTCTAGCTCTCACTCAACTCATGCTACTTTTTCACAATGGTTGGGAGTTGTACAACATGACAAACCTTCATGATCATCATTTGTTCCACCACAATTGACGGCTGAAGCACTAAGTTACTTAAATGTGGATCAGATAGATGAGTTCTAAAAAATAACTCAACATCTACTTACTTGCAATCTACCAAATGCCACATATGAAGCCATTCTTCTCAGCCACAACGAAGATTTGGAGGAACAAAAGGCAAATTTATGAATGAAACTGAGAGAGAAGGCAAAGTCGATGCCTGGTTGAATAGTGGAAGGAGAGTTAGCTTGGAGGATGCACTTAAATATCTAAGGGAGGAGTATCTAATGTCTTTAGGCTCAAATGCAAAAATTTTGTCACCTACAGAAGTCTTTGAAGCCATCAATGATGTTTACAAAGGAAATCTCAAGGCTGCTCACTATCTTGGTAAATGGGTCAAATCAGAAATCTCTAGCAGCAATGATGAAACTGCTAACTCAGTAAGTGAACTCAAGACAAGGTTCACTACTGAGTTTCCAAAAGTAGATTCTGTTGTCAAGGATATGAAAGACTACAAGAAAATTTGTAATAGTTTGGATATGAGGATGGCCACAATGATAGATGGCTTCACCAAGCTTGTAACTCAAGTGACAAACCAAACTTCTCAGACAAATAAAACAAACTCTATGGTCAATATCATGTGGAGAAATCAATATGGTGACAAGAAGCTTGGTAAAGTCCCAATTCACAAGATAAGCAAGTATATATGAAGTGGAGAGGCTCCAAGAACAATCACTCTCTTATTTCAGAGTTGCACACTTGCTACAAAAAGTGGACAGTTTGGAGAAAGAAGTGAGTTCTTTAAAAACTGAAAACTCAGAGCTCAAGCAGTCTGTCAATCTTCTCAACACTGTTGGACACTTAAGCCAGCACCACCACTGAGGTGCTCTTGGTTCAACAACAGATGCTTACCTCCATGGTGAAGCACATGGGGCTACCTCTTCCAGAAGACACTACTGGAAAAATAGCCTACAACATCGGTTTTTGACTGATGTTAAAAGTGTTTTAGAACCGATGTCTTTGTCGGTGTAGATAAAGGGGGCGGGGTCTTTAACATCGGTTCCTGACCGATGTCAAAGATGTCTATAGACATCGGTTCCCAGGTAGAAACTGATGTCTTTCCCACTTTTTAACATCGATTTATAAATAAGAAATGATGTTAAATACAAGCTTAGACATCAGGTTGATAACTAAACGATGTTACAGCTGTATATAGACATCGGTTAAGGTAAAGAAACAGATGTCTTTGCCTCATATTTAAAGTAATAATGAAGTAGTACAATTTAAAAATTGCTATATTAGGAGGCTTAGGTTAACATAAACGTACCATACATAAGAGAAAAATAATAATAGACATCAGATTTTAACAAATAAAGGATGTCTTTCCTCTTGTTTAATATCAGTTTTGATAGGAGAACCGATGTTTAATTATAGCTTAGACATCAGCTAATTAAATAAATGATGTTTAAAACAACCTTTAACATCAGTTTTTGTAATATAATTGATGTTTAATATTTCCTTTAACATTCGTTCTTGTTACAAAGCAGATATGTAATACCTGTTTTAGCATTGGTTTATTACTCAATGCCTGATGTGTTTTGGTCATTTAGACATCCATTTTCTGGTAAAACAGTTGTTCATTTAGACTTTTAACATCAGTTTTAGAGTGACCAAAAATTGAAAGTGATGTTAAAATTTAATACATTTCTTCAATAACCTGCTGATTTTGTGCACTAACCAAGAAAATGAATCCAAAAACAAAACAAACATTCAACAAATTAAAACCATCCAAGTCATACATTCAACATACATAACCATCCACCTGCAACAAAAACCAAAGGTAACCTCCAACAAAATCCAAACCCAACCTCCAACACAAACCAATCCTCTCCTAACATCCACTAATTACCAAACTTCTAAAGTATTCATAATAACATCAAAAGTATCACATACGAAGGGATTCAAAAAGTAAATAAAGTTCATTAAAAAGCTGATGCCTGATCACATCTTGTCTTCGATGAATGCTGCAGCCTCGCAGCGCACATCATCAAGCTCCTCCATTTTATAAGAATCCCGAGTCTTGGTCGCCCACTGAAAATTGCAACACCCAAAAAATAATTAGGATAACCACCGGATATATGCACTATATTTTTTTTTTACAATAAATGATCAACATAAAAAATAAAATACCTTGCTTATAAAAGTCATTTCTTTGTCGAAAATGATCTCTTTCATATAGCGCATGACGACGTAACCACATTCATGACCTCCTGGTTGTTTAGGCGATCCCTATTTCAGTAATATTAAATGGTCAATATCTATATATAAATAGCAATAAATAGTAACTTGACCACACATGCAATAGGATAGAATTAAAATACTTAACACAAGATTTTTTTTTACTACTAGGGGTCTACTCCCTCTTCCTGTTTCAGCATTGAAAGATTTTACCGCGCTATATGTATAGATCAATGACAGAAATGTAAAAAATATATGCATAAATATATGCCTAAATAATTGAAAAACATATATTACCTTGAAAGTGCTTTTTCTAATGCAGGAAATCTTAGAGGGTGACACAAAGGATTGCACAAGTAAATGTCACCATTCCGTATTATCACCAAAATCCAGTGTTTACTATTTTGATTACAAAATATAAGGAAGTTAGACTTTCTGAAAAAATTACCTAAAAGTCGTAACAAAGTTAACATTTACCTCTGATTATGTGGCATTAGGAATAAGCGGTCGGGATTACCCTCTTTCAACCGATTAACAACATAAGATTCAAAATCCTTGTTAAGGGTAAATGTGGCTCCAGGATCGCAAAAGGCATACACTTCTAAATCTTCATTCTTCTGGACCACAGTATGCAAGTATCTGTAATTTAAAAATTGGTATTGCTAATTAGTGTATGCATGAGAGCAGAATGACAAGATTTAAAACAAAAAAAAATGCTTACGCCATGTATGTAGATATTGCAGATTGTCTGAGCATGTCATACTCTAACAAGGCGATTACGTTCTCATGCAATATGTAAATTATTTTCTCAACTCCAAAGACCTCAGGATCACAAGTAATGGGTATTGAGGTCTGTAACGCCCCAAATCCGGGGTCAGGGATTTGGTCGTCACGCGGAAATCCTTAACATCAAATTACCTGTTTAACAATATTAAACCATCTGTAATCATTAAAACTGAAATATAACTCTGCGACCCCAACCACCAAGCATCTTTTAGGTCATAGGGCTAGAAACAAGAACTAAAATCTTTACATCTTTATTACATCCATTCTATTACATCGCACTATGTCTTAAAAATCTTATACTAGTATAGCTTCGTTGGGAAGTACACCAGCAACTAGTACTACTCAGAACGAAGTAATATATATTACACATCAATGAACTCACATATAACTTATTCCAGCTATAACTTTTCTGGATCATATCATCTTCGCAAGGGCACACTGCCTGCTTCTCCTGAGCCATGCAGATAAGCCTCAATCATCTACCTCCCTCTGAAAGGTTAATATTTAAAACAAGCAAGTATGAGCGAAAGAATTGCCCAGCAAGTATTAATAGAGCACAACAATATATATATATCAATATACACATGGAGTTTTCGAAATATAACGATACTTAATATCAATTTCGAAATATTTACAATAATGAAACCTCAGTAGGGGATAAATGACATTTCGGGTAACATCAGATAAATAAAGTAAGTTCATGTCAACAATAGTAATCCTCATACCTTATCCACATACCATACCTCATAGTATTGATAACCCCTTAGGGAGCTTCTCAAAATATGCAGTTCAATATGCTACTAAGATAGTTATTACCACCCTTCATAAGCCAAACCATCATAAAGTTCCCTTTTTATTACTCCTCAAGTTTGTAAGTATATACATATGAATATATCATTATCATCAAAACAACTTACAGTTCAAGATTCTGTACAGGCTATAAGTTCGCTAACCACTTGATAAGTTAAACTCAGAAATAACTGATAGGAAGAGAGTCAAAGCTCTTGAAGCAAAACATTTGGGATTTAACATCAATAACCGATGAACCAACTTTCATCTTTTGAATAATTGCAAAAGTGCACAAGTACGTGCCATTATTGTTAGAATAATCTTGCAGTTCTAGATACTGCATGAATTCATCATCTTTCAAAATTGAAAACAACACTATCGGCTACTTGGCACTTAGGCCTAAGAAGCAGTGTTTGAGTATTTTTCCAAAGTGGAGGATGGGACTTAAAGAAAACATAAAAACCTGACAAGGATTGACGATGATCAGTCGCCACATCCAAGTCCAATAATCCGCGGGTCTTCTCTACCGGTAGAAGGATAGAAACTACATCCGTAACTATCCCTGAGTGAAAACTACATCCGTAATCACCCTCGATGAAAACTACATCCGTAATCATCCTTCGGCAACACATGGGCCGGAATAATAATTGATGGACCGCCTGGCTCACGGCCGCTTACACATCCCGGGAATCGTTCGTCAACGATTCCCACAACTGCCAGAGTCCCCTTTTTCTTTTCTTGTCAAAATCATTTTGATAGAAAACTTGAGTAGTTGAAGTTCGACTTCAGTCGACCGATAATTTCTTGAAAAACGAGCAAGAGAGTAAAACCTGACCGGGGGTTTTCGAAAATGTTTTGAGTTCAAAAGAGTTCAAGTATAGATATACACTTGTACCGATATCAATCTCGACACAGGGTTTTGTGATCACACATGGAAAATGGTACGCCTAAAGCTTGTAACCACAACAGGGTAATTCCATATATAAATATAAGTTCTTGAAAAGTAGCCTTCCTAGATAGATTCAAAATATAATATTTTAAATGACTATGAAAGTCCTTAGACAACCTTTAAATAGTGTTTTATAACCTTCAAAACACTTAGAGTATTTCATAAATATTTGACTACTATGTAACAAATAATAAATATTCAATAATCCCTTTTTTAAAAGAATACTCAAATTAATATTCATTTATTAAGTAATATTGAAATAATACTTACTATTAATACTGGAATATTTAATAACCTCAAAACACCCAAATACAACTCTTGGAATGTTTCTAATCAAAATCAAGACACAATATCTCCAGCAGCCTCCAAACTTTAGCCACTTTATCAAATAACTACTACTGACTCTCGGTCAATAAGAAATAATTAATAAGTATTCAAGTAACATATACCGACATCAATCTAGCTGGTTTAAGCTGAAAGTAACCAATTTATAACCATTGGAATATCTTTAATCCGTATTGAAAATAAAATATCTCCGATAAATAATATACTAGATAGTTACACTCCATTAAATTGTTTTATTATTTCTCCGGGACAAAGTGATTTTAAGAAAGCGTTTTGAAAATGATATTCATCTAATTAAATAAATTTAATTAGGCGAATGAGGTTTATTTAATTAGTAAATGCTTTCAGGGGCATCTATTAATTAAATAAACACTGGTTTATTGGTGATGTTGCCTTTAGGTTAATTATTGCGAAATTCTTTTTAAAAGCTTTGCCCGGGTTTTCGAAAACATACAATACAAAATAGCCTCGACACGCGGGCTAAGCTCGATAACTCAACACGCTCTACCCTTGGAGCCTTTCTTATTCCGATACATAAATATATACCTCATAACATATAGTCCACTACCACATTACAAAAGTTTATAAATATACAACATATAAATCGAGATGTAGAACCCTAAGAATGTCGCCGCCCATCGACAATATTAAAAGTCATGGGTTTTGATTATTGCACGAGAATAAATTAATATCACTAGCAAAGTCAAAAATGATTTGGAAGGAGGAGCACAAGATTAAAAGCTCGCAATTAGGGATTGAAAACCTTTTTCCGCACATTTTATATAATTCAAAATATGTATACTCTGAACGATAGAGTATATGTAAATAAACTTGCCTCTGGTCCTTAGCAGAAAACAAAAACCGCGAACAAATCTTTCGCACCTCGTCCAAGTAATTCCATGGACCTTACCTGACGTCTCGATCTTCCTTTTTAGTTGCACGTCGCTCCAATTTGATTTCGCCCTAATGGTACTGAAATGGTTACGAGTACGTGTCAGTCATACCACGTATATCGAGTAGACACAACTCGGGATTATCACTAAATAACATAAAGTCAAACTATAGGTGTCCTCCCTATAGTTGACTATCCTATTACCACTTAATGTACATAACACCTTATAACCATTTAATAGACTTGAACCAACTTAATACATAGATAATATTCAAAACACAATCAATCCTCGATAAAGACACATAATATACAATTAATCCTCAAGACACCTCTAACCCATGAATTAGCACATAACTCCTCAAGACAACAATTAATCCTTGAAACAATTTACTTAGCACATTTTCACATAAACAATTAACCCTCAAACATGCCTTTAAATAATTAAAATCAAATAAGTTAAATAAATTAAAACGCAGGGGATTTTTAGAAAATTTCGGCATGTAGTATTCGTTTATCGGACTATGGGCTCAGCCCCTCCATGCCAATAAAACAATTTATAACCCTGTTTTTGATAAAATAAAAGCTGCCTCAACTTGCAGCAACATAAAAGTAAACATATAAGAAAAGTACCCGCCCAGACATGCGGCAACTAGCACATAAGGAAAAGTACCCGCCCAGACTTGCGGCAACTAGCACATAATGATTTACACTACTACTTACGCTTCACCAATGATCGTATTTCTCACGCATTTTACTGATACACGTGACAACCAATCATTGATGTTCGTAAGCCCTAGGGAACAACCCCTAGCACTAACTATTACTTACGCTATATCGATGATCACATCACTCAAGCATATTAATTATACTCGTGATAGATAATCATGGATATTCGTAAGCCCTAGGGATTAGTCGAAAAGAATTACACAAGTCCTTTAAATATTGACATTTAAGAACTTGTGATCTTCTCATAACCCCTAGCACAATTCTAATTATTATAAAATTCTAACATTTAACATATAGACATTTACAACTAGTCAACTATTATAATCATGCATTATATATTACTAACGATTGGCACTTAGCGATTACCAATTACAATTACTAATTGACCATTAATAATTACCAAATAACAATTAACAATTAGCAATTAGCTTTCAACAATTAACACTTAACAATTAACCTTTAGCAATTTGCACTTCGCATTTAACGACCATGAACTCGAACACTTATAACCAACCAATATTGACCTTCCCGAATTAAATCACGTAAATTCAACTAACATTCACGATTTAGCATACAAGCTAATTTCGACAACTAACCATATCCATCTCGCGACTTAAACTAATTAAATCCCAACAATTAACCTTGTAATTTAAACTAACCAATTACCACAATTAACTAATTAAAATTACAACACTAACCCATACATTATAATTACCACAATTAATACATTACAATTTATCACTTAACTAAATTATCATAATTAACTAATTAAATTACTACAATTTACTAATTAATTACTACAATTAACAATATATAACAATTCATTTATAAACTAATCCCACAATTAAATAATCAAAATTAATATATAAAAATATACACGCGGATACGCGTATCTCAATTATACCTCTTTCGATTTCCGACCCGCAATTCAAGCCACCGGAACCATCACCGCCATCTCTCTCTTCTCCCTCTCTCTCCTGCCATCTCTCTCTCTCTCTCTCTCTCTCTCTCTCTCTCTCTCTCTCTCTCTTCTTTCCTGCCTCCGCTGCTGCGCCACTGCCAACTCCGGCCACCTCCTGCCACCGTCCTCACGCCACCTCCGGCGATCTCTCCCTCCTGCGCCGCCCCTCCCCCGCGCGCTACCTCCCTCTCCCCTGTCTTCACTCCGCGTCACACACACCAGCACACACTAAACAATACACACACACTCGATTATATACATATATATGTGTGTATAATTAGCTAATTGGATTGTAATTTGAAACCCCCAATCTCTCTCTTTCTTTCTCCCTTTTTCTTCCCCGAGCTGCTGTGTGTGTGTGTGTGTGTTTGTGCGGCTTGTGCGTGTATCTGTGTGTGTATGTATCTGATGGGTGTTTTTAACCCTAATGGGCTTGGCCCAATAACATTTAAAATCAATACAATTAAATACTACACACCTTAAAGTAATATTTGGAGTAAATAAATCTAATTTGTAAAAATAAAATTTCTAGCATAATTAAATACTAGAATACTTTTAAAGACTTTTGGAGAAAGAATTAGAATTAAATCTCAATTTTCTAAATTGATATGCATTTTACAAATATTAATAATTTATAAAAACAAATCATAAAAATAATAATTGTGATTCATAATTCACAATTTACAGGGCTTTATAAAAATACTACAAACACTATTGTTTTAGTAAAATCTCAAATTCTTGATTATATATATTAATCAAGTAATTTCTACAAATCCTCAAATAATTAAAATAAACATTTTCTAAGGATTTTAAAATCTCTAAATTATTCAATAATTTAAAATAAAATCTTTACTAAATAATTCCACATTCCAAAATTAAATCTTTATCCAATAATTTATTGACTCGAGATATCTACTTGGTCCATAAAATTTTTAAAAGGGTCCCGGTTCCACTTAACCGAAAATAATTAAATAATTAAATAAAAAAAAAAAAAATTCCTCCTCATTTTAGGAAAACATTATCATTATTGAAATAATAATAAAATCATTTCTTGAAAAATCCGAGTTATTACAAGGTCCCAGTGTCTTTCAAGATTGATTTTGCATGTTTGTACAATAACTTGAAGCGACTTGGCACGTTGGGATGTGACTATGTATCTTTGAATGCTTTGACCAGGCCTTTAAGATCAAATGTTGGTACTTCTTTTTTCTTTCTCTGAAAATAAAGATCAAAACGTTTAAAACATATCAACCCAGGTTGTACATAATCTAAGAAAATATATACATGTGCGTACCGTCTTTGTCATAGTCGGGTAGACTATCAAGTTCCGAGGCCATGCTAACTATGAGCCAACAGCTTCTTGGACCCTTTCTATTTCACCACGTACTGGTACGGGAACCAAAGCATCTTTTTGGATGATTCCGTCCACTAGAACATGAACACATCCAGACGGCATAGGCATTCCATGTACTGATTGATTCATGGAATCCTTTTCCAAGACCATGCCAAATGCAACCTTGCTTTCGATATTGTCCACCGCTAGCTCACATTTTCTTGGAACCTACACTCATAAGAAAAGACGTATAAAACACTGCAAAAAATGTATGGTATGTGCACTATCACATATCTACATATATACTACTTATTCTTTTACCTTTTTCCCAGTTGGAGGGGTGTCAAAAGCTAAATACTCATCTTCTTCGAACAATTTTTTTGGAATTATTTTTTGTTCATATGTTGCTTCCTGATCATAAGGTTTCTGGCAGCTTTCTTTTTCAGAAACTGGAGATATCATTGCCTTTAAAGCAACAATCTGCATCTGCATTTCTTGCTTGGTTTTCTCCAACTCCTCGTCCCTTTGTCTATCACGAGCTAACAACTCAGCCTTCGTAATTCTCGTTCTTTTCCCTTTAGGCAAATTAAAGAACATCTTTGGAGTCACAAAACCTCCTACCCCTCGAACCCTACCCGAGTGCTCTTCTTTTCCAACGCTGTGCTTAACACATATGTAATACCCGACACCTGAAATTCACCATTTTCCTTTTTTTTCCAGCAATTCATCCTGTCAACAACACAAAAAATTGCCAAAAAGTCATGTTTCTTTCCAGCTTGTAATTCAAGTAAAATAAAAAACAAATACCAGAAATATGAAAAAAATGCTTACAATTCTGTCAAAAACTTCTGCAACTTCTTCATTAATTTTCCCGTCCTTCCGTTTACGAGCTTTCTTCCACATAATCGCTCTATCAGGCCTTTCTCCAGGCAACAACTTTCTAGCCTTTACCTGTTTAAAATTTGGAAATATTTAAAATTGATCACACGGTATAAATTAAAGTAACAATGATAAGTTCTTACTTCCTCTTCCAGTAAACCTGTGTACCCCTTCCTTACCGTACGATGTGGATACTTGCGCTCCTTCACTCTCTCGCTCTGAGTCTTACGTAATGGCTGTTGCAAAAAATTACAATAATTAAATATACAATTCTATAAGAATCATCTAATGAGATGCAGAATAAATAAAGGATCTAGAATAAATAAGAATCGTCTAATTATATACACAAGTATTGCATACCTGCCAACTCTCAGAGGTCCTCTGTGCAACAAATTTCTTCCAAGGCTCCTTACCCACAAATGCATATTTCTTTGGAGGTTTCCGTAATTGTTTCTTGTCTCGAACATATGGCATCACATATTCAGATGTTAACTTAGTTTTAAATTGTCTCCACTTCACCCCCGCTGACTTTAGCACATGCGACTCAATTTCTTCTGGAACTTTAAATGTATCCTAAAAACCAATATATAAGAGCAAATGGATTAAACATCAAATAGTTTCAAATATTGTACACTCAAATGTAAATTTTTTTACCTGAACATCACGCCACAAGTTGTCTTTTAGTTGACGATCCACATTTGGCCAGCTAGAAATATCAATTGGAATCATATTCCTACCAAGCATCCCCACGTAGGACTCTAACATGTGTCTAGTCTCTCCTATAGGCTCACCATACATATTGCATCTAACTTTAATTTTCTTCTCCTGAGCCTTTTTCACCAACACTTTGTACATTCTTGAAACACCTCGCGCATATCCTTTTTTGGTTGTTTCAGTACTGGTAACTGCTGCTACAGAATCAGTTGGTTGAGGTTCTGTTTCTTGTGCTCTGTTAGGCTGATCATACGCATTCGATGCTATGGCCTCCAACTGCAACTGATTGGCATCTTCTGAGCACTTTGAGACTTTTTCCTCTGGTACTTTACTCTTTTTCTGCTTCTGCTTCCTAGGTGCCATTTCAATCCTTTAATCTGTAAAAAACAACATAAAACTATTAGATATTGGTATATAAATGAGATGGTCAGTAAAGTCATGCAAAAAAACATGAATAATTCAAAAAGCAAATAAAAGTGAACTAAAAAAGCAACACTGCAAGTAAAGTAAAAATCAACTGCATATATATGTGCATGAAACAAAATACGTAAACTAAATGGTACACTTCATATATAACATAGTTCAATTAATTAGAGGAAATACATTACAAGGAAGTGACATTTTAATTATAGATCACAACAGAATGGTTACTACATAGTGCTACATTATTTAGATCACTTTTTAACCCATATTCCCTCAACATTTTGCCTAACCCTATGCTCCATATCATCTGCGACATCACATGTAGGAATTTTACAGCAAAATGGTTGTTGTTCCATGGACGTGTCTCCTAAATCATCTTCATTATAAATATCGTAATATTCTCGAGTAGTGGAGTTTAATACGATGGACCAGGCAGGATCAGCCGGATCTTGAACATAAAACACTTGTTTCACTTGGTCAACAGAAACATATTTATCTTTTTTGTGGCCTTGTCGACTAAAATCCATAAGTGTGAAGCCAAGATCATCCACCTTAATTCCTCTATCATTCGCTGCCCATTTACATAAGAACAAAGGGGCTTTAAAGGCATGGTAATCCAACTCCCATATTTCTAAGATGATGCCGTAGAACGTCATGTCACTCTCTACGGGATTTAAATCCCTAGCACTAGAGACTTGGACCGACTTAGCAACCAAGGAAACACCACTATTTTGAACAACCCTTAAATTATCACGATCTTTTGTGAAGTAGCGAACCCCGTCAACTAGAAAACCTTCGTAAGTCAAAACAGAAAATGATGGTTTTGGCAGCCAACCATCTTATCGTTTCCGAAACACCAGCACGATTCTCCATCAGTTCAGTCCTAACCTACAAAGATTTTCGCAAACTAAATTTCAAAAATCTAATTAATAATATACAGTGAATTACACAACAAAAGAAAATTATAAGAAACTAACTTCTTTCTCAAACCAATTAGCAAACTGTCGATTATGCTCTCGAATGAGCCAATGAACACTTTTCTTTTTTCCTCGGTAAAGTTCTTCGAGATACTCCTTATGCTTTTTGAGAAAATGCATATATCAATTAACCATGAAATATTTACCGATAGAGGATTTTACAAGAGAAAAAACAAAAATTAAGCTTTACACTATATAAGGAAGCACTTCAGGGTTGTTTAAAATAACAGTCAAATGCGCCTCATCACGCTCTACCTCTTCCACTCCTTCATTTTCACTATAGACAATGGACCAGAAAGCTTGCTTTGGTCTTTTGGCATACCGGCTGTTTTGCAACTCTCTTTAATAAATTCTGTGCAGAATTCTACCGATTCTTCACCAAGATAACTTTCTGCAATACATCCTTCCGGATAATAACGGTTTTGTACATTACTTTTCAGCACTTTATTGAACCGTTAAAATGGATACATCCATCTATAAAACACTGGCCCACATAAACGCAATTCCTGAACTAAGTGAACTACGAGATGTACCATTACATCGAAAAATGAGGAATGAAATATTTTTTCGAGTTCACACAAAGTCAATATCACATCTGACTGCAGTTTATCCAGTTTCGTGACATCTACTACTTTACTACACAAGGAATTGAAGAAAAAGCACAATCTTATTATTGTGACCCTAACATGTTTTGGAAGAACGGAACGAATTGCAACCGGGAGTAATTGTTGAATGAGGATATGGCAGTCATGGGATTTCAACCCATACATCTTTAAATCAGCCATGGACACGCAATTTTTAATGTTCGAAGCATGTTCATAAGGAAGCTTCATAGATTGCATTGATGACAACATTTTTTTTTTTTTCAGCCTTTGACAAAGTAAAATCGGAAGGGGGCAAGTAGGTTTTCTTTTCTCCTACTTGTGGAGCTAACTCAGTCCTAACACCCATCTCAATCATATCATTACGAGATGCCTCACTATCTTTTGACTTAAATGGCAGATTTAACAACGTCCTAATCAGATTATCGCATACGTTTTTCTCGATGTGCATAACATCGAGACAATGACGGACATGGTGTAACTTCCAATATTCCAACTCAAAAAATATAGATTTTTTCTTCCATGGACAGTCCACCTTTTTTGACTTCTTCACTTCCTTTCCAAAAGAAAGTTTAATTCCCTCCTGTTGCGCTAACACTTCTTCTCCAGAAAGGGGTGGACGTGGATGCCGAAACTCTTGCTCTCCATTAAAAGCTAGCTTCTGCCTTCTATACGGATGATAGCCAGGCAAATATCTATGATGACCTTGATAACACATTTTTCTACTATGAGATAAGTACTTAGCCACGGTATCATCACCACAAATGGGAGAACCCTTATACCCTTTATTGACACAGCCGGATAGATTTGCATATCCAGGAAAGTCATTTAGCGTCCACATTAAAATTGCTTTTAAGGTGAAATATGATTTACCATAAGCGTCATACACATTTGGTTCACCAACTTGCCAAAGCATTTTCAGATCATCAATCAACGGCTCTAAGTATACGTCAATATTATTACTTGGCTCATGTGGACCAGGAATTAATATCGATAACATTATAAACTTCCTCTTCATGCTTAACCATGGAGGAAGATTATAAGCTACCAATAGTACTGGCCAACAGCTGTACCTATTCTTCAGGCCATTATTATGTGGGTTTATTCCGTCAGCCGCCAAGGCTAATCGAAGATTTCTCGGATCACTAGCAAAGTCAGGCCATCGATAATCAATATTCCTCCATGAAGGAGAGTCGCTGGATGTCGCATCTGACCATCATTTGTTCGCTGTTTTGAAAGCCAAACCAACTGTTCAGCGGTAGCAGGAGATTTAAACATTCGTTTAAATCTAGGAATGATTGGGAAGTACCACATCACTTTAGCTGGAATGTTGACCCTAAGTTTACCGTCTTTCCCAACCTTCTAACGAGATGTATGACATTTAGGACACTCAGATGCATTAAGATTTGTACCCCTATATAGTATGCAATCGTTCGAACATGAGTGAAATTTTATATACTCGAGGCCTAAATCAGATAGGGTTTTTTTCGCCTCATATGCACTAGCCGGTAACACGTGATCTTTAGGAAGGAAAGAGCCAACAGAAGAGAGAAGATCAGTGAATGAACTATCGCTAATACCAAACCTAGCTTTCCAATTATGTAGTATTAACATTGACTCTAACTTGTTGCACTCACTACCCTTGTACAGAGGTTGTTCGGCATCAGCCACAAACCTCTTGAAGTCATAGGATTCATAGTCACCAGAATTATAAGCCGCTTCACAAACATCAACGGTTTCAGATGGAGCAAACTGATCCTTAGGATGAAATGCACTATTAGCCGATGATCTAACACTTTTAGAACATTTTTCTCCATGCCAAATCCAATCAATATACCCCAAACACCAACCGTTTTCATATAAATGACCCCTGATTACTTTTACATTAAATTGTCTAAAATTAACGCATTTTGTACAAGGGCAAGGTATCTTCTTAGGATCAGTAGCATTTTCTTCTACAAATATCAAGAAACTCTCGACCCCTATTTCGTATTTTAAAGAATCCCTATCCTTCGAAATCCATGACTTGTCCATATTCATAAGACGACAAGCTACCTACAATATAAATCTAGTTAGATATAAATGTATATAACTAAGTACATTGCAAAGCTACATTCATAAGTTAGCAGATTTAAATGTCTAAGTTTTAACAACCTCTATCTAAGTGATATGCAAATGATACTCTATCTAACCTCTATTTAACTATACTTATATATAGTTGTAGTATATATTGACATGAATATTATTACTTTTAAACTAATTTAACCAGGGTACCTCAACCAGCTGCTGAAGCATATAGTTTTCTACATTTCCAAATATTCTAGATGTGTTTATACATATAAAACTTCCAGACATTTCTTATGGAATTAAAACAAAGCTAATAGTTGTGAACAAAGCTAACGGTTTATACATTTAAAAAAAGTAATCAAAACACCAAAACCCCAAAAAATAATCAAAACACAGCTACACACACCCATCATAATAATCAAAATAAAGCTAGTGTATAATCCAAAGATAACACCAATACAAGTAATCAAACACCAAAACCCCAAAAAATCACTACTATATAGAAACCCCTAAAATATAAAGCTCAAAAGACATTGTCATATAAAAGATTATGCATATAAAAACAAGTGTTATACATATGTAATTATACAAGTGTATACATACATATATATATATATATGCATGCAAAAAAGGCACCAGAACAGAACTAAATAGGGTTTATAATTGAGTAAATTAGGGTTTCTTACTGTGAAGAAAGCTTCGGCCGTTGTAAATCAAACCAAGCTCCAAGCTCCGATTCGTGCTTTAAATCGTCGGATTCGTGCTTAATTGAACCTAAATCAAACTAATTAAGGTAAGAGAGATAAGAGATATAAGATAGATAGTGAGAGAGGGAGATAATGAGAGAGAGAGATAGAGGGACAGACCTGCGAGAGAGAGAGAGAGAGAGGCGGCTAAGAGTGAGAGAGAAGAAAAGTGAGAGACAGCTGAGAGAGTATAGATGTAAAGTGGGGGGAGCGAAATTTTGTTTAAGGGGGGAAGTAAAATTTCGTTAAGGGGGGAAATGATATTTTTTTGTGTATAAAGGGGGAAGGTATGGTGTACGTGTCAGTTTTTTATTTTTAAAAAAAGAGATTAGACAACGGTTGTTAATACAAGCGATGTCTGAAATATGTTTTAACATCGGTAATGAACCAACCGATGTCTAAAATACTTTTAACATCAGTGACATTTCTAACTGATGTTAAAAGTGTGATGTTGGGCCCGTTTGGGAAATCTTATTTTTCAGAAATAAGTTACTTATTCTGGAAAAAAGTTAGGAAATATTTACTTTTTTCTGAAATAAGTAACTTATTTTTGCAAGATTATGAATATTAAACTCCTCATACACATATTTTCTTAAAAAAATGTATGTAAATACAAATTTTTTTCCGAAATAAGTAACTTATAAGCTCCTTGACAGAATTGCCAAATGGGCTAGTTATATCTACCAATTCTAGTAGTGAGATCAAACCCAATCTCAACCTTCTACACATTAAATCCCAATTTCAAAGCCAAAGGCCAAATCAAAGGCACTCGTGTCTGATAACAAGTCTAAGGGGTAGAAACCAACTAAAAAGAAGGTGGTTCCCAAGCAGAGTGATGAAAGCAGATGTGCACTAATCACCTTGTCAACCATTCATACTACAGATACAGCTAGACAATCTATTCAAGTCACTACCACATATGTCCTTGGCACAGTGCCATCTACAGCTAGTAGACGAGCTACAAGACAAGAATCATAACAGCCAATGGAAGTCAGTGTGGTCATGGATCTAGGCCAAACTCCAAGAACTTACAAACTCCAATGTCTATCATGATGTTGCTTTCTTGGAATTTCTGAAAGTCTCTAAAACTCAAGTTAGTGGTAACACACTGGAGTACTTAAGAAGCCTCAAAGATCAAATCACATACCGCACAACCATTGCTAGGAAGGTCAAACAACACTACAAGAAAAGGGTCAATAGACATCAGTTTATGGCCGATGTCTATGTTATTTTGCATGTGATGTCTAGGTCGGAGATGTCTATTCTAGACATCGGTCAGAAACTGATGTCTGTGCTAACATAGACATCGATATTTCCTTTAATACACATAAGTTGTTCTACAAAATAGGTTGCATATAATTAATTTTATAAACAACTTGCATGCCTTATATTCTAGAAAACATATAATAAACTAAGTTATTTTTCACATACACATCACTTTTTTTTGGAAAAGATGTCTATTTGGATATTAGACATCACAATTTTAGCAAATAAAGTGATGTCCATTGTTATCTTAGACATCATCCTATACTGACGTCTAATGTACTTATAAACATCACTTTTTTTAAAAAAAAACTGATTTATATTATTCTCTTAGACATCATATTATACTGATGTTTAATTTACTTATAAACATCGGTTTTTTTAAAGAAAAAAATTGATTTAAATTGTTCTCTTAGACATCATCTTGTATTGTTTTTTAATAAATATTTGTTATTTAATTAATCAATTTGTAATTGACAACATTCATACCAAACATTTACATAATATCCATACATCGATACCTTAATCCAAAACAACATTCATCTTATAACCACAACTATCCAATTTGTCATTTACAAAATATCTAAACGAATCTACTATATCTAAAGAACTAGCTAGCCAAATCCAAAGCATCACAATGCTATACACCAATTCGAAAAACCAACAAAAATGTTTACCAGTACCATATGTAAAAACAACCTTCTAGCATAGAAATGGTCACTGAGGGCTCTTCGTTGTTAATAAGGCTTACTAGGCCTTGGTCATCCCAATAACCCATCCACATCCCGTATATCAATGCCATGATTGGATTCTGTCGGATTAACAAACTTAGCTAACCAACTATGGCTGCAAAACAAAATGAAAAGGAATTAATAACAGTTATCTTTTGCAGATTGCAAAACAAGTAAGGATTTCACTCATAACATAAACATCCCCAGGCCCCCAGCTTAACACAAAGATCACTTATTAAAGTCCTACGGATTTTTATTTTGATAACTCACCAGTTCATTTGAGGGGGGGACTATTTATCTCATGCTCACCCATGATATTATTGATCCTATGCAGATGAACTAAAAATGATGTGAATGTAGTCCATGTTCACTTAGAACATTAATTATACTGTAAACTTCGCAGAAATTGTTCAATAGTCCTTGGATTATTAATTCCATGACCCATGAAAAAAAACATAGCATAGACTTTGCTTGGTATTTACATACCAAATGGTAAAAAATACACAAAGTAAGCAAATACCACACCAATTTAAAAGTCAAAAGGCCATAAGTTTAGCATTTTTTTTCTCTATTAACTCCTGGTAAACAATGCTAATAGTAAGAAATTATGAAAGATACAAATTAAAATAAGGACAATACCTCTCCATAAAGAGCTGAACCAATTCCCCCAGTATGCTGGTATGCAACACCATAGATGACATCACCACCTGTGGGCATAACCAGACTTATCCGTCTAGAATCAACACAAGCCTTGTTATTCATATCTGTGGCACAAGCCTCACCGGTGTACTCAATCTGTAACAAGATAACACAGTAGTAACTCATAGGACCAGCAAGTAATGAACTATGATAAATAAAGTACCGCACGTATATTTATTAGGTATGTAAAAGTTGCTCAAAGTTTACTCACATGGCAATTATGGTTAGTGCTAAGTGCTATCTCCGATTCATCAGACTTTTTCCAAGTATCAGTGATATCAAATATATAAATCTTAAGAGGTATATTGGAGTTTTCCCAATCAACCCACTTCATAGTGTACCTCATGTAGAGGTTTCTCCTAGCACTCTCAAACCCTTGTTTAAGCTGGCAATGTGTCTTATCGTAGCAACAATATAATCCTCCTTTATAACCTGGTTTCAAAGGTCGGTCATATTCATCTACAGTAACATTGTATATATCACACCTGCACTCGGTACATCCCAATCTCTCTGTTGCACCCCGAGTATCAATAGCATGAACATTAAGCAACCATTTCTCCTCGTAGCCATCAGGAATTTCTGCGGGGTTGCCAATTTCAACACAAACACTTGAACAAAAGAACAAGCACATATTAAGAAAAATAACAATTAATAACAAAGTAACAATAAATCCAGTTGTCACTGAGTATGCTTGTGCCCTGTGTACAAATGCACAGAAAGACTACCAATTCAATATATAAACCCATGTGATCTATTTAGTAAATGTATTTAAAAAAAAACTCCTGTATGAGATGGGTATTACAACAGTTTGCAATTAACCTGATTAATGTAATAATAATTACCTCCTTTAGTTGAGTATAACAAATAATGTTGTCGATAATCATCAGGCTTACAAAAAAGTCTAAATCTAAATGCCAGAAGTAGTAATCTAAGTACTTATTTAAGAAGAGATCAGATTTAATTTTAGTAGTCCAAGCCCCTCATTAGCCAAAAAATAATGGTAGTAGACACTTCAGGGTTTAAAATATATTGCTGGTACCTAAAGAGTAAGTCAGTTAAAACCTCTGCTCCGTGCACATGCCAAGAGACTTAAAAATCTGCACCTCTTCAACACCTCCAAGCAGAAACTGACATGAGTGCACGGTTCTGCCAGCATAACATAAGTGACAGCTTCCCCCTGCATCAATTGTAACTTTGTTAGCACCGAAACAATTTCACTGTGAAATACACATCCACGATACATGATTATTAATGATATATATGCTTCTGCTCGTACACCAAAATAGTTCTGTTTCGTACACTGGACTTTGTACTTGTGTGTTAAAAGTATTTCTCTGTATTTTGTTCAACACTAAATATATTCACTCACAGTTAGCTGTAGTAGACAAAACAAGGACGGGAATGGTAAACAATATGGCCTATTCAACAATATTCTTTTTGAATGAGCCTAATATTCAACAAATTTAAAGTTGATGTAGTAATGTGATACTAAAACATTACCATGCTAATACGTAAATACTAGTGAATAAAAAAAAATTATTCAATTAGCAAAGATAAGCTCCATACGTCTGGACAATAAGATATGGGTCACTTCTAACTATTAAAGTACCATGTTGCTACCAGATTTCTTCACAAATGTCGTTCCAGCTTTGGGGCTGGTAACCCACTAGTAGCATCATCTTCCTCCTCACAAAGCTGAAACATCGCACTAATGTCCCAAGAAAGAGACCCTAAGCTACCACCATCTTGCACAAAAAATAGTCAAACCATTATTTTTTATCATCAACACATTCAGAACAAAATCACTCAATTTACATCAATTGCGTAATCACCTATGATTTCATAGTGATCAATAGTGTACTCTCAAGACACTTTAGATATGTTCCTCTAAAACAGTTTCAAGCAAAAAGACACCCACACTATAAAAATAATAGAAGTACTGGCATATCTTGTAGAACCCTATTAAGTTTGATACAAGCTTATACATTGAAGCCTAGGCTAATTAAAGCAAAATTGAAAAGCTTAATATTCACTTACCTAACCAATGAAGGGAAGTAGGAACACAACAGACACTAATAGTAACATTCATAAAAGAAACCATTTTTGCTGATAAACAATATTTTCATTGTCTTCATAATTTTCACTACCGCTGTAAAGCAAATAAAACAGCATATCCAGCTTTAGTAATATTCACGGTTGCTACTTCTTACCTACAGCACAACAGCCTATAACAAGGCCTCGGAGATGTGGTGGAGGTCTTGTGATTAAGTTAACCAGCCAACCAAGCAAGGAACCAATTTAAAATGCGAGGAAGAAATTTACAGGCATGAACCATCTACGATCAAAGCAAAAAGCAATTTAAACAAGTTAAAACCAAATAGGCAGGCTGACTAGTCCTACAAGTTTTAGTGAAAGTGAATGGAACTTACAGCCTAACCATACTGTCATATGTTATTGAATTCGCCAAGTTGCCAATAATAAGTACTGGATTTAGAACATAAAATACAATCCGTCCACAGAAAAATATATAAGAAAAATATATATAATGTCAGTGATGCCAAATTGGAAGAGACTTGTCAGTAGAAAAAGAACTACTTATTGTTTTAAGATTTTATAATGCAGTAATAAAGAATTTGGTAAGGAGTAGGCTGATCGCTGATTGTTGCAGCACCCAATACTTAATTATATGAATGAATTGGAGAATACACTCAAATAACGCATATATTTTGTATCTAAAACCAAATAAATTTGCATCCAACACTCATGTACATATGTGCCAAATCAGTATAAATCAGACAAACATAAGCAATTCGAGAGAGGTGTAAAAGAAAATGACCAGAATAAGCCTCTAAAATTGACTGAAATTTCTTTTTGGCCTCCTCCACGTACTTGCAATTTCCAAGTGCTGCACATCAATTAGGATGCCACCTCTACACAACAAATAAAAACTTAAAAACATCAAGAAATATAAAATGTATACAGACATGTCATGTGACAATACTATAAAGGAAATAACATATTTGGAGGCCAAAGAAATAATCTTTTTGTAAGCTTTATAAACTTAGAAACAAGAAAATATGAAATATTTCAAGAAAAAAAATAAAAGGGTGGTGTAAAGAATTGACAAACCAGAGCAAGTTTCTTATAAGCAGTCTTGAGTTGAAGATTAGCAATCTTTTGTCACTTACATAAATTAAAATACATATAAATTAAATTAACCCCAAATTAAAACTTAGGGTTTCAATTTTAAACCCCTAATTTGTAATAAAAATGAATTAATTGAACTTGTAAGTTTGAACATATCAAACTTAGGCTTACCCACTGACAAATCAAAGTAATTCGAGTTTTGAACCTTCGAGCTTTGACCTTCGAACAAATCGATTTGAGTGTGAGAGAGAGAGAGCTCTTCGGGGGTTCGAGTGTGAGAGAGATAGAGCGGATTTGAGTGGTTGAGGAGGAGAGTTGTGGTGGTGAGAGACGAGAGAGAGATAGAGAGAGATGAGAGTCGAGAGAGAGAGAGAGATGAGAGTCGAGAAGGAGAGAGTTTTTCAGTTTTTTGTTTTAGTTTATTTAGTTTTGTCTGAAATAGGGGCACATAATTGGGGGAATTAACGGGTAAGGGGGGAAATTTTGATTAAGGGGGGAGAATATTTGGTGTAAAGGGGAGAAATTTTGACTAAGGTGGGAAAAATGAAATTGGGCGCGTGTTGAAATTTTTAAGTCGAATTTTAGACATCAGTTTTAAAATAAGCGATGTCGTAAAAATACAAAGACATCAGTTTTACGCGGGGTGATGTTATAACATCTTTTAACATCAATGGCATTAGTAACCGATGTCTAATGTGTGATGTCTATTTAACTTTTTCTTGTAGTGCAAGTATACTTCAAGGAAATTATGATGATGACCAAAAACAAGATATGGCATCTATCATATGACACTTTGAAGAATCTAAAATACAATGAAATAGATACACTCATGAAGCTGATTGAGAGGAAGGGTGACAACAATAGGGCATTATTTGAAGATTTAAGAAATGATCAACACTTGAGACTGCCTGAAGTAAGCTCATACCCCAAAACTATTCTCTTCAAATTTGGATAAAAAATTTAAGATGTCTCTCAACTAGCTATTCCTGATGGTCTAAAAAAAAGTAATAGAAGCTTAATTATTGAAGTTATTGATCAATTAAAGAAGAAGAGAGGTCTCGGAACAACTAAAGAGTTGGAGGAAATTCACATTCTACAATCATTTATTGCAATTGGTTCCGTGCTTGAGTTGGCCAAATCAAGGAGAGACAAGGATGGAGACAAACACAAAGATCAAAGTGATGGGAGTAGAAGACATCACATGAGCAATAAGGCTGATAAGAACAAAAAGAAGAAGGATGATAAAATCAAGAAGGATTATGATAAGGACAAATAACAAGTGTACATAAGAAAGATTGGGAGATAACAAGGCTTGAGCATCACTAATAACACTCTTACCACAACACAAGACTCAATGTCTATGGTGGATGTTATTGGTGATGCTTCAACAAAATCAAGATCCATGGCTTCTACAACTGTCTCACCACTAAGAGTCAAGAAAACACACATTAAAAAATGATCTGTATGTCTTCAAAAGCAAACCGCTAATGGTGTACTACAATGAACTAAAGACAAAGGATACAAACTATTAGTGATGAGATACTAAAGCTGAAAGTCAAGACTACAGCCAAAAGGCTAAGCAAGAAAAGGGTGTCAACAACTCAAGCTATCACAACTGCAATTAGACTAGACTTTCCACCTCTTGATCAAGAATATGACAAAGACACACTAGCATTTCTACAAGCTCAAAGAATCTACCATGTTACTATTATTGATGATAGTTTAAAGGTAAAGTATTCCGATGAAAGGGAGAAGAAATTCAAGCAAGGAGTCTAGCAACACTATCTACACTATGATTTGGAAAGAATTATGGCAATGCTAAACTATGAAGAAAGTGTTGAGAGAAGGTGGAAACTTGAAATTGATGATTTTTTGAAAATGTACAGAGAACACAAAGAGAAACTGAAGAAGCATAATGAGGAAATAATGAAGAAGAAATGGGAGGAGTTAGTTGTACCTGAAGCAAAGGCTAATGAACTGAGAGCAAAAGGATTATGCAGAGTCAAGTTCAATCCTTGCATTGTGAAGTATAGAAAGAAGAATGGAAGAAATGTAAAGATAAGAATGGACTACCTCAACTCATATCCTGAAGCCAAGCTGAGAGAAGTAATTGAAGATCTTAAAGATTCACCTCTAATTGAAGAACTCACTACGCCTTAAACACACTAATGAATTTTAATAGGGTTATGTTTGAATTAGATACTTAAATTAAATTAGAAGTTAGGACTAATCACAATCATAGATTATGTGTAATTAATGATTGAGATTTATTCGTTGTGTAGTACACAATATTTTAGTTTTGCTGTACACATATATAATTAGAGAATATGGTGTACCTATGCAATACGCAATAATTTGTTTTCTATAATACATAATTCATTTAAAGAATAAATTATTTTTCACCTAACTCAATCTGTATTTCATCATTGTAATATGTTATAAAAAAAATTATGACACAAAATAATTGATAATAATAAAAATATTATAAAATTGTATAATGTTCTGTAATATAATATATTTAGTAATTCTAAGAGTTCTAATTTTAATTTTAAGTGGAATTATGTGGAATCTGATCCTTTCAAAATATCTTAAAAAATCCAAGACAAAACTTAATTCTGAAAAATGATTTCAAAATTAAATAATAATTTGACAGTAATTTGTTCAAATTTTGTTGTAATCTCAAAGTTTTGTTTGTCTAGATTCCGTACTGTATTGTAATGTTCTATTTTTATGATTAGAACTGTAATTAAATGAGCTTTTTTCCTGAAAAAACAAGATATATATTGGTTGGATAATATATTATCAACACTTGTACAAAGTTTTCTTGAAAAATGATTAATATACTCGAGGAGATTTGGAGAATGATTGAATCATCGTAAATGAATTTCAAGACGGTCCTAAAAAAATCAATGTATATGGAGAGATACTTTGAAAAAAATGCTATACAATAAATTAATTTAGTTTTAATTGATACCAACCATATCTAAATAAATCTATATTTCAATAACTTAATTTTTGAATGAATAATTATATTTATCATTATTATTTTAATAACCCAATTAAAAGATTATATGCATGTAGGGATGAAATTTAAACCGAACCGGCTCGAACTAGACTCGAGCTCGACTTGATAAACAGGTTTGAGTCGGCTTGAATTCGTTATTAAGCTCGAGTTTGAACATGTTTTTGGACTCGATAAAAAACTTGTGTCGAACAGAGTTTTTTTAGCTCGACTCGATAAACTCGAATTCGGCTCGCCCCGATTTTGATTATTTTTTTATTTTTTTAATATTCACGTGTTTTTGAATTTATGTGTCATCATTCAACTATTTAGAATAAACAAAATTTAAACTTGAACTCGTTATATTTTAATATATTTTTTGGGAAAATTTGTAAATTAAATTAATTATAATATAAGAATATGAGATAATAAATATTACATTCTTATAATTAGTTCATAGAGTTGATTTTTATCATAAATTTAAATATCTAGTTTCTCAAAATTCAAATGTACAAAACGCATGTTTTTAGGAAATTTAGTTTTAAAAAATAAGAAGAAACTTACAAGTCTGAAATAAGATTAGCAAGGCATTTTGGCATTGATAACTATCACGGCTGATTAGAGGCTTCCGATCACTGTTCCGGGACGTTTCACCTGAGTTTGGGTATCTGCAAAACAATGCTTGCCCGGGGGTGGTGGCCGTCAAGCACCTCCGGTGTAAGAATCAGTAATCGGAAATAATAATAATCAAGCTGGTAAGAGTGTATCTGATGTGAAGAATATGTAGAGAGCTTTTGTATTGCTAAAATTGTGTGTGTTCTTTCTTTATGTGCAGAATGAGGGTATTTATAGGCTGGGACTCTCAGTCACTGGTTGCCCACTTGGTTGCCCACTTGTTATGCCGTCAAAGCTACAGTGAGCCACTATTGGAACAGTGATTGGTGTCCCCTCCTGACATACCTTGATTCTAGCACCAAGCCGCTTTTGCTACAGTTGAATGTTTTTGTGTCCCCTGCCTTATTGAGTAAGATACCAAGATATTTTGTACAAAATTATTTTTGTAACGATATTTATTGTCAAGTTGAATAATTTAAGAAGCTAAATATCTTTATGACACGTGTTGTGAGAGTAACAAATGTTTGAGCTGTAGGCGGGCACCTACTTGCGGGCGCGTGCCCGCGAGTGGACCATCCTTACAGCGGGCACCTATCATTGCCCCCCACTCCCTCTATGCGCTTTTAAGCGGATGGGGGGAGGAGAAAAATTGAGAAAAAATGGTAGTGCTTTTTTAGAAATTTTTGCTATATGATGCCCCCCAAGTGTTGGCGGACAACACTGAGGAGTTAGAAAAATTTTGAAAACCGCTGCCTCCCAAGTGTTGGCGGACAACACTGAGGAGTTAGAAAAAATTTTGAAAACCGCTGCTTCCCAAGTGTTGGCGGACAACACTGAAGAGTTAGAAAAAATTTTGAAAACCGCTGCCTCCCAAGTGTTGGCGGACAACATTGAGGAGTTAGAATAAATTTTGAAAACCGCTGCCTCCCAAGTGTTGGCGGACAACACTGAGGAGTTAAAAAAAATTTAATGGCGGGCTGCTTATGCATTGGATTCTGGTGCTTGACGGGCTTGTAATTTGAAGCATTTTTGTTTTATACTCGTAACTGATGTGAAATAAATGCTTTTTCTGCCAATAAATGAGAATCGAAATAAATGAAAGAATAATATTTAATGCCAAATGATACGCAAAATGATAAGTGATAGTGCGTATTAATGAGTGAAGTGACCCTTGGGTGGAAAGAGAAAGTGCTTTTGTGCTATAATATGAAGAGAAAGGTGAGAAGTTATTACCAGTTGAGTAGTTGGTGTTTTGTACCGAGGCAGTTACTGTTTGCTTTTGACGTGTCCCAACCAAAAGTTACCACGTTGTGGGCTGCAATTTCCCCCCCTCTTTTCATGCGCCTCACGTATTACGAAGGGGAGTTGAGCAGTTTCTTTTTATGTTTTCACTTTCTTCGTATCTTGTTCTCTCTATATTTTCTTATTTTGCTCTCGAATTTTGTTTGTTGTGCTTTTTCCGGTGATCGACTATATCTCTGCCATTTGAAGCCATTTCTATCTCCTGCTTCGAGGTGAGATTGTTGCTTCTTTGTATTTTCTTTTGTGATTTCTGTTTCCTAGATAACTGTGCCATGTTCGTATCTCTATGTTTGTGATATCTGTGTGAGTAGATGGGTTTCGAGATGGGTTTATTGTTAGCTTTTGTGGGATGGTAAATAGGTTTTAATGAACCTGGTTTGCTTTCGTAGTTTGTAAATAGTCTGATTTTGATCATTGGTAACTTGTTCTTGTGTTTGTTGGTAGTTTAATGTTTGTGTTTTTGTGATCTTGAATCTCGTAAAACTATGATGTGGATTGTGTTTATGTGAATAAGGGTCCATGTATATGTGTATATGTATTGAATAGAGTGTATAGATTGGTTTGTGATGCTAGGGTTTCGTTGTTTATGGTGGGAAATAGAATATGAATCGTTTTGTTGATAATATAAAAGAGAAATATGTAAATTATTGCTAATATCCACATGTACCTTGTGGTCTTGTAAGCGGTATTTGTGCTGTGACTTAGAATTTCTTTGTAGATGGGTGATGAATTTACAGATGCCGCTACCGGCGAAAAAAGAGCTTTAATCAACGGGTATGGGCGGTGGGTGGACCCGAACCAGTTAATATTTCAAGCCGTTCTGCCCAGAAACCACATCAGTATTTCGAGAGTAGTGAGAGTTTATTTCGGGCGACCAAAGTGCCTCCTACGCCTTATTCAAATGCGGAAATGGACAAGGAATTTGCTGCATTTTCCCATCTTTAGCATGATAGTACTTTCAAGGTTGATGAGTGGTCCGAGTATGTTCCGAGGATGTTTAGGATCGAAGATGGTTACTTTTGGAGGCGTGCAGAGCCTGGGGAAAGATTATACCATCGGTTTGATGACAGGTCCATGTGCATACCCGTAAGTCATTTAAAGGCGGGCTTTCACTTGCCCCCCCACACATTTGTTATGGATTTGTTCCGTCTGCATTTCAGAAGTCCGGTGGCTCAGTTTACTCCTAATTCGATAAGGGCCATAAACTGGTTCATAGCTAGTTGTGAGAGAAAGAGGAAGCAGCCTACGTTCAAGGCATTTTTTTGCTTATTTGATGTGAAAGCCAGCCGTGCAAAACCTTTCTACGAGCTGCAATTTGTGAAGCCCAAGAGTCGTATTGGGAAGGCCTTGCACAGTCATCGACCGTTTGTATTTCCCAAAGGAATGGCCGGATGGCAAGAGGAGTTTCTGGTAATTGGTGGTGGGGAGTTTGCTTGGCAGAGGAATTTCACGAAAAAGGTCGAGTGTGCTTATAAGGCGAATCGTAATCGGCTGAGCCGTAATGAAGTTGACGTCCTTGTTAGCCTTGTGATGGTGCTGGGTGAAGTGTGGACAGAAAATAATTTGATTGACCCGGCTGATTTGAGAAGGAATTGTTGTAAGTTTATCTTTTATACTTTGTTGATTTTTTGTTGTGTTCTGTTACTGACATTTTTGTTTATTTTTATAGTGTTGGATCCTCGTAAGCATGAGCTAGATCTGCACCCAACTCTGGGTTTGAGAGAGGCAAAGTTATATGCTGACTTCATGCTTACTGTCCCGCCAAGACCCAAACGGGTTCGTGCTGGTTTATTTGCCGTTGATAATATCCTGGATGCTTTTGACCTTTCCGGTAATGCTGAGGTTGGTGAAACTTCTGGCCTTGTTAACGACCCTAAAACCGCTTATGAAGAGGCCGTTTCTGAAGAGGATTTTTCCGAGGATGACATAGATTCTGAAGCCGAGTCTTTGTCGGAGGAATTAGTAGGTGGTTCTAATGCTGAGGTTGTGGGTGGAGAGGGTCAACCCATTGATGAGAGCGCAAGTTCTGAGCGGGAGGAGGGAGGAAACCCTTCAAAGGAAGATAGTGGTGAGGATGATGTCGAAGTTGAAGATTTTACTGAGGCTGATGTAGGCGTTGAGGGCGTTGTGCCCGCTGAAACTAAAGTTGAGAGATATGTGGTCGCGGATGCTGGTGGCAACAGTCCTGGTACTGTGGCGAGGCTATATGCTGCTAGCCTGAAAGCAAGTGAGAGTGAGCCTAACATTCTTTCAAGGGAATATAGAGCAGCAATTCGAAGGGTTGAGCGGGGCTCATTTGATGTTTCTGAGGCGGTTCCCGCAAGTGGGAGTAAAGTAGTTGTTGATTTGGATTTTGAGGGAGATGTAAGAACCCTGATTTTTGTAATATTTTTAAGAATATAATATCATATGACATTGGGAATTTGGGACCTTTTGAGTCACCCATGTTTAATGGAATTGATTATCTGAGAAATTTATGTTGTTACATTCACTGTGTAAGAAAAAGGGAAGATTGTTAAGGCAAGAGGCCTACTGCTATTAAGATTTATAAAAACTTGGGATTTGAGAATTATTAAAGTATTAAAATATTTTAAGAGACTATGACAAGGAGTTATGGAGATTTAGGGAATTTACCCAATTAAGTACTTAAGGAATTACAAAGGAAATCTCTACGCGACAAAATATTATTACGAGGAGATTAATTATGATACGATATGAATTAAGGACTAAGTGATAACCATTGGTGGAGGAATAATAATACAAGGAAAGGATATTGCTTGCAATTGTCATGTAACTAGATAGTTAGGAAAAGAAACTAGAAAAGCATAAAGTAGAAGTGAATAGGGACATGTGTGATGGGTGTTGCAACCTAGGGGACAATAGGGCATGGGGAGACAACCTAGACCCCTAGCTTGGCAACATGTGAACCTTATCTAACCCCCACAATAATTCATATCACTCATCTCATTTTATTTCTTTTCAAACAAAACACAAAACAAACTCTCTCCCCCCCCCTTATAGAAGCTCTCGGCCGAGCCATAGAAGAGCGGAGAAGAGAGTTCTTCTCTTCATCTTTCCATCATCTTCAAGCTCTAGCAAAAATCACATAGCCTCCTTGCATCATTATAGAGGTATGGTACTAATTTCAACCCCATCCATCCATTAGATTTTGAGTTATAAATTGTTGAAGGTTGGGTGAATATTAACCAAACTTGTTTATCCTTTAGATCTTGAAGGATTAAGGTCTTTAAAGGCTCATCCAAGTGTTCTTAGTGGTTGTAAAGCTCACCCAAGGTCTTTAGCTACTCAAGAAGGTATAAAACTCCAAACCCCTCTTAGTCATGAAGTGTTTATGATTTTTAATGTTAGATCTAGGAGTATTAAAGCCTATCTTGGTTATATGAGTTATGGATGATGTAAATCTTGAGGATATATGTTGTTGGTGTGATTTTAAAGCTTGTACTTAGAGTATGTAACCCCATGTATGTTGTAGAGATGAGCCTTGATGATTTTAATGGTAGATATGATGTATAAGTTGAGTTCTTGAAAGATTAAACAAAGAAGTATGCAGAATAAAAGTCTGGGACTATGTTCTGCCTTGCAGTGGACTTTTGAACCCCTTAAACTTGTCTCCCGAGAGCCTAATTTATATGGATGGAAAGATAATTGAATGTAGTTTCTAGAAATATAAGGCTCACACCCAGGAGATGTGTAGATTTTGAGTTATGGCCAAGTGAGGTATGCGCAAGTGAAAAACCTCTTAGGGGATTTGTTTAAAGTAGTTTTAAGAATGTTCACTTGAGTTTCGAGTTTGAGGAATAGATTTGAGTCGAATGGGTAACGGAAGTGATAATGTGACGACATGGTCATATGAGAGGGTTAGTGGTCACAAGTGAAGTCGTTAAGTTGGTCTTACGATTTTTAAAACCTTATGATTAAGTAGCGTTGTTAAGGTACTAACGTACAAATATTGATTATGTATAGATTTCCATTCCACTTCGCGAGCCGACCACCCCAACCCCACCAAGGCAAGTTTTCCAACCCTAAGTATTTAATTTCAAAATATTATATTCTTGATTTTACCTATGCAAGTCTACTTTACAAAACTTATATACAAGGATTTTTCACTTTTGTGTTTGTAGTTCCAAACGTATTATATGCTTATGCTTTATGAGATTATGTTGAAGTTTGAGATATATGCATATGTGTTTGTACACCCTTGAACTTAGAATGAAAATGTTTCTTCGGACAACGACTCTAGCAATAGAGGTCGTAGCGGTCCAAATATACTATTGACCGGGGAGCGGTATATTATTGTATCGTGATTAAATTACGAAAACCCGAAAGGTCATTCGGGAAGTATCGTATACTTACGTATTTATTATTTTTACGTTGTTAAAAATACTCAAAAATATCTATCTTGGATTAAAAGCTTATTTTAATTAAATAATGATTTTACTAATTGTTTATATATTAAATCTAAAAATATTATTTATTAATTATCGTTCATTATTTTAAAGACAAAACTAATCCAAGATACCTTTAGCGTTTTCAAACTAGAACTCTTTCGAACCCAAAACATTTTCGAAACCCCCGGTCAGGTTTTGCTTCTTGTACGTTTTTCAAGAATTATCGGTCGACTGAGGTCGAGCTTCAACTACTCAAGTTTTCTATCAAAATGATTTTGAAAAGAAAAGAAAAAGGGGACTCTGGCAGGTGTGGGAATCGTTGACGAACGATTCCCGGGATGTGTAAGCGGCCGTGAGCCAGGCGGTCCATCAATTATTATTCCGGCCCAGGTGTTGCCGAAGGATGATTACGGATGTAGTTTTCATCGAGGGTGATTACAGATGTAGTTTTCACCCGAGGATAGTTACGAATGTAGTTTCTATCCTTCTACCGGTAGAGAAGACCCGCGGATTGTTGGACTTGGTTGTGGCGACTGATCATCGTCAATCCTTGTCAGGTTTTTATGTTTTCTTCTAGTCCCATCCTCCACTTTGGAAAAATACTCAAACACTGCTTCTTGGGCCTAAGTGCCAAGTTGCCGATAGTGTGGTTTTGATTAGAAAAATATTGACATCGTGCAGTATCTAGAACTGCAAGATTTTCTATAAAGATTGGCACGTGTTAGTGCACTCTTGCAATTATTCCAAAGAATGAAATGTTTTTGAATGAGAAACCTTCTAAGCTAATGGAAGGAAAGTGGTTTTGCAATAATGTATTCCATGTACAGTATGTTAACCTTAGAGTGTTTTGCCGAAAATGATATACTCGTATGTATATATATTTTCAAACTTGAGATATATTGAAATGGGAACCTTATAAAGGATTCATATGTTATTCTTAAAGCTCCTTAGCGAGTATAAATGTTTCATTCAAACTCGGACATATATATTGTTGAATTATGTTTTGAAATCGGAGATATATACCCATACAGTTGGGAACGTTTTCGAAATAAACCACATTATTATTTTTCAAAATGGCGAACTTGCTGAGCATTATGTAGCTCATTCTTGCTTTATAAAAACTTTTCAGAAAGAGAAGAATTTGGTCAGTTAACTCCGCACCAGCAGAAGAGGAGTAGAAGATTTACCCCGAGATGATTTAGTCCCGGATAAATACTACAGAGTAAGTCGGATAGGTTTTCAACTGTAATAGTAAGACTCGTCTTCAAGTGTAGTTGTATAAGTGGAAGTGCGTAAGATTCCGGATTGTACAGATGAATTGTAATATTTAGTGTTACTTTTGATTATCGTTTCTGAGGCTCTAACTTGTATGTGCGTAAGATTGAGGTCTTGATTGATGTATTGTTGAGTTGTAAAGTTAATACAGGTAGGATATGGTTGGATGGTGATGTGACGACCTGAATATCTGACCTCGGATTTGAGGGCGTCACAGAAATGGTATCAGAGAGATAAGTTACAGTACTCAGAAACGAGAGTGTTGAGAGTTAAGTCTAAGTCGGAGAATGACATAAGGGATCGTAGTAAACTTATTATTGGAATACCAGAAGAGGTACCGGTGAGTAGAATAGACTAGAGTGTTTATTGGAGGTATTATACTAGGGTCGATAGAATCCTTAGAGACCTTCAGAATGATGAATAGAGGTTTGAGAGTCGTACATGACCTATCATAAGTAATAATGTAGAAAGCAGAGCGAAATCTCAAGAGCAGCTGAGGTAGAGGCGATATTGCCAATATAATCGGATGACTAGGCTGGCATAAATCTGGTGGCCCATAGTCCTCCACAGTTTAGGAGGCGGCATTTTAAGAATCAAGAAGTTTAGACTTTCCTACATATTTAAGGGTACTTAGTACTTGGAATAATGAAAGTCTTTTACTTTGGCTATAAGATCCGATTTTCGATAAGTAACGGGTTTACCTGAAAGTTGGTCACTATGTCGTTGTGGATTTCATTACCCTTGATGGCGAATTTTACATGTGTTATACGAGAATGTTATCATAAGACGAGCGTGCTAGATAATTCCACGCATGATTCGGACGCTAGAGCATGGTAGTTCAACTTAGAGAACAAACAAGTGGGATTAACAAAGGGACTCAAGAGAAGTTGAATATGGTTGCAACGAGCGATACAGTGATCTCAGAGTCTACCAAAAGAAAAGACCAACGGGTCTAGAGTGGGATCCTTTGATAGAGATGTTAGCAGGGACTACGTATATACGTGTTGTAGACCTCAATATTTTGGTATATGTTCACATGCACACACCTGCCACTGAACCTATGGACTGCATTGAGATCCCTGAGAGATCTCTTTGATCTGTTCCCAGGGGGAACTGGCCACTTGTGATTCATGTCGGAAGGCATGAAGTAGGACCCTATGGACTTAGCAGGTGTCCCCGAAATGATGTGAAGTTTGGTCTTCAAGATAAAGCACGGAAATGATAGATATATTTGTGAAACCCCAACTCGATAAATGACTTTAAGATGATGATTGAGAGACACACTAGTTGGTGTCTTGTATTACGAAGACGAAGAGATGGAGTTACCCTCATAGTGGTGATAATGAGATGCACGAATGATTATTAACTTATTTTGGTAACTACCGGCTGGTGCACTACTTCATTTTAAACTTTTCATTAACCATGTTACCTCGATTAGTTTATATCAGGTAATCCTTCTAGCTTTCTACTTCAAACTTGTGGAATAACCACCAGTGATATACTTTCTCTAAACCGGGACTCATCCAAAGTATCTTATTTGATCCCCGAGTATTCTATTTGAAATTTATAATTATTTCGTTCTGCTCAGGACTATTTACACTTCCTTTCAATTATCCAAGGAATGTTCAACAATTGTTTCCTTAATTAATCAATGAATATTCCTAAACGAATATTGATATTTGACTACTTCTTTCATACTTGCACTCTTCAGTCGAGCCCATAAATATTTATCAACTTGTTGAGAACAGGGATGATCTAACATCCAGATATTCCTCATGAATCCTTTCTTCTATTCAAAATGAGATTGTGCGTCGTACATTGAAATCATAGTAAGGATATCATTTTGATACTAGTATTCTGAATTTCATTCTACTGTAAGATCTGATAAAGCATGTGTACGGAGGCACCCTTGGGTGGACCGTTTCACTGATAAGTAATATTTGATGAGAGGTTATCGATTGTTCCGATACCTAGAACATTCTCTTCATATTTTATAGTTTTCTTTTTTCAAACTTAATAACTTCTTATTTCCATTCGTTGTCCGATTAGCCTACAGTTTCTTCAGTGGCTACGATGTTGAAATTCCGTTCTAGCCAATTGAAACTGGCTAGTCGATATGTCAATATGAATGACTAGTTGATTGTTCTAACTAGTCAAAATTGTAATGTTGTGAAGAACACCTAGCTAATTGTCCTAGCTAGTGGTGATGTCTCAAACAGGTGAACTAGCAAATTTTGTCTCGCTAGTTACTAGTGTTTCTTAAAAAGGACTAGTTATTGTTCCACTGGTCCAACTCCCAATTTAATTCATTCCGCAATGCATTTTGCATGTGGTAAAGTATGATGATGAAAGTTTTGACGAATAACTTGATTGAGACCTAGTGAGGTCGCCTACTCGACTTGAACTCTTACCCATCTTCGTATTAGACTTTATATCACTTGAATATTTTATTCTTTCATTCATACAATGAGAATTCATTTGAAACCATTGATTACTTGAATGACAAACTACTTCATTCTTTAATTGTCATGGAGTAGAATTGCTTTCTATTGGCTGACCTTCATCAATGCGACTTTAGATTTCCTCTTATTATTCAAGAGGAAAAGTATTCACCAGATGTAAGAATTGTATAAAGACCGTCTTTATGACTTCTGTATCCAACAATCATTGCCCTCGTGCAACATTCTCTATGATATTACATTACAAAATTATCAGGACATGAAGGAATAAACCTTGTTGTATTCTTTCTATCCATCCTTACATCTCCGAAAATCGAGACTCCTAGTATTTGGAACCATCAACATTCTTGGAACATCCAATGTGGAATTCTTATTGAAATTATCCATTGGACCTTGTTATTTTGAAACCATTCCTTTCAAAAGTCATTACTCTAAGGTGAACGGGAGGTACAATTGTGAACCGTTGCACCAATATGAGATCAAAAACCAAATGTTGTAATTGTGCAGCCAGAGCGTTATGCCGAGTAACTATTTAAAGTAGGAATAACATATCGGGGCTTACCACAGGACCTTTAATATTAGTGTGAGGAAGGTTATAAGAAATGATGAGGTGGTTGGGAGTACGCTCCTACCAACCGTTGTCAAGAAGTGATATTAATGAATTCTGGAGTTACCAAGCCTTTTCCTGATCCAAGAAATTCAAATCGATTGCGATGTAAGACATATCCTTAGAGGAAACTAACATGGAAGTGAGATGGACAAGAAAGGAAGAAATATCGTGACAAGAATGTGAAGCTTTACTTAGCTAAAAGGGATTGATGCACATAGCGAGACATAAAGTTTAAAAGGCCCCTAATAGCAAATGGATGCATGGATATATCCCAATGATCCTTCGAGATTACCACCTAATCAAGTTTATTGGGAATCGCAGCAGCATACAGGCCTCAGGCTGATTGGCGCCAGTTGTGAAAGAGGACGAGCGTATGACATCTTACCTATACCATCGAGAACTGAAACCCTTATCGGAAATGGAGGAATTGTTGACTAGTTAAAGTGCATAGTTGTTTTTCAAAGATAAGGTTAAAGAGAAGGTTTCACCAACTCCAGATCGACCTTTGTACTGCACCAAAGTCGGCAATTCACATTAATGTAAACATTATAAATTCTGGTAGTATCATGTGGATTGACTAGTGAGTCAGAAGCCCTTGTGGGTTAATAAATAAAGTTTTAAGAATGATATGAGAGATTAGTAACAACCTCGTTGTTAGCTATACTTTATAATGAGAAGAGGACTTTGAGAGTCACGATGATGCGTCTTTCAAGAGTTTAAGAGGTGTGCTGATGCAGTAGAAAGGGGATGATAGCCTATACTTCTAAACAACATAAAGGTTACGGGATGGGATATACTAACCGTGAGTCTGGGATTAGTCATGATGGCGTTCACGCATAAAAACTGAGACGTTAACCTTATGAGAAAAGTGTGAAATTTTCCACCAGTGCTATAAGTATATCTTCATATTAGAACTAAACATAAGAAAGAGAAGGTGACGAAAGGGAGCAGGGAGTATGATGGAGAAATTTGTTATTACCCAGAAAAGGCTAGTGTGGTGGCCGATACCTATAGAAGGGATTAATCGAAATTGGAATTCAGTCAGTATTGACCAAGAAAATAGAGTATATACAATAAAGAATAATGTTAGGGGAAAATGACAAAATTATGGGGAAGGACACAGATGTATAAAGAATTAAGAGAGGATGTTTTGCAAGCGGATATGAAGGATGGTATTGGCAAACTATTAAGTACAAACGCGACATGTCAAAAGCAGAATGATAGAGATCTAGTGGATGAATTCCGCCTGTAGAAAATCTTGAACGTGGACAGAATTATAATGAATTTCATGAGTAGGTCGCCGAAGACCGAGCCAAGAGATGGCCCTAGTTGACTTATAATTGCTGGACCAAGTGATTTACCTACGAGAGACTTTCCATTTAGAAGATTATCGATTTATATACGGAAGAGATGGCGGTGCAATATAAAACTTCTGCAGTGATTACGTCAGATAGAGACTTAAGGTTAGACTTCGAATATTGAAGGTGCTTTCAAGTATAATTAACAAAGAAGATTGAGCGTATGTACTAATTTGACATGTGGTTGATGGACAGGGACGAAGAATTATCCAGACGATCAAATTTATATTTAGTGTCGTGCCTTAGATTTCACGGGGCAGTCGAGAATAAAAACTTGTCCATGAAATGAACGTTGTTATCACGATCGTCACCATGCGAACGCAAGTCCGTCTCTTGTAAAGCATACTGCGAAAGAAGAGGTTTCGCTTTTCTTGCGTTACGAAGAAGTCAATGAACGAGGGATATAGTAGCTGAACTGGTTCGACGTATACCGAAGACTATACAGTATCCATAGCAAGTGGTAACGGCTGACGGGAGGCAACACATGCGTGCTAATCAAGCCAAGGAATATGAGGAATACCGTGCGTATTGACGTTGTCTCAGATTATAAAACACGACCACAAAGTATTCACGGGCCAGCGATACAAAGACTCAACACGAATACTATGAACAAGGTAGAAGAGGAACGTATAAGTAGTGGGATAGAAATTTTCATTCATAGAACAACCGATAAGGAATACAGGTCGAGGAGAGCATGCGTTGAGAAACAACATTAAAGTGGTGAGACCATCATATAGTCATCATAATAATGGAAATCTTTCTCCTGTTCCATGAATCCAATTTTCATTTCACCCGGGAAAAGCCATCTTTTTCTCAACAATGTCTTTGCCATTTGATCCAGTAGCGTTCCGTTAGATAGGAAGAGATTTGATAAATACTGATAACTCTCGGATAGAGTAATAGAACGGAGAGATACATTTGATAATGAACTAGTGGTTCTAAACCATCTATGGCGATTAAAGGGTTGAACAAAAGGGTTGAAGTGTAAACCTGAGAGTTGGAAAGGGGAAGGTTGGAATTGTATCCACAACTATTTTCCTTAGGTTCTTAAGATAGAATCCTTTTAAGGAGAGGAGACTGCAATAACCCTAATTTTCGTGAATATTCGAAACCTAGATGAATAGTAATTTTATGGGTGGATGGTAAATTTTTGCAATCACGATATGTACGAATTATTAAATGAAGATTTCGAATGGATATTACGTCTTTAAGGTGCAGACGAGTGTATGTAAAAGTCATTTTTTTTTACGAAACCCATCATTTCGAATGTTCAAATTTTATGAGATATCAAAGGAGTATGAGGTGGGAGACTTCGTGATACTAAAAGAATCTCCCTGGAAAGGATTGATGCGGTTTGTTAAGGAAGGGAAGCTAAGTCTGAGGTTTATTGGACCTTCTGAGATTTTGAGGCGTATTGGAAAGTTAGCCTTGCCCCAAGCTTGTAGCAAATTCATAATGTGTTTAATGTGTCTATGTTACGACCCTACCACACCGACTATCGACATGTGATAGAATACGACCAAGTGGACCTACAACCAGACTTGACCTATGTGAAGCAACCCGTGGAAATCATGGATAGAAAAGAACAAGTGCTGAGGAACAAGGTTGTCAAGCTAGTGAAAGTTTTGTGGAGAAACCAGAACGTCGAGGAATTAACATGGGAACTAGAAAGCGCTATGCGTGAAAAGTACCCTCAACTGTTTTCAACCTGATTCCGGGACGGAATCCTTTTAAGGAGGGGAGGCTGTATGAACCCTGATTTTTGTAATATTTTTAAGAATATAATATCATATGACATTGGGAATTTGGGACCTTTTGAGTCACCCATGTTTAATGGAATTGATTATCTGAGAAATTTATGTTGTTACATTCACTGTGTAAGAAAAAGGGAAGATTGTTAAGGCAAGAGGCCTACTGCTATTAAGATTTATAAAAACTTGGGATTTGAGAATTATTAAAGTATTAAAATATTTTAAGAGACTATGACAAGGAGTTATGGAGATTTAGGGAATTTACCCAATTAAGTACTTAAGGAATTACAAAGGAAATCTCTACGCGACAAAATATTATTACGAGGAGATTAATTATGATACGATATGAATTAAGGACTAAGTGATAACCATTGGTGGAGGAATAATAATACAAGGAAAGGATATTGCTTGCAATTGTCATGTAACTAGATAGTTAGGAAAAGAAACTAGAAAAGCATAAAGTAGAAGTGAATAGTGACATGTGTGATGGGTGTTGCAACCTAGGGGACAATAGGGCATGGGGAGACAACCTAGACCCCTAGCTTGGCAACATGTGAACCTTATCTAACCCCCACAATAATTCATATCACTCATCTCATTTTATTTCTTTTCAAACAAAACACAAAACAAACTCTCTCCCCCCCCCCTTATAGAAGCTCTCGGCCGAGCCATAGAAGAGAGGAGAAGAGAGTTCTTCTCTTCATCTTTCCATCATCTTCAAGCTCTAGCAAAAATCACATAGCCTCCTTGCATCATTATAGAGGTATGGTACTAATTTCAACCCCATCCATCCATTAGATTTTGAGTTATAAATTGTTGAAGGTTGGGTGAATATTAACCAAACTTGTTTATCCTTTAGATCTTGAAGGATTAAGGTCTTTAAAGGCTCATCCAAGTGTTCTTAGTGGTTGTAAAGCTCACCCAAGGTCTTTAGCTACTCAAGAAGGTATAAAACTCCAAACCCCTCTTAGTCATGAAGTGTTTATGATTTTTAATGTTAGATCTAGGAGTATTAAAGCCTATCTTGGTTATATGAGTTATGGATGATGTAAATCTTGAGGATATATGTTGTTGGTGTGATTTTAAAGCTTGTACTTAGAGTATGTAACCCCATGTATGTTGTAGAGATGAGCCTTGATGATTTTAATGGTAGATATGATGTATAAGTTGAGTTCTTGAAAGATTAAACAAAGAAGTATGCAGAATAAAAGTCTGGGACTATGTTCTGCCTTGCAGTGGACTTTTGAACCCCTTAAACTTGTCTCCCGAGAGCCTAATTTATATGGATGGAAAGATAATTGAATGTAGTTTCTAGAAATATAAGGCTCACACCCAGGAGATGTGTAGATTTTGAGTTATGGCCGGATTAGTGCAGTGTGGTTCTGGAATTCGGACTGCACTGTGTTGTCCACTTGTAAACTGAGTTAGGACCCCTTAAAATTATGAAAATGTTATGGAAATTTGAGGATATACAGATTAAACAAGTGGAAAGGCTGTCCAAAAAGAATTGGATTAAAATATGTATTTTTCAATTTTATAAAAATGTTGGAGCGAGGTATGCGCAAGTGAAAAACCACTTAGGGGATTTGTTTAAAGTAGTTTTAAGAATGTTCACTTGAGTTTCGAGTTTGAGGAATAGATTTGAGTCGAATGGGTAACGGAAGTGATAATGTGACGACATGGTCATATGAGAGGGTTAGTGGTCACAAGTGAAGTCGTTAAGTTGGTCTTACGATTTTTAAAACCTTATGATTAAGTAGCGTTGTTAAGGTACTAACGTACAAATATTGATTATGTATAGATTTCCATTCCACTTCGCGAGCCGACTACCCCAACCCCACCAAGGCAAGTTTTCCAACCCTAAGTATTTAATTTCAAAATATTATATTCTTGATTTTACCTATGCAAGTCTACTTTACAAAACTTATATACAAGGATTTTCACTTTTGTGTTTGTAGTTCCAAACGTATTATATGCGTATGCTTTATGAGATTATGTTGAAGTTTGAGATATATGCATATGTGTTTGTACACCCTTGAACTTAGAATGAAAATGTTTCTTCGGACAACGACTCTAGCAATAGAGGTCGTAGCGGTCCAAATATACTATTGACCGGGGAGCGGTATATTATTGTATCGTGATTAAATTACGAAAACCCGAAACGTCATTCGGGAAGTATCGTATACTTACGTATTTATTATTTTTACGTTGTTAAAAATACTCAAAAATATCTATCTTGGATTAAAAGCTTATTTTAATTAAATAATGATTTTACTAATTGTTTATATATTAAATCTAAAAATATTATTTATTAATTATCGTTCATTATTTTAAAGACAAAACTAATCCAAGATACCTTTAGCGTTTTCAAACTCGAACTCTTTCGAACCCAAAACATTTTCGAAACCCCCGGTCAGGTTTTGCTTCTTGTACATTTTTCAAGAATTATCGGTCGACTGAGGTCGAACTTCAACTACTCAAGTTTTCTATCAAAATGATTTTGAAAAGAAAAGAAAAAGGGGACTCTGGCAGGTGTGGGAATCGTTGACGAACGATTCCCGGGATGTGTAAGCGGCCGTGAGCCAGGCGGTCCATCAATTATTATTCCGGCCCAGGTGTTGCCGAAGGATGATTACGGATGTAGTTTTCATCGAGGGTGATTACGGATGTAGTTTTCATCCGAGGATAGTTACGGATGTAGTTTCTATCCTTCTACCGGTAGAGAAGACCCGCGGATTGTTGGACTTGGTTGTGGCGACTGATCATCGTCAATCCTTGTCAGGTTTTTATGTTTTCTTCTAGTCCCATCCTCCACTTTGGAAAAATACTCAAACACTGCTTCTTGGGCCTAAGTGCCAAGTTGCCGATAGTGTGGTTTTGATAAGAAAAATATTGACATCGTGCAGTATCTAGAACTGCAAGATTTTCTATAAAGATTGGCACGTGTTAGTGCACTCTTGCAATTATTCCAAAGAATGAAATGTTTTTGAATGAGAAACCTTCTAAGCTAATGGAAGGAAAGAGGTTTTGCAATAATGTATTCCATGTACAGTATGTTAACCTTAGAGTGTTTTGCCGAAAATGATATACTCGTATGTATATATATTTTCAAACTTGAGATATATTGAAATGGGAACCTTATAAAGGATTCATATGTTATTCTTAAAGCTCCTTAGCGAGTATAAATGTTTCATTCAAACTCGGACATATATATTGTTGAATTATGTTTTGAAATCGGAGATATATACCCATACAGTTGGGAACGTTTTCGAAATAAACCACATTATTATTTTTCAAAATGGCGAACTTGCTGAGCATTATGTAGCTCATTCTTGCTTTATAAAAACTTTTCAGAAAGAGAAGAATTTGGTCAGTTAACTCCGCACCAGCAGAAGAGGAGTAGAAGATTTACCCCGAGATGATTTAGTCCCGGATAAATACTACAGAGTAAGTCGGATAGGTTTTCAACTGTAATAGTAAGACTCGTCTTCAAGTGTAGTTGTATAAGTGGAAGTGCGTAAGATTCCGGATTGTACAGATGAATTGTAATATTTAGTGTTACTTTTGATTATCGTTTCTGAGGCTCTAACTTGTATGTGCGTAAGATTGAGGTCTTGATTGATGTATTGTTGAGTTGTAAAGTTAATACAGGTAGGATATGGTTGGATGGTGATGTGACGACCTGAATATCTGACCTCGGATTTGGGGGCGTCACAGGAGATATTCCCACCGCAAGGACAGAGGAGGTAATTGCAGAGATTAATGTTGAAGATGTATTGGGTGATGTGCCGCCTCAAGGGTCCAAACGCAAAACTGTGGTTGAAGCGGGTCCTTCCAAACGGAGGCAGATTGAGGCCTGTTGGGTGAGTGATCATGTTCCTTCAAATCGGGCGGTTGATGAACCCGTTGGTACCACTTCTGACGATACTGAGAAAGGAGATGGTGAGGATGGTAGAGAGTCTTCTGAAGAGATCGTTTACTATACGAGCAGTGATGACGAAGTCAATGATGCAGATGTTGGAGCGAGGCCCGGCTATGTTGGAGGGTGAGAATGCTGCAGAAATCGCCCGTTTGAAAAGTAAAACGTCCAATCTTAAGTCCAAAGCAAGGAAAGCCAAGCGAAAAGTGAAGTCGCTTGAAGCCCGTGTTGGAGAAGATTCTCGAGTAAGTGTTGGTTGCCAAGTTGATGCCGCTGTAAGTGATGTCGGCGTGCAAACCGTTGAGGATGATACGGCTGTGGATGAGGAGGTTCCGGCCGTAGAGGCTGTTACACCGCTGTTAGCTATAGCGGCTGTTTATGGTGAAGAAGAAGATGCAGGGGAAGAGGAGCCGTTGAGAGGCATGGCAAGCCCGTTGAGCGCTTCTCGCTGGGGATGATTTGCCTTGTTACTTATGTAGATTTTTCCTTTTCATTTATTTATAAATCACTCAACGGGTCTGTCCGTTGTGCGACTTGTAAACAGGTTGATGCATTTTGTACTTTGGTATTTTTGAACTCTGAAGTTTGGTGGAATACATTTTCGATTTTCGCAGAGAAATATAATTGTATTGTGTGTATAATTGTTTTGTGTGTATTTTGTAGTTTGGTAGTTTTGAACTCTAAAGTTTGTCAAAGGAGAAGTAAATAGACTTTTGGGAAATGATACCTGGAAATCACACGTTTGACCGCGGGGTTTTGTTTTGTGCATTAAATGCCGCATGGGAACCATAGTTTTTTGACCGTGCTTTTACTGCAGTCTGCATGAAAGTGGAGAAATCTTGACTGTAGGTTGATTTTAACCCTCTTTCACCCCCTATAAAAGGGAGGGTAATTTGTTTGATCCTGGTCATTCTTCTCTCCTTCCTTTAGAAAAAATCTTTGTTTACATACTGTAGCATGGATATCTCTGATATGAACGATTTCTTCACCCCGTTTTCATGGGGTCGCGAGCTTAGTATTTCGAAGGAGGCTGAGAGTGCCTGGATAGCCTTAGCCAACGTGCACGAGGAGGAGGGTGATTTGTACCATGCCGAAGAGTGCCGGAAGGCTGCTCGGAGTGTTGCCACCGCTCGTACTGTGAAGGAGGCACCGAAAACGGATGCAATTGACTTCCATTTTCGTGCCCCGAAGCAGGGTGAGAGCTCCGGCCAAAAGGATGCGGATGCTGAGAAGAAGGCTCCTCAAGCATGAAGGATTTTAGATGTAGGAATCTTTAATCCTTGTAACCCATGCTTGTAATAAAAATATTTTTATGAATAAAATATGTATTTTCCCATTGTATCCATTTGTTTTTTCCATTTGCTTCATATTGAACATATCGCCTTTGTACTTGCGTAGCTTTTCGTAGACCGTTTGTAATAATTTGCCTTAGCGTCAATTGTTGTACTAGATAACTCTTGGTGACACTTTATTGCTTCTGTCCTTCGAGGAAGCTGGCTTTTGTTGTGTGCCTGTTTCTGGGACTTAACTTTTGTAGTTTGACTGTTGCTATAGAGTAATTTGCTTTGCGCAGTACTTAGCTTTTGTAGATAGATATTTGTCCGTGCAAGGTATTTTGCTATTATAGATGGATGCTTGCCCGCTCAGGGACTTTGCTATTGTAGATGGTTGTTTGCCCACTTAGGGACTTTGCTATTGAAGATGGTTGCTTGCCCACTTAGGGACTTTGCTATTGTAGTTGGATGCTTGCCCGCTTAGGGACTTTGCTATTGTAGTTGAATGCTTGCCCGCTTAGGGACTTTGCTATTGTAGTTGGATGCTTGCCCTCTTAGGGACTTTGCTATTGTAGTTGGATGCTTGCCCGCTTAGGGACTTTGCTATTGTAGAGGGTTTTTGTGCAAAAGATGTTTCATTAAAATGCAAAGCCATCGATTATAAACAAGAGAAAGTACAAACTGCATATCCATCTATTGGTAGTATTTTCTCAGCTTGTCTCCGTGCCAAGTATTGTTGACTTTCGTGCCGTCTAGGCGTGCTAGTTTGTAAGAACCCGACCTTAGTACTTGAATGATTTTATAAGGACCCTCCCACTTTGGCATAAGTTTGCCAGTGTGTCTAGGGTCGGATACTTCAGTTGCCCGGTTAACCAAATCGCCTTGCACATAAGCTTTGACTCTAGCCCTTTTGCCAAAAAATTTCTTTGTTTTTTCTTTGTAGGCGGCCATTTTATCGACAGCGGCCTCCCTTGCTTCATCTAGAAGGTCAAGGTTTGTTTGGAGTCCATGGTTATTTGCTTCTTCTTCAAAACTGATGGCATGGTAAGACGGGGATCCTACCTCAATTGGGGCAAGGGCTTCGGTACCAAAAACTAACTTGAAAGGAGATTCACCTGTACTTGTCCTGGCTGATGTCCGGTAAGACCAAAGAACATTAGGTAACTCATGCAGCCACTTTTTCTTGGAAGTAGTTAGCCTTTATTCTAGTCCCCTGACAATGATGCGGTTGGTTACTTCGACTTGACCGTTGCTTTGAGGATGGCATACAGAAGCCTTTTTGTGTTTAATTCCATGATCAGATAGAAACTTTGTGAATTTTGATCCAACAAATTACGTACCGTTGTCAGATATGAGTACTACGGGGATTCCAAATCTTGTAATGACTTGTTCGGTGACAAAACGGATTGCATCATCTTGTGTGATGTTTTTGAGTGCCTTTGCTTCGGCCCATTTGGTCATGTAGTCAATAGCGACCATCACATATTGTAGGTCACCTTTGGCTTTGGGGAAAGGTCCCATGATATCGATGCCCCAAACTGCAAATGGTATTGGTGATAAGATTGCCGCTGGAAGGGCTGGTGCTTTTCTGGACATGTTGCTGAACAACTGGCATAAGTGGCATTTTTTGGTGAAAGTTTTGCATTCTTTGTGCATTTTGGGCCAGTAATAGCCTTGCCTGAGTATCTTATGTGCTAACGCCTTCCCAGCCATGTGGTCGCCACAGATGCCTTCGTGGACTTCTCTCATACAGTACAAGGCTTCTTCCTCATCGACACATTTGAGTATGGGAGAGTCAAAACTTCTTTTGTACATGATGCCCTCTTGCATAAAGTACTTTGCTGCTTGAGATTTTAGTACTTTATCTTTTATGTTATTGTCTGGCAGGGTACCGCTTTCCAAGTAGCGGACATAAGGAGTCATCCAATTTTCTACTGGCGGGTCTAATTCCATGACGGGTAGGTTGTTTATACTGGGAGCCTGCAATTCTTCGAAATTTACTGTGTCTGAATTCATCTGTGTCCCTTGTGTTAGTTTGGATAGCATGACCGCCATTGTATTATCTGTCCTGTCTATCTATTCTAGGATGTATTTTTCAAATTGGGAGAGCATTGCTTTCACCATCTCTTGGTATTTGCTAAGATTTGTATCCTTTGTTGAGTAATCGCCTGTTGTCTGGCGAACAACTAATTGTGAGTCGCTGTAGATGGTGATTTTCTTCACTTGTAAGTTTTTTGCCAATGTTAAGCCGGCCAAGAGCGCCTCGTACTTTGCTTGATTGTTTGTGGCTTTGAAATTTAGTTGTATGGATTGCTTAACTTGGAAACCGTCTGGGCGAGCAAGGATAAGACCCGCCCCACAACGAGTTTTTGTGGAGGAACCGTCTACATATAGTTACCAATTGCTGTCCGTCGTGGCAATGTCTTTTGTGGGAGTTTCTTTCTCTATTTCTGAAAATGAGCATTCGATTATGAAGTCTGCTAGTGCTTGTGCTTTAATGGCAGTTCGTGGTTTGTACCTTAAGTCGAACTGGCCGAGTTCTACGGCCCAATTGATTAACCTGCCAGATAGGTCTGGTTTGTGTAGGATTTTTCTCAGCGGTTGGTCCGTGATGACCCTGATTTGTCTGCCTTGGAAGTAATGTCTCAATTTTCTGCTTGCCATGACCAAAGCTAGAGCAAATTTTTGGACGTTTGGATAGCGGGTTTTCGCATCTTTGAGCACTTGGCTGACATAGTAGCTGGTTTTTGTTCGCCATTTTCTTCTTTAATGAGTACCGCCCCTACAGCTTTATCGATGGCGGATAAGTATAGTGATAGTGGTTCGGAAGGAGCTGCGACCGCAAGTAATGGAGTAGAAGAGAGATAAGTTTTGAGATCTTCGAAAGCTTTTTGGCATTCGTCTGTCCAAGATATTGCCTTATTTTTCGTTGCTCCTTTCAATGTGTCAAAAAATGGGAGGCATCTGTCTACCAATTTAGCAATGAATCTTCTGAGAGCGGCTAACCTTCTTGTTAACTTTTGTATGTCTTTCAAGGTTTTTGGCGGTTGCATGTCGATTATTGCCTTTATTTTTTCGGGGTTGGCCTCGATACCTCTGTGTGATACCAGAAAACCAAGGAATTTGCCCGCGTCTAGTGCGAACACGCATTTGTCTGGATTGAGTTTCATGTTGTGTTTTCTGAGAGTTGAGAAACATTCTCCTAAGTCTTGAAGGTGAGAAGCCGTTAAGAGAGACTTTACTATGAGGTCATCCACATATACTTCCATATTGCGGCCCAACTGACCGTTGAAGATTTTTTTCATGGTTTTTTGGAAGGTGGCACCGGCATTGATTAGTCCGAACGGCATGACCTTGTAGCAATATACCCCCCTATGTGTGATGAAAGCTGCCTTTTCTCTATCTTCGGGGGTCATTTTGATTTGATTGTAGCCGGAGTAGGCATCCATGAAGCTTAACATCAAATGGCCTGCAGTTGCATCAATGAGTTGGCCTATCAAAGGGAGTGGATAAGGATCCTTTGGGCATGCTACATTTAAATCAGTGTAATCCATACATATTCTCCATTTCCCGTTAGATTTTTTCACTAGTACCACATTTGCAACCCACTTAGGGTAGGTGACTTCACAAATTAAATCTACGTCCAAGAGTTTATCAATCTCAACATCGATTGCCTGCTGTCGTTCTGACGCAAAGTTCCTTCTTTTTTGTATCTTTGGAGCTTTATCCGGGTCTACGTTTAACTTGTGGATTGCTACCGACTCATCCAAACCCGGCATATCCTTTGGGCTCCATGCAAAAATGTCGGCATATTGTCTTAAAATGTCTGTGAGGCCGGCCTTAAAGATGGATTCCAAACCCGCTCCTATACTTACGCTTTTACTTGAGTCTCCGGGCACAATTTCTATTTTTTCTGTTTGCACCACGGGGCTGATTGGAGGTTTTTCCTCTCGTTTATGACATTTTAAAAGGTTCGCATCTATCCGGGGTGGATCCTCCAATGTCGGGTCGTGCCCGTCTATGAATTGTACCTCTTTCTTTCTCTTGTTGTGATTTTGCTGATGCTCAGCGTGCTTTTGTCTTTTCTCCCGCCTTCTTTTGTTTGCTTTTTCTCGGCGGAGATTGCTAGGTTCAGTTTTTCCCAAGGTGAGTGCTATGCCATAGCATCTCTTTGAAGTTTCTGAGTCTCCCTTGATTTCTCCCACTCCGTTTTGAGTGGGGAATTTGATTTTAAGATGAGGGGTAGATGTGACTGCCTTGAGCATGTTCAGGGTAGGCCTTCCCAATATCATGTTGTAAGAGGAGGCGGTGTTAATGACATAGAATTTGATGATGCGACACACTTGCCTGGGAGATTCGCCAAAATAGACAGGGAGTTTGGCGATGCCTGCTATTGGGACGGCATTGTGCCCGAAACCGTAAAGAGGTGTCTCATCAAGACATGTTTCCAATTTTTCACCGTCTAGCTTTAGTCGGTCCCATGTGTGTTTGAAGCATATATCAACTGAAGACCCGTTATCCACCAGGATACGTTTCACATCATTGTTGGCGACGCCTAAGGACACGACTAGCGCCTCAGTGTGATTCAGATTTATGCCTTCGTAATCCGCGTCCGTGAAAGTAATTATATTTGGTGGTCCCTCAGATTTTGCATATACGGTGTGCTCTTCCCTTGGCGGTGAGGCTTGGCCGCCAAAGACGGTATGAACGATATTTTTGTTTTGTCCTTGCGAGGAGGACGCCCCTTGTACTTGTCTTGGCAAATTCTGAGACAGGTTGCCAGCCTTAACTTATCTCTCCAAGAAATATTTGAGAGACAAACAACTGTCTATGTAGTGCCCGTGCGTCTCATGGTAATCACAGTGTTTGTCTTTTGGCCTGTCATCGGGCGAGGAGAACATTGGGGCCGGAGGCGTATATAAAGGTTTATCTGTTCTTTTCGGGTTAGTCGGCCCCAAACGGTCTCTGACCGGGGTCTCAGATTGTGACCTCTGGGAGGAAGATGACGGCTCATGAGTAGTTTGTACTTGATGTTGAGCCAGTGTTTGCCTTTGATAGGGTGTAAATCTTTCCCTTTGGAAGAATGGAGATTGAGTTGGTGGGCTCCTGGATTGTTTGAGCACATTCAAGGATTCTACCTCGTTAATGGCCTGTGATGCTAAATCATATGCTTTTGCCAAAGTGGTAGGTTTTGTTTGCATGAGACGGCATACGTATTTCTCGCATTCATAGGGGTTGAGACCCCTTCTCAAGTGGACCAATGCCTCTGTCTCATTAACGCAGACAACTTTGTTGACGGCTTCCTTGAAACGATCAATGTAATTTTGCAAAGTTTCTCCGTTGCGTTGTGCAACCATTTCTAGAAACACGGTATGAACCTCATGCTGTTGGTTTGCCTTGAACTTATTCAAGAATAGTTTTTTAAACTCAAGCCATGTATCTATGGTTCTGGCGGTTATTCTACAGAACCATCTCTGGGCGTTGCCGCGAAGGGTCGCTGCGAAGAAATGGCACCTTGTCAGATCATTGTATTCATAGTGGAGTGCTAACTGGTCAAAATAACTTAGATGCTCTTCGGGGTCGCCTAGCCCATCAAAAGAATTGAAGCTGTGATGTTTGATGTCTTTCCGACGGGGCTCGGCTTCCAACCTCACGGTAAATGGCGTTCCGCCCATCTCTGGTTCGCTATTCCCTTCTATCTTTCTTTTGAGCTCCATAATGGTAAGCAACATATCTGCGTTTGTGGGCTGTACGTCGTCTACCTCTTTTGGGCGGACAAGGGATCGTTCTCTCTATCTTTGCTTCTCATATTCGGCTACGACCTTTTCATAGGCGGCCTTCTTGTCGATGATCATCTTTCTTAGGTCCCTTTGTTTTCTGTTTTGCTCCCACGTTTCGGGCCGATGATGGCCTTGATCGTGCCTTTTATGATTTGTGTTCTGGGAGGAACCTAGGCGGGAGAAAGCGGAATCTGCCCGTCTAGGTCGGCTGTGGGCCTCATTTCGATCATTGTTTGGATTGGCTTGGGAATCTCTGGGCTCTGGAGGCGGGTCTCTTGGCCTTGTTGTGGGAAAGTTGAAGCTATTTTCATGATTAAGTCGATTTGTTATTGAGTGTAGCCTGCTAGGTTAAGGTTAAGGATCTGCTCTTGGTCGTCTCCCCTAGGGGGGTTTGTTTGTAAGCGGTGATCTGAGTTTAGTAGCGGGTTATGCGTTGGGATGCCGTTTATGTTTCCTTCTCTTTCTGGTGGCGGTATTCCGTCTGGGTTTGCTGACGTGGTAGCGCCTTTAGATCTGGTGTTGTGGGCCATTTTTTAGCGTGTATTGTGTTTGGGATTGTTTTGTTTGTACTTTGACTCGTGAAGTTAGTTCAGGTAGAGCAGGCGAAGGATTTTTCTTTAAAAAAAATTCCCCCTCCTTCTAGCGCCAAATGATAACTCTCACGGCTGATTAGAGGCTTCCGATCACTGTTCCGGGACGTTTCACCTGAGTCTGGGTATCTGCAAAACAATGCTTGCCCGGGGATGGTGGCCGTCAAGCACCTCCGGTGTAAGAATCAGTAATCGGAAATAATAATAATAATCAAGCTGGTAAGAGTGTATCTGATGTGAAGAATATATATAGAGCTTTTGTATTGCTAAAATTGTGTGTGTTCTTTCTTTATGTGCAGAATGAGGGTATATATAGGCTGGGACTCTCAGTCACTGTTTTCCCACTTGTTATGCCGTTAAAGCTACAGTGAACCACTATTGGAACAGTGATTGGTGTCCCCTCCTGACATACCTTGATTCTAGCACCAAGCCGCTTTTGCTACAGTTGAATGTTTTTGTGTCCCCTGCCTTATTGAGTAAGATACCAAGATATTTTGTACAAAAGTATTTTTGTAACGATATTTATTGTCAAGTTGAATAATTTAAGAAGCTAAATATCTTTATGACACGTGTTGTGAAAGTAACAAATGTTTGAGCTGTAGGCGGACACCTACTTGCGGGCGCGTGCCCGCGAGTGGACCGTCCTTACAACGGGCACCTATCAGGCATAAACTTGTACAAAAAACATTAGTACTATATCAAAATATATTTGATATCATGATTATAATTTCGATTAATTTTTTACCAATCCTTAGTCGATGATCGATCATCCGTGTAAGTTCAGTTTCTGACTTTTACATTCATATACTTTGTACAATTATAAACTCCAACAATAAAATGGTAACAAGGTAGTCTATAATATTGCCTTAAATTAAAAATACAATTGATAAAATTATTATTGATTTTTAGTGCAACAATGCGTATTTTGAAAAAATAAAAATCATAGTTATTCACAATAAAATTTTTTAAATTATATTATTACTATTATTTTCACCATATAATACTTACAAGGGATAATTTATAATGAAAATAAAATGTATCCTTAAAATATGTATGAATACATGAGATTAAAATATTATTTAATTGATTGAAAAAGTTGATTATTGAAATCGTCAAGTGTATTTTTGTGAAAGTTTAAAAGGAAAAAAAAATTAGGTCAAAACTCGAAAATTCGATACGAACCGGATAAATTCTAAAATTTGGTGAGGATTTGATAAGTTAAAAACTCGATAAAAACCCTATAAATTTGAAAACTCGAAAATTTATAAAAATTCGATAAATTCGAAAGCTCATTAAATTTTTTATTTAAAAACTTGATAAACTCGAAAATTCGATAAAAACTGGAGACTCGTATACTAAATGATTCAAGTTCAACACAAATTTTAGATTCAAAAATTTTTAAACTCAACTCAACTCGATTCATAAAATAAAAACTCAAACTCAAATTTGATAAGCACAAACTTGACCCGAGCCTACATTACATCCGTGTGCATGAAAATTTGACTATGTGCGTGTTTGGCTATCCACATAAGTGGACTTAAATGGGTCAAAGCCCGTTTGGCAAAATAATTTAACGCTCGTTTTCAGCACTTATTTAAATGGGATAAGTTGAAAGTTATAAATCCTAATATTCAACTTTCAGCTTATTCTATTTTCTCGACACACGTAATATATAACATCCTTTAAATCTTCAAAATCAAATATCTTTTGATCCGTTCATTAAAAAATTGATATGTATATATCAAAATTTTCTACTCATCGATCTCTATCCATTGATATATATTAAAAAATAAATATTTTGAAAAAAAAAAAAAGTTAACTTGTAAGTTTTGATTTACCAAACATTTTTATTGATTTATAAGTTTTGATTTACCAAACACTTTACTGACTTATAAGCTCTGATTTACTTGTCACTTATATTACACTAATCAATTTAAGCTATAAGTTAATTATTTTAAGGTAAACCAAACGCAATACATCAGTTATTTTAAGATATAGCGCGTTTAAAGTAGCGAGTAGTAGAAAAAACGCGTAAGCTCTTGTCTACAACAGCACTAAACTAAATTAACTTGGTTGGATTGGGGCCGACAATGCAAATTAACAAGTACGCAAACATTAAAAAATAAAGGCCAGTAATTAGGCACTTGACGTGCTTGATTGAGTGTTTAGCATTCTAATTACATAGGAGTATAAGATTATACAGCTAAATCATATATAGGCTTCCGATTAATTCCATAGGCCACCGTGTTAAAGTATTAGACTTGTAGCCTAAATACCAAGCCACTAGAAGTTTACATATCCACTAACAATTTAACTTTTCCCACCATTTCCTTTTCATTTCTCTGGGTTAATGAGTAGACGCATGTAAAATTACTCTACTTTCATAATTTAGCTCACTGTTCATTTGTTATCCATTAAGCAAATTTCAATTTTTAGCCCTTTCTATATCGTTTATCTTATTTTTTTTGCTAAATTGATATATATTAATAAGAAAAATAAGTGTACAAGAATAACAACTAGACCAGCTACGAAAAACTTTTCGTTTATAATTCGGACCATAATTCGGACGGGAAACAAGCTACGTACTAGAAAACAAGAGCAGAGCTCAAACAATTATAACCAAAATACTAAATGATCCAACTAATGTATCAGAACTCTTATAAACAATTTTAGAGAACAAAATATATGACTTCAATTTCGATTTGATGTCAACTCTAATACCCGAGAGAAATTTTGTGAGAGAAAACAAACTTTTATTTCGAACCCTACTATTCCACTTTCTCCATATGTGTAAGCAAACATCTGGATAATACGCGAAAACTGAATCAGATCCAAACACCGAGTGCTAAGCACTATTCACATTCTTAATTCAAAGTAAGCAAGGAGGTTTCACATGCATCCCAAAATACTCCAACCTAGTAAAAATATTAAATCGATTCATACAAAGCAACCAAGATAGAAAAATGTATCGAGAAATTCCAAGTCAAAAGCAAACACCATCGGCCCAAGCAACAGTTGGCTTAGGATGAAGATTTTAATTTTAAAGTATATTATGATCATGACCTAGACAAATTTACTAAGAGATCACAGTTTAGTTTTTCTCTTGTAACTAAATGTAGCGAGAGAGGAATGGAGAAATATCAACAAAAAACAAAGCGATAATATATTCATATTAACATAGTATAAAATAGTGCATTAGTTATAACTGAATTCTGTATAAATTTCATTTTGTCACCAAAACTAAAATTATTTCAATCCTTGCAAAGTAATGAACAAAGGAACTGAACTGTGATACACCCAAAAATAGATCCAAAAAACAATTTTAAGAAAATCGGTATAGTTATAGATCTACGATCTAAATATACATAATGTATTAGAGATTAAATAAACACGGGTTGGTACTGAACACTGTCGGAGAAGAGATGATTAATGATAACTCCAGATCCCGAACATGTGCTTCTTCGCCGTTCCCACACACGAAAGAGGTGGTGCTGATGGTTGGGTGTTAGTAGTATTTTTGTGTGTTCGTTCGCAGGGAAGGACTGAATGTAATATCAAGTTCAAGTTTCTTATCTCTCACAATTTAGAAGTGTAGAAGAATGTTGTGTTTGTTTATAAACTAAATTAAACTAAGCTAAATTAAACTAATTATCAATCGAGAATAAAATATATGAGGAAAACAATCCAAGAACTGGGGTTCTTCACTTGGTTTCAATGCACATTCAATATCAATGTGATGTCTACGTTCTTACTCTGCTGAAAACAATTCTTCTAAGGTTATAATGTTCTCTTCCAAGATACAATATAATGTCTACAACTATACCCTAATTGTCACTTCCGTGATACAATCAAAGACAATCATAAACTATTAAGCTCTAAGAATTATAAGTCTCACAACTCTCCTATTAATCTTCCAATCAAATATTCGAGTTATGTCTGTTAAATCATGTACTAAAATTGCAACTCCTCTTCCAAGTTATTACAATCCCTAAAATCCAATCAAAGGTTCATGACTCCTCTAATTGTGTTAAGCCCTCAATAACAGATCAGCAAAGCAAGAAAATCACAGATAATTAAACACACATGAATACCAAGGAATACTACCCAATCCTCAGATTAAAGATTTAGTTACACATAATTAAAGAAGAAAACAAAATAATAATAATAATAATGAATGAAAACATAATATTAAAGAAAGAATTGAAGATCGAAAGTACCTTGATATGAAAAAGCTATGAATTGTTCTAGCTATGAATTGTTATGATTTACAATGGTAGGATGTGTTTAAATAGGCTCTACAAATCTTGCCCAGCAAGATATTACCTTCAATTACAATTAGGATTTAAAGAAGGTACCCAAAACTGCCCAGAATACAATTAGAATTAGAAAAAGGGCAAAACAGTAAATTCCAAGCCTTCTTTAACAAGATCACGTGCGCGATTTAATTCAGCATATTTCTTGCACTTGTTTCCTATGCCAGGTTGTAGAAAATCTCTCAAGCTTCACGTGGGCAGTAAGATCGCTGAAAACGGACTTCTAGAACTCCAGATATGGCCAAAACAGTATAAGCTGCGCAGCCTTGCCGGAAAATCCGAATTTTAATCAGTTAAATCTCCAAAAACGACAAAAGCTTAGATATTCTTGCAAACCTGCACAACTACACAAAACACATCAAAACTACACAAACTTGAGTCCAAAACAATCAATTTAAGCCGATATAGAATGTTCCAAGTGGATATAAAATCCACTTATCAAACACCCCCAAACTTAAACCGATGCTTGTCCTCAAGCATAAACAATTATAACTAACTAACTAATTAGTACCACTTCCGTAGGTGATCACGGTTGCATTTGGCATATGCAACAAGCCCTTTAAACCCCTAGGCAGCCCTAGTGGACGAGTAAGGTCTCGTGAGGGCCTATAGCGAATGTACCCACAAAATCCATTTAACCTAATGCAATGCAATGAATGAATGCAACTAATATGAAAAATGCAATTAATCTAGCCTACCATACCTTTAAATCCTCTCATGCCATATCAACTTAAGAGTTAAAGTAAATACGCAATGTCTTGGTGTCGAAAGTGCAAGTATTCACATAGTCTACTCAATGAACATGCATAAGTTCTCACAAGTCCATGTCAAGTGTAAGAATAAGTTAGTAAACATGCTAAACCTACAAGAGCACATCTTTGAGACAAAACTCGGGATCTTATACGCAAAAACAAGCAAACACTCACTATCCACTCACAAAAGAATATTCACTCAAGAACAAGGGTAAGTGTATCACTCAATTCCAACAAAATCATAAACATGCTTGACATTTGGTATCAATCTAACTCTTAACACAACATACATCAATGACGATAATCAAAAGGTCTTTAATTGGGTTGTAACGTGGGCTAGGGACAAGGTATGTCAAATAAGCCAAAACAGGTGAAGTGTCAAAAGCTAGTAAGTACCATAATAAATCATACACAACACTCTATTTTCCCCCCCACATAAATTTTACTAAGAACACTCGACTAGTCGACTAAAGTAGGATCACAACAAACACAAACATGCTCTCATAATATATTTTTTTTTTCTTTTTTTTTTTTTCGAGAGCTAAATAAAACAATAATATAAACAATAACAATATCCCACAATTTATTACATATGCCGACTATCAAGTAAACAAACCCAATTTCAATATTTCCCCCAGAAGTACGACCAACAATAAACCCCTCCATGCACACCTTATTACTCCCTTAAGCACTATACTAGCCTTTGACAATGTGGGTTCAAATTAATGTAAGGCCAATACAAGAAAAAGATATAGGCAAGTAATGTGGTGTGTCACCGAAAAAATAGGATTAAGCTCAACGGGTTAACTAATTGATCATGTAAGCATGGTGTGGTAATATGGGAAAATATGCGGTTATTCCTAAATGCCTTTATCATTTTAATCGTCAAATAATGTCATGCGTTTCAAGAAAGACCTCAAACAACTGCTAGCAATGCAAACAATCCGTGGACACTCAAGCAAACGAATAAATTGCAAATATGCAATAAGGCTAAAAAACTCACTTGGTGGAAAAACATACTCAATCCCAAGCAAACATCTCTCTAACGCACCGACTTGTATTCAAAGCATGCAAACTAAATCATCTTGCACATATTCATGTCCTTCTAATCACTTACAACATTCAATAAGTCTACTAGCTTCAACTTACTAGTGTATGTGTGTGCACAAGAACAAAGCATATCACTTCTCAATCAAAAGTGTCAACAACACAAAATTCCTATCAAGCATGGGTGCAAATGCAAACTATTATGAACTCACATGATATACGAACATAAAAACAGAATGTCCTATATGAAACAAACGTAGATAACACAAACATAAATGCATAATTTACTACTACTAATATGCAAAACATGAAATCCTACATGAACAAATAATACAACAACAACTTACTAATCCCTCAAACCACCCCCAAACTTAAAATATTCAATGTCCGCATTGAATGGAAGTAAATACAAGGGATAGCAGAAAACATACCTACTCGTCCTCTTCCTCAGAGGAATCAGAATCTGGCGGAGGATATTGCGTACGAGCTCCATAGACTGGCCACCTTGCCTGAATACCCGCATCTCTCAAAGCTATAGCCATATCTTGAGCATACTCTCGGTTACAAGCATGTATAGCATCCATCCGCCTGTACAAACGCCTTAAGTGGGCATCTAAAACTCTCGATACTCTTGAACCCCGTGGCTGAGCGCCCGCTCCATGACCACTAGCACCAACATCATCAACAATATAACCAAGCCCCCTCGGATATGGAACCCCACCTTGCCAGTCAGGCATTCGATCAATAGACACATCAGTAATGTTAGCCAAAGGTGACTGCAACTCCTCATCCGCACCCCATATAACACCACTATCCCTACACAAACCAGCTATAATAGAAGCATGGGGCATTGATGACAGTGCATTAGACTTTAAAAACCTGACAATATTATGATAAACAATATAACCAACATCAATGTATTTTCCCTTTAGAATGCCCCAAAGAAGAATCGCTCTATCAGCTGTTACCTCACCCGTATGAGAAGTAGGCATAATATTCGCACAGATAAATAAATACCATGCTCGTGCAAACTTATTCATCGCAGAAGAAAGAAAATTAATCGGCTCAGTAGTTCCCAATTTATACTTCCAAACTGTACCAGGAACACATAACTCACGAACAATCGCCTCCATATCCACATCCTTACTAGTCTTCCTTGCCCAATCTTCATCCCCCACTAGCTTAGGTGGTTGTCCCAAGATTGGACGAATAGCATCTGGACTGTAATCCACCTGTTTACCTCGAACCACACAAACCCCATCCGACTCACCTTTAGCATTCGCGTAAAACTCCCTAACAACATTCAACGGAACCGGAGCAGGTGCCTTACAAATCTCTCCCCAACGTAACTCACTAATCACATCAACCAACCCATAATGACGAGTTGGCAAAAACCCCCTTTCTTTCGCCACCGACCTTGATAACAACCGATTATACTCAACCTCCGCATCCGGAGAAGAAAATCTCTCCACCCTAATAGAACCACCCCCTCATTCGCTTAGGCGCCATGATAACCAAAACCCCACTCAACAATAGCACCACCAACTACCACCAAGAAATATCCCACCAAAAACCACCAAGCAAAATCACACCAAAAATACCCAAGTAACAAGAATAATACAAAAACCCCAATTTACAAGAACACAAATTCGTAATAAAATAAAATAAAGAAAAGAAATCTCACTACGAATCAAAGAGGTGAACTTGTACTAATTTTCCCCCCAAACATGAATTTTTAGAGATGTAGAGGAGGAAGATAATGAATTGGGTGTGTATGTATGGGTATATATAGGCCATGGAGTGATAGGATGAATATAAGAATTTTAATGTGAAAAGGAAAAAATTTAGGTGGAATTTGGAATTTGATATAGGATAGAAAAAATATTTAATGAATAAAAGAAAAAGAATTAGAAAAGAAATAGGAATTTGAAATTTTTTAGGAGAGATGAGGGGTTTTGGAATTAAAATAGGAAAAGATTTAGGGGAAAGATGGGAGTATAAAAAGAATTGGGGTGAATTTTTTTTTTATATATATATATAACAGTAAACACACGGACAGAATAGGTGAACAACACAAAAAAAATTCTCTGAAATCTCCTGATCAAGCGCACGTTGCGCGCGTGTGTGGCAGACTGCTCCATGGTCAGTTGCGCAGGCGCAGCCTGCGCGTTAGGGGAGCAAACTGCGCTCAAGTCAGTAACGCAGGCGCAGCCTGCGTTACAGAGGGGCAGACTGCGGAAATTACAGAAACGCAGGTACAGCCTGCGTTACAGGGCTGCAACCTGCTCAAAAATTCAATTTTTTTTTTCACACTAATGCGTGGGTTGCCTCCCACGAAGCGCTTCTTTAACGTCAATAGCTTGACGTATTTGCACATAAAATCTTCAGTGAGGAGAAAAAGCAAATAGATTCACATATTTACGAATTAGTAATAAAATTATGATGTGCATATATGCCTTAGATCCATTGAAAGGTACGAAAAATTTCAAGAACTATCATGCTCAAGAGACTTGAAAACATCAAAATAGCTAGAAAAGTCATCAGAATAATCATTATAAGTACGACTCATATACTCCTCCCAAATCGGATCCTTATACTCTAAAGCAAGATTTTCAACTTCCTCAATCTTAACTTCCTTCTCTTTTATAATTGGACACTCATCAATTTTAATCTCGTCTACCAATGTATTAAGCTCAAAATTTTCTAGATTTGGTAGAATTTCAATTGCATCCAAATTATCATTAATGCGCATGGTACAATTATCAACTACATAAGTAGACTTATCAGACACAACATTATCATCAATTGCTAAACAAGAATCATGGCATAGAGGAAAATTGACACAAGGGGGAGTTCGATAACAACCGTCATGCCACACTGCTCGAACTTCCCAAATAAAATTATTTAGTTTAGCATTCTCCTCGTACCAAGCTATTGAATCACATGGAATATCATTATCACTAGCAATTTCTAAAGTTGGTTCATCAAAAACTCCCAAAGAAAGTAAAGGAGGATTAGACTGAGTTCCTTGAATCATTTTATTGAGCGCAATCTCCCAATCAGCAGGTAAAGAAGGATTAGACTGAGTTAAACTCGTATCAACATCATTACACATATATGGATAAACATCATCATGATATTGATTTTCAAACGAATATGAATAATCATTGCTAGGGGCATATGGAGCATAAAATGAGTTCTCAGAATAGAACGAATTCACCTGATATGCATTACAATCCTTATAAGCATTGAATTCTGGGTAAGGATTGAAGTCTTGATATCGTTCCTGACTGTTGTAGAAATTCTGAGCGTTGTTCCAACCAAAGTTGTACTCCATCTAGTATCTCTCCTCAAAACCTGTTTAAGTTGTCTACCTCAAAGAACCTGTAGACACACCAAAGAAAGAAACACAAAAAGAAAGAAAAGAAAAATATATACAAAGATAAAATCTAAACAATAAGAAACAATTAACCTAAACTCAACTATATTGCCTTCCCCGGCAGTGGCGCCAATTTTTTAGTAGTATTTTTGTGTGTTCGTTCGCAGGGAAGGACTGAATGTAATATCAAGTTCAAGTTTCTTATCTCTCACAATTTAGAAGTGTAGAAGAATGTTGTGTTTGTTTATAAACTAAATTAAACTAAACTAAATTAAACTAATTATCAATCGAGAATAAAATATATGAGGAAAACAATCCAAGAACTGGGGTTCTTCACTTGGTTTCAATGCACATTCAATATCTATGTGATGTCTACGTTCTTACTCTGCTGAAAACAATTCTTCTAAGGTTATAATGTTCTCTTCCAAGATACAATATAATGTCTACAACTATACCCTAATTGTCACTTCCGTGATACAATCAAAGACAATCATAAACTATTAAGCTCCAAGAATTATAAGTCTCATAACTCTCCTATTAATCTTCCAATCAAATATTCAAGTTATGTCTGTTAAATCATGTACTAAAATTGCAACTCCTCTTCCAAGTTATTACAATCCCTAAAATCCAATCAAAGGTTCATGACTCCCCTAATTGTGTTAAGCCCTCAATAACAGATCAGCAAAGCAAGAAAATCACAGATAATTAAACACACATGAATACCAAGGAATACTACCCAATCCTCAGATTAAAGATTTAGTTACACATAATTAAAGAAGAAAACAAAATAATAATAATAATAATGAATGAAAACATAATATTGAAGAAAGAATTGAAGATCGAAAGTACCTTGATATGAAAAAGCTATGAATTGTTCTAGCTATGAATTGTTATGATTTACAATGGTAGGATGTGTTTAAATAGGCTCTACAAATCTTGCCCAGCAAGATATTACCTTCTATTACAATTAGGATTTAAAGAAGGTACCCAAAACTGCCCAGAATACAATTAGAATTAGAAAAAGGGCAAAACAGTAAATTCTAAGCCTTCTTTAACAAGATCACGTGCGCGATTTAATTCAGCATATTTCTTGCACTTGTTTCCTATGCCAGATTGTAGAAAATCTCTCAAGCTTCGCGTGGGCAGTAAGATCGCTGAAAACGGACTTCTAGAACTCCAGATATGGCCAAAACAGTATAAGCTGCGCAGGCTTCCCGGAAAATCCGAATTTTAATCAATTAAATCTCCAAGAACGACAAAAGCTTAGATATTCTTGCAAACCTGCACAACTACACAAAACACATCAAAACTACACAAACTTGAGTCCAAAACAATCAATTTAAGCCGATATAGAATGTTCCAAGTGGATATAAAATCCACTTATCATTGGGCCTCTGCAAAACAACACTGGAGGAGGATTTGAGCCCCGCGGCTCCTCCGACGTAAGAATAAGAGTAGGCTTTGAAAGAAAATAATTCTAGGACTTGAGTATCGAAATGTGGAGGGTGTGTGTTTATGAGTGTGTAAAATTAATGTAACCCCCAAACCTTCTTCTCTTGGTCTATTTATAGGCCAATGATTAGGGTTTGGAGGTTGGTATCTGCAATCATAAGCGTTGGATCCTAAGTATGTGTGTGACGCCCCCAGATCCGGGGTCGGGAATCTAGGCGCTCACGGTCCATTTTCCATTAACAATATACTTGTTCTTGCACATAATATAAATAAACAACCATCGACCCCACAATAACTCACACCGCACACACACACACACACACACACGGGTTAGAGTCTCAGAAACGTCATACATTTGATTAAGCAAAAGTAAAAGTTTTAGAGTTATTACAGACCGAATTAAATAGCATTTATGCTACCAGCAACACTTCGATATGAAGCGAAGTTGGCGGCTTGAAAGTTTGTTGCGGTACACTGCCTTGCACAGGTCATTCTTATAAATAAAACGTACTAACAAAAGTTGCCGACCAATCCGGCTAATGGGGCCTACCGGTGGAATCTCGACTGTAGCCTGGGGTCTAGTCACCTGCTTTCGAACAGTCTGACTGGTTCTTGCCATTTTTCTTAGCTGTTGTGTTTGTAAAATTTGAAAACAAGCAAGAGTGAGCAACTATAGCTCAGCAAGAATATAGGTATAAGATAAGCAATATAACATTTCATATGTATAACAGTTGTTAAACTCGTTGTATCAATCAGTTATAAAATCACTTGTCATTATTGGTAAATTTCAAAGGTGCACCAGTACGTGCCCTTATTTTCAAAATAACCTTGCAGTTCTAGCTACTGCATAAAGTCAACATCTTTCTCATCAAAATAGGACACTATCGGCAACTGGCACATAGGCCTAAGATGCAGTGTCAAAGCATTTTTCCAAAGTGGAGGATGGGACTGGAAGAAAACATAAAACCTGACAGGGATTGACGATGATCAGTCGACACATCCGAGTCCAATAATCCGCGGGTCTTCTCTACCGGTAGAAGGATAGAAACTACATCCGTAACTATCCTCGGGTGAAAACTACATCCGTAATCACCCTCGATGAAAACTACATCCGTAATCATCCTTCGGCAACACCTGGGCCGGAATAATAATTGATGGACCGCCTGGCTCACGGCCGCTTACACATCCCGGGAATCGTTCGTCAACGATTCCCACACCTGCCAGAGTCCCCTTTTTCTTTTTCTTTTTAAAACCAGATTTTGATTGAAAACAGAGTAATTGTGGTTCGACATCAGTCGACCGATAATTCTTGAAATCATACAAGAAGCGAATCCTGACCGGGGGTTTTCGAAAAGGTTTTGAGTTCGAAAAAGTTCGAGTTTGAAAGTATTAAAAGGTATCTTGGATTAACTTTGTTTTTTAAAATATTGAACAATAATCATTAAATGATATTTTAAGATTTAATATTAATAATTAATAAAATAATTATTTAATAAATAAACTTTTAATCCAAGATAGGGTTTCGAGTATTTACGAAGATATAATAATAGTTACTTGAATATACGATACCACCCGAATGACCCTTCGGGTTTTCGCAATATAGATACGATATAATAATATACCGCTCCCCGGTCAATAGTATATACGGACCGCTACGACCTCTATTGCTAGAGTCGTTGTCCGAAGAAAACATTTCAATCTAAGTTCAAGGGGTAAAAGCATACATGTACTTGTTCAATTTCAATTGCATCAATACTTCGATAAACATAGCATTTGATATAATTTGAAAACTACAAACACAACAGTGAAAATCCTTGTGTATGTATAAGTTTTGAAAAGTAAACTTGCCTTGGTTTAGTTGGGGTGGTAGAGCGTGCGGAGTCGAACGATCTATACATAAGCAATAACCGTTCGTTAGTACCTTAACAATATCTCTTTAATTACGGGGTTTAGGGGGGTACGAAATTAACTTAATAACTCCGTCTTATGACTCTCTAGCCCCACTATAGGTTCATGTCATCACTCGATCACGATCGTCACTTATTCGACCTAATTTAATTACCACGCTCGAATCATAATCATTAACTTAGAATTTTGGTCCACCAATCGACTTTTTCCCTTGCGCGAATTTTACTCTATCATTTTTATAAAATCCAAAAATTCATATTTTAATCCAATTCTTTTTGGGTGGTCTTCCCCACTGCATTCCCTATCTTCTCAGATTTTTCCATGATTTTACACATATTTCTAGGGGTTTAAACAAGGTCCACAAGAGGGTCACTTAGTGCAGTCCATAGTCCAGAAACACAACTCATTCTTCCGGCTATAACTTAAAATCTATACATCACAAAATTATGAACCTTACATATTCAGAAACTACAGATCAAGACCTTTCCAACAATATAAGGTAGGTGTTCAGGGGATCAGTTTAAGGGTTCCGAATTACAGTTTCAAAAAGGGGTCAGTGCAGATTGTCCAACAACTCCTTTACCACAAGTCATGTCTCTTCTCAAAATTCCACCAACTCCAAAAATCATCATAAATTCCCAACAAAATTCTCATACACTTATGGGACCTCATACCACATAAAAATAATTTTCAATATGACAATAACCATCAACATCCATGATTTTTCATAAATCAAACTATAATCAACACTTTTGTGCACCAATCTTTTAGATCTACTAATACTAAGCAATGTTCTTGCCATGGCTACTAAGGGTTAGAATTTATACCTTCCTTGAAGCTCTTAGTAACTTAACAAAGCTTGAAATACTCTCCAAACACCTTGGTTGATCAATCTATGGCTTAATCTTCAAGATCCAAAAAAACAAGAACAATAAGAGTTACTATTCACCTAGAACTTTAAGAATTTATAACTAGAAAACTAATGGATGAAAAGGGTTGAAATTCATAGCATACCTTTCTTATATGATGTAGAGTACCTAGGATTTTTGTCTTGAATTTAGAGTGATGGGAAGTGGAAGAAAGGAAATTAATTTCCTTCTTGAATGTTCTTGGCCGAATGGTTTATGAACAAGGGAGAGAGTTTTGCTTCTTTTTTTTTTGGTGTTGGGTGAATTGTTGATAAAGTATGTTGGTTGATACATATATTAGTGTATAGATATGTGATGCATGTACAAGTCTAGGTATAGGCCACCATGCCCTCTTGTCTCCACCTTTTTGAAAAAGCAACTAACTAGGTACTAACTAGATTCTTGTATTTTAGTTTGTTTCTAACTAGCTACCAACTACTTGGTTCTAATCTTAGACTAGGTGGTTTGCATGGAATTTGCATGGGATGCATGAAATCTTGCCACCTTGCATGGTTAGTAGGTATTTTCCAATTTCCATAATTTTCTAAATAAATCTTAAACATTTTTGGTGGAGTTTTTCCTTCAATATTCTTTCTAAAATCCAACTTCCTAATTTTAAGTATATATATAGTTCCTTGGTTCTCAAAATAATAAAACCATGATCTTGTCGTAGTATTCGTATTTATCGATACCCCGGAAATGTACGAAAATAATAAAATAGAATTTTGCGAAATCCGTCGACATTTACATACACTTATTTTCCATAAGGGAACATAATATCATTACAAATCTTCATTTATCCGTCATTCATATATGGGGGTGGGATTCACTTCTCTTACATAACAAAGTTACTATTCATTCCGTCTATTCCAATAATATCAAAAATCAGGGTTCTTACAGCCTCCCCTCCTTAAAAGGATTCCGTCCCGGAATCAGGTTGAAAACAGTTGGGGGTGCTTTTCACGCATCGCGCTCTCTAGTTCCCATGTTGATTCTTCGACATTCTGATTCCTCCACAAGACTCTCACTAGTTTGATAACCTTGTTCCTCAGCACCTGTTCTTTTCTATCCATGATTTCTACAGGTTGCTCCACGTATGTTAAGTCTGGTTGCAGATCCACTTGATCATGTTCTATCACATGTCGGAAGTCGGTATGGTAGGGTCGTAGCATGGACACATGAAACACATTATGTACTTGCTGTAAGCTCGGAGGTAAAGCCAATTCATAGGCTAACTTTCCAACTCGTTTCAAGATCTCAAAAGGTCCAATAAATCTCGGGCTTAGTTTCCCCTTCTTACCAAATCTCATCAATCCCTTCCACGGTGATACTTTCAACATCACGAACTCTCCTACCTCATATTCCTTATCTTTGTGGGACTGGTCCGCATACTTCTTCTGTCTGTCTTGGGCCGCTACCAGCCGTCCTCTTATAAGCTCGATAGTTTCTCTTGTCTGTTGGACCAGTTCAGGCCCTAAAATCTTCCGTTCTCCTACCTCTTCCCAACACAATGGAGACCGACATCTTCGTCCGTACAAAGCTTCATATGGGGGCATGCCTATACTCGCATGGTAACTGTTGTTGTAGGAAAATTCGATCAATGGCAAGTGGTCGTCCCAACTTCCCTTGAAATCTATGGCACATACTCTCAACATGTCCTCGATGGTCTGGATGGTTCTCTCGCTCTGTCCGTCTGTTTGGGGATGGTATGCAGTACTCATGTTTAACTTAGTCCCCACACAATCCTGAAAACTCCTCCAGAACCTGGAGTTGAATCTTGGGTCTCTATCTGATACGATGCTCACAAGAACCCCATGCCTAACCACAATCTCTTTTAAGTAAATATCCACCAGCTTGTCGACGGTGTATCTCTCGTTGATTGGAAGAAAATGTGCTGACTTGGTCAATCGATCAATAATTACCCAAATGGCGTCATGATTAGTCTTGGTCCTTGGTAATCCGACCACAAAGTCCATCGCAATCTGTTCCCACTTCCACTCGGGTATCTCTAAGGGTTGCAACAATCCACTGGGCCTCTGGTGTTCGGCCTTCACTCTCTGACATGTCAAGCATTTACTTACCCACTCTGCTATGTCCTTCTTCATATTTGGCCACCAATAATATTCTTTCAAATCCCTATACATCTTGGTGCCTCCAGGATGAATCGAATACCTTGAGCTATGGGCCTCTTGCAAAATCTCATCTTTCAATTCTTGAACGTTCGGGATCCATATCCTAGATGCGTACCTCATAACTCCATTCCCGTCCTTCTCACACCTAATTTCTTCGCCAGTCAAAATTTTCTCCATCGAATTCTTTTCTTCTTCTATCTTCTTTTCCTGGCATAACTTAATCTTTTCCAATAGCGGTGGTTGGACTTTTATTTCCATTAGACTCTCTTGGCCAATTCCTGGCAACCTCACCTCAATCTCCAGCCTCTCGAGGTCCTTGATCAATTCATCCACTGACGTTATCATCTTAAGCTTCTCCTTTCGGCTAAGTGCATCGGCCACTACGTTGGCCTTCCCTGGGTGATAATGAATCTCACAATCATAATCCTTGATTAGCTCTAACCATCTCCTCTGCCTCATGTTTAACTCTTTCTGAGTGAATATGTACTTTAAGCTCTTGTGATCCGTGTAGATTTCACACTTTTCTCCGTAAAGATAATGTCTCCAGATCTTCAAAGCAAAGACTATCGCTGCTAATTCCAAATCATGGGTGGGGTATCTTATCTCATATTCTTTAAGTTGTCTGGACGCATACGCAATCACCTTACCGTGCTGCATAAGCACACACCCTAAACCTTTATGGGACGCGTCGCTATAAATCACAAAATCTCCCTTATCATCGGGTAGGGCTAGTACTGGTGATGTCACCAACCTCTTTTTCAACTCTTGAAAGCTCTCTTCGCATTTCTCAGTCCACACAAACTTCTCGGTCTTGCGAGTTAGCCGGGTCAAAGGGGCTGCTATCTTGGCAAAGTCTTGGACAAATCTCCTATAGTAGCCGGCCAATCCTATGAAACTTCTCACCTCTGTCGGAGTGGTTGGTCTCTCCCAATTTGATACAGCCTCTATTTTGGCTGGGTCCACTAGGATGCCTTGTTCGCTAATCACATGCCCCAAAAACTGAACTTCCTTCAACCAAAACTCACACTTCGAGAACTTAGCGTACAACTTTTCTTCTCTTAATGCTCCCAATACAATCCTCAAGTGCTCTGCATGTTCCTCCTTCGTCTTGGAATAAATTAAGATGTCATCGATGAAGACTATAACACACTTGTCCAGATACTTCTTGAAGACTCGATTCATTAAGTCCATGAAAGCTGCGGGTGCATTCGTTAACCCAAACGACATTACTAAAAACTCATAGTGTCCGTACCGGGTGCGAAAGGCCGTCTTTGGTATATCTTCTGGTTTAATCTTTAACTGGTGATACCCGGTCCGCAAATCAATCTTAGAGAAATAAACTGCATCTTTCAATTGGTCAAACAGGTCATCTATCCTGGGCAAGGGATACTTATTCTTGATGGTTACCTTATTCAACTCCCTGTAATCTATGCATAATCTCATACTGCCATCCTTCTTTTTCACGAATAGCACCGGGGCTCCCCACGGTGACACACTAGGTCTTATCATTCCTTTATCCAACAGCTCTTGCAATTGGGTGGCCAACTCTTTCATCTCCACTGGGGCTAGCCTATACGGGGCCTTTGAAATTGGGGCCGTGCCCGGAACTAAATCTATAGCGAACTCGATGTCTCTATCAGGTGGTAGTCCTGGAAGATCATCCGGAAATACGTCCGCGAACTCATTAACGACTGGGATTTCCTGTAGGTTTGGCGCCTCCTTATTGGTATCCTTTACATAGGCTAAATAGGCCTCGCATCCTTTACGTAATAGCCTTTTAGCTTGAATCATAGTCAGGAACTTTTGGGTTTGTCGTTTTCCACTAAACACTACTTCCTTATCCCCTGGCAGTCTTAAACTCACTTTCTTCTTCACGCAATCAATCTGAGCTCCATGGGTTGTCAACCAATCCATACCTATTATTACGTCAAACTCCCCTAATTGAAAAGGTATTAAATCTACCCGAAAGTGTCGCCCTTCTATTTCTAGGTCGCAACCTGGACAAACTTGGTTAACAGGAATAATTTCATGATTAGCTATCTCTACTTGCAGTCTGTCTCGCAGTGGTTCAGTCTTAAGGCCTAACTGACTTACAAAATCTAGAGATATGAAAGACTTGGTGGCTCCCGAATCAAATAAAACATTCGCATTAACTGAGTTGAGTGGTAGGGTACCTGCGATCACATCCGTGTTCCTCACGGCATCTTGCACAGTCATGTTAAAAGTTCTTGCAGTAGGGGCCCTGTTAGAAGCAGTTCCACTCACTCTTGACGCAGCTGGCCCAGAGGACATACATTCCCTCATTCGGTGCCCTGGTTTCCCACACTTGAAGCAATTACCTCCGGCACTGGTGTTGTTACTAGTTCCTCGACAGGTGTTAGCATAATGTCCTGTCAGCCCACACTTGAAGCACTTCACATCTTGCAGATTACACACGCCCGCATGTTTCCTTCCACATTTATTGCATTCCGGGAGTGGGGCTCGGGGTGGGGTAGAGTACGATGATCCCTGAGGTCGGCCGCCCTGGCCCACACTCCAACTTTCAGCTTTCTTGGTTCCAAAGTTCCCACTGGGTTGGGACATTGTTCCTCGCTTAAATTTGCTCGGAAAGCTACCTCCCGCAGAGTTCCCCTTTCGACTATCAAACTTCCTCTTCCTTCCCTCTCTCTCCTTCTGCATCTGTTCGCCTCCAGCCTCAACAATCGATGCTTTCTGTACCAGGGTGGCATAGTCTGTCAGCTCAAGAACCGCCACACGATTCTGAATCCATTGCTTTAGCCCCAATTGAAACCTTCGGGCCCTCTTCACCTCAGAGTTCACATATTCCGGCACAAACCTTGACAGCTCAGTAAATCTTGCCTCATACTCGGCCACCGTCATGTTACCTTGCTTGAGTTCCAAAAATTTCAGCTCCATTTGTGTTTCCATGAACCTAGGGAAATACTTTTCCAAGAACAACTCGCTAAACCTCTCCCAGGTCACCACACCTCTTCCCTCCAAATTCTTTTTGGCTTCCCACCAGTAGTTTGCCTCACCCTTCAGCAGATAGGTGGCGAAAACAGTTTTCTGCTCTTCAGCGACTCCTAGTATCTCAAAAGATTTTTCCATTTCTTTCAGCCAGGCTCTTGCCTCGACTGGGTCCGCAGTTCCCTTAAACTCAGGGGGTTTCAGAGATTTGAAATTCCGAAAGGCATTGGCGTTGGCATTGTTGGGTGGTGGCTGAACCGGGGGACGGTCCAAGTTCTGCCTGAGTAGGTCCATGAATCGCTCCATAGGGTCTCTCCTTGGGTTTTCCACCTCCAGGGTATCATCTTCAGCTTCCTCTTCATCATACTCAGAGTTATCAAACAGGTTATAGTCACTACCTTCATCCTCGCTCAGGTTCTGATCCTCTCTCTCTCGGTTTTGGTGGCCTTCCGGCCCATGGTGGCTACCCTGGCCTTCAGAGCTGGCCGGGTGAGCTCGAGTGTTCATTCTTCTGGGTGGCATGATTCTGATAATAAGACAAAAATGGGTTAGGGTTTTTAATTATTTGACCGTATTTAGAGAAGTCAGGAACGTATTGTTCCTCCTTATTCAGGGTTAAAATTTCGAAACTCGTAGTGCCCTATGATGGCGATAAACTGTGAAAACTTTTTAGGGGAAGTCGTTACGTGGTCCGAAAACATTTGTAGGAATTTCCAAAATTTCGAAACTTCGTAATCTGTAGAAATATTTTCAAAATTTTAAATAACTAAAACCGTTTTTTTTTTTGAAAGGTTTATTTTAGAAAAATCGTAGGAACATTTTGGAAAATGTAGAGAACAATTTGAAATCGCATATCGTAAATTTGAAATAGCATGGTTGTACTTGGGGCTTGTAGCAGTTGTATAATCACAGTTGTATATCAAAACAGTAGAGCATGGCATCAGAAAGTAAAGCAGTTGAGACAATATCAAGGAAACTGAAACTAAATAAGTACGGTACAAGGGTGGTCACAAAGTTCGGATGTTAGAGCCAAATACATAGTTCCGATGTCAAAGTCTAGCAAAAGTGGAACAAATACAAGTACATAATCCGAATAGTCAGGGCTACACAAAAGTAGGGCTACATCCGTACATACTATCCGAAGTCACATATACATATATGTAGGTCAGTCTACTCATCCACTGGTCAGAAAGGACGCCACTGCACAAGTCAACTGTCCCGCAAAATCGACACACTAATGTCATCTGAACCTAGGGGACTGAGCTATCAGTAACACATCACGGGGCCGCACCGCGACGGAGCAAGGCCCTCACTCGGGCAAATGCACGACGCACAACACGCCTAACATCCCTAGCCCGGATCACTCCGCCCCCGCGGATCCCTAATCCGAGAACCCTCTCGCGACTGCTCCTCTCAATCCTGTGGAGGCGAGCTCTAGTCCTCCTAGCTACAGTAGTCCTCATCTCAGCCTGGATCCTCAAGCGCGCCTCGCGCTCCTCCACTATCACCCTCCTCGCCTCGTTAAGTCGGGCCTCCGCAGAAAGTAAGACTCGGGTCATGAACTGCACGACATAGGCGTGCTCAGCGCCCGACACCGGGGGTAGGTCCAGTGGTGGGGGTGGCATAACAGGGGCAGGAGCAGGAGCAGGGGTAGGGTCACGCTCCTCCTCGCTAGAAGTGTCCTCCTCGGGATCATCATCATCAGAAGAAGTGAGGCTCAATAACTGTGGAGAGGGCGGGGGTGTCACAACACGGTCCTCACCGGATCGCACACTCTCCTCATCAGTGGCCACAGGGGAGGGGGTAACAGGCTCAGGCTCCATAAAGGGCTCCTCCTCGGGGTCCTCATCATCAGTATCCCCTAATATCGTAATCCAGGGGCCCAGCTCAGGGTCAGCATCAGTATCCTCAACAGGATCCTCAGTCTCTCTCAGTAGTGCCTCATCATGCTCCCTCTCATAGGCCTCAGGGTCTGGTATATCCTCCATCTACACAAGGGAAATAAGCTAGGTTACTAACCAAAAAGAAGGGTTTAAGAAGTAGTTCCCTCACGGGCCTTAGAAGTCAGGGCTATATCCGATAACCCGACTGTGAACTCGATGAGAGCTCCAGGTATTAATGGGATTATTATTAGTGTTATATTATTCGTATTATTATGGTTGCTTTCCTAAATTACTATCGTTTCTGAGAACTGTAACCTTCTCTCTGATACCATTTCTGTGACGCCCCCAGATCCGGGGTCGGGAATCTAGGCGCTCACGGTCCATTTTCCATTAACAATATACTTGTTCTTGCACATAATATAAATAAACAACCATCGACCCCACAATAACTCACACCGCACACACACACACACACACACGGGTTAGAGTCTCAGAAATGTCATACATTTGATTAAGCAAAAGTAAAAGTTTTAGAGTTATTACAGACCGAATTAAATAGCATTTATGCTACCAGCAACACTTCGATATGAAGCGAAGTTGGCGGCTTGAAAGTTTGTTGCGGTACACTGCTTTGCACAGGTCATTCTTATAAATAAAACGTACTAACAAAAGTTGCCGACCAATCCGGCTAATGGGGCCTACCGGTGGAATCTCGACTGCAGCCTGGGGTCTAGTCACCTGCTTTCGAACAGTCTGACTGGTTCTTGCCATTTCTCTTAGCTGTTGTGTTTGTAAAATTTGAAAACAAGCAAGAGTGAGCAACTATAGCTCAGCAAGAATATAGGTATAAGATAAGCAATATAACATTTCATATGTATAACAGTTGTTAAACTCGTTGTATCAATCAGTTATAAAATCACTTGTCATTATTGGTAAATTTCAAAGGTGCACCAGTACGTGCCCTTGTTTTCAAAATAACCTTGCAGTTCTAGCTACTGCATAAAGTCAACATCTTTCTCATCAAAATAGGACACTATCGGCAACTGGCACATAGGCCTAAGATGCAGTGTCAAAGCATTTTTCCAAAGTGGAGGATGGGACTGGAAGAAAACATAAAACCTGACAGGGATTGACGATGATCAGTCGACACATCCGAGTCCAATAATCCGCGGGTCTTCTCTACCGGTAGAAGGATAGAAACTACATCCGTAACTATCCTCGGGTGAAAACTACATCCGTAATCACCCTCGATGAAAACTACATCCGTAATCATCCTTCGGCAACACCTGGGCCGGAATAATAATTGATTGACCGCCTGGCTCACGGCCGCTTACACATCCCGGGAATCGTTCGTCAACGATTCCCACACCTGCCAGAGTCCCCTTTTTCTTTTTAAAACCAGATTTTGATTGAAAACAGAGTAATTGTGGTTCGACATCAGTCGACCGATAATTCTTGAAATCATACAAGAAGCGAATCCTGACCGGGGGTTTTCAAAAAGGTTTTGAGTTCGAAAAAGTTCGAGTTTGAAAGTATTAAAAGGTATCTTGGATTAACTTTGTTTTTTAAAATAGTGAACAATAATCATTAAATGATATTTTAAGATTTAATATTAATAATTAATAAAATAATTATTTAATAAATAAACTTTTAATCCAAGATAGGGTTTCGAGTATTTACGAAGATATAATAATAGTTACTTGAATATACGATACCACCCGAATGACCCTTCGGGTTTTCGCAATATAGATACGATATAATAATATACCGCTCCCCGGTCAATAGTATATACGGACCGCTACGACCTCTATTGCTAGAGTCGTTGTCCGAAGAAAACATTTCAATCTAAGTTCAAGGGGTAAAAGCATACATGTACTTGTTCAATTTCAATTGCATCAATACTTCGATAAACATAGCATTTGATATAATTTGAAAACTACAAATACAACAGTGAAAATCCTTGTGTATGTATAAGTTTTGAAAAGTAAACTTGCCTTGGTTTAGTTGGGGTGGTAGAGCGTGCGGAGTCGAACGATCTATACATAAGCAATAACCGTTCGTTAGTACCTTAACAATATCTCTTTAATTACGGGGTTTAGGGGGGTACGAAATTAACTTAATAACTCCGTCTTATGACTCTCTAGCCCCACTATAGGTTCATGTCATCACTCGATCACGATCGTCACTTATTCGACCTAATTTAATTACCACGCTCGAATCATAATCATTAACTTAGAATTTTGGTCCACCAATCGACTTTTTCCCTTGCGCGAATTTTACTCTATCATTTTTATAAAATCCAAAAATTCATATTTTAATCCAATTCTTTTTGGGTGGTCTTCCCCACTGCATTCCCTATCTTCTCAGATTTTTCCATGATTTTACACATATTTCTAGGGGTTTAAACAAGGTCCACAAGAGGGTCACTTAGTGCAGTCCATAGTCCAGAAACACAACTCACTCTTCCGGCTATAACTTAAAATCTATACATCACAAAATTATGAACCTTACATATTCAGAAACTACAGATCAAGACCTTTCCAACAATATAAGGTAGGTGTTCAGGGGATCAGTTTAAGGGTTCCGAATTACAGTTTCAAAAAGGGGTCAGTGCAGATTGTCCAACAACTCCTTTACCACAAGTCATGTCTCTTCTCAAAATTCCACCAACTCCAAAAATCATCATAAATTCCCAACAAAATTCTCATACACTTATGGGACCTCATACCACATAAAAATAATTTTCAATATGACAATAACCATCAACATCCATGATTTTTCATAAATCAAACTATAATCAACACTTTTGTGCACCAATCTTTTAGATCTACTAATACTAAGCAATGTTCTTGCCATGGCTACTAAGGGTTAGAATTTATACCTTCCTTGAAGCTCTTAGTAACTTAACAAAGCTTGAAATACTCTCCAAACACCTTGGTTGATCAATCTATGGCTTAATCTTCAAGATCCAAAAAAACAAGAACAATAAGAGTTACTATTCACCTAGAACTTTAAGAATTTATAACTAGAAAACTAATGGATGAAAAGGGTTGAAATTCATAGCATACCTTTCTTATATGATGTAGAGTACCTAGGATTTTTGTCTTGAATTTAGAGTGATGGGAAGTGGAAGAAAGGAAATTAATTTCCTTCTTGAATGTTCTTGGCCGAATGGTTTATGAACAAGGGAGAGAGTTTTGCTTCTTTTTTTTTTGGTGTTGGGTGAATTGTTGATAAAGTATGTTGGTTGATACATATATTAGTGTATAGATATGTGATGCATGTACAAGTCTAGGTATAGGCCACCATGCCCTCTTGTCTCCACCTTTTTGAAAAAGCAACTAACTAGGTACTAACTAGATTCTTGTATTTTAGTTTGTTTCTAACTAGCTACCAACTACTTGGTTCTAATCTTAGACTAGGTGGTTTGCATGGAATTTGCATGGGATGCATGAAATCTTGCCACCTTGCATGGTTAGTAGGTATTTTCCAATTTCCATAATTTTCTAAATAAATCTTAAACATTTTTGGTGGAGTTTTTCCTTCAATATTCTTTCTAAAATCCAACTTCCTAATTTTAAGTATATATATAGTTCCTTGGTTCTCAAAATAATAAAACCATGATCTTGTCGTAGTATTCGTATTTATCGATACCCCGGAAATGTACGAAAATAATAAAATAGAATTTTGCGAAATCCGTCGACATTTACATACACTTATTTTCCATAAGGGAACATAATATCATTACAAATCTTCATTTATCCGTCATTCATATATGGGGGTGGGATTCACTTCTCTTACATAACAAAGTTACTATTCATTCCGTCTACTCCAATAATATCAAAAATCAGGGTTCTTACAATGTGGGACATCTGTATGCTGCAGATAGTCTCCACTTGTCTAGGAGATAATTGTGGTGGCATGTGCCAAGATCATGTCAACACATAGATTGATAGGGACATGATTGTGCCAATCATAGGATTCCCTTACTTGTCGTTGTCATGTGGGGCTATAATCAAGACTTGTGCATGCCACATCTAGTAGTTTCGTCTCACGCTTGCGGATGCTTTGTATTGGGCCTAACCTAGACTAGCAGTAGACGGGTCTAGTATTAATCTGGGCTAGGTCCAGTCGGGGCTAGTTATAGCCTATCATTTGCCCCCACTCTCTTATGCGGATTTTCCGGATGGGAGAGTAGAAGTCTGAGTAGCATAGGAATTTTGGCTGAATTTTGCCCCCTAATCCGGATTGTTGACAAAGAAAGCAATCCAGATTGAGGTGGTATGGGGTTTTTTCCATAAGTCCAAAGGTTGAAGAGCTTTGGGTAACTTAGGAAAAAGTTTTGGTTAAATTTTGCCCCCCTAATCCGGATTGTTGACAAAGGAAGCAATCCGGATTGAGGTGGTGAGTGGATATTTCCACAAGTCCAAAGTGTGAAAAGCTTTTGGTAACTTAGGAAAAAGTTTGGCTATTTTGCCCCTAATCCGGATTGTTGACAAAGGAAGCAACCCGAATTGAGGTAGGTAACTTAGAAAAAAAATTTGGTTGAATTTTGCCCCCTAATCCGGATTGTTGACAAAGGAAGCAATCCGGATTGAGGTGATGTGGGGATTTTCTACAAGTCCAAAGTTTGAAAAATTTGGGTAACTTTGGAAAAAAAATTGGCTGAATGTTGCCCCCTAATCCTGATTGTTGACAAAGGAAGCAATTCGGATTGAGGTGATGTGAGAATTTTTCCACAAGTCCAAAGTTTGAAAAACTTTGGGTAACTTAGAAAAAAAAATTGGTTGACTTTTGCCTCATAATCTGAATTGTTGGTAAAGGAAGCAATCAGGATTGAGGTGTGGGGATTTTTCCACAAGTCCAAAGTTTGAAAAACTTTGGGTAACTTAGGAAAAACTTTTGGCTGAATTTTGCCCTCTAATCCAGATTGTTGACAAAGAAAGCAATCCGGATTGAGGTGGTGTGGGGATTTCTCCACAAGTCCAAAGTTTGAAAAATTTTAGGTAACTTAGGAAAAACTTTTCGCTGAATTTTACCCCCTAATCCGGATTGTTGACAAAGGAAACAATCCGAATTGAGGTGATGTGGAAATTTCTCCACAAGTCCAAAGTTTGAAAAACTTTGGGTAACTTAGGAAATTTTTTTGGCTAAATTTTGCCCCCTAATCCAGATTGTTGACAAAGGAAGCAATTCGGTTTGAGGATTTTTCCACAAGTCCAAAGTTTGAAAAAATTTGGGTAACTTAGGAAAAACTTTTGGTTGAATTTTGCCCCCTAATCCGGATTGTTTACAAATGAAACATCCCGATCTCGAAAGAGTCCTAGCTGAGATGGAATTTCAATCAATTTTGGGCTTTTCCCTCTATATAATTCAAATCAGGGCTACTCAAAAATTTCTCAAAACCCGTGCAACAGCTGTCCATAATTATGGCAGTTGTCTCTTCATCTTTTTAATCATTTTCCACCCAATAAAACTCTGCCACGTGGCCTCTTTAGTCGTTTCTTTTCAGGTGCTATATATAGGTTCCTTTGTACTTTTATTTAGCCTTTATAAAAAAGATAACCACTCTAAACTCTTTTCACCCAAACTTTTAGTTTCCACCAACGTCGGTATTCTTTGCATTTGGGGATGATTTGCCGGTTTCTGGATCTCCGATTGTCTTCTTTAGGAAAGATTTTTCCTCGTAAGTCTCTCTCTTTCAAACTTTTTAATCGTTGTCTGATTGTTTCCTACTTTTCGAAGAAATTTGTTCATCTTCTTCACCTTACTTTTTGTTTTTTTTTTATACATTTTTTCCATGTTTTGTGTTGAATTGTTACTCGTGTTTCTTTTCTGATGCGATTTATTGATTGCATATCTGCGTTCGTGTGTTCTTTGGGGTTTTGGTATCTGGGTTTTGGCTTGTTCTTGGTGTTCTTGAATTTCTGGGTTTATAAATCTGTATGAATATGTGTTTATATCTTGTTTTGGGTGTATAGATCTCATAAATCATGTTTCTGGGCTTTGATCTGTATCGAATCCGGACTAAGCATCCTCCCCTTGTCCGAATTTGGTTCTATGCTGTGATTTTGTTGTACTGAATCCGGACTAGACATCAAGTCTGACCCGGATTCAGTCGAGGTTAGTTTCTAAGGATTCCCAAATAATCTGATCTTATGTAGGAAAAAGTAAGACTAGTCCGGATTAAGGGACTTAAGGATTGTTGACCTCCCATTAATCCGGACTAGGAGTGGGTAATTTCATCAGGATATAACGTAAAGTGAATCCGGACCATATAGGTTTCATAATGGATAAATAAGGGCTTAAATAGTTTGGGCTAGAGGAATTAACAAGGTGTTCAGTAAACAAATATGAAGCTGGGCTATGAATGATATTAATAAAGGCTTTCTGGTTATTATTTAGGTTTTATGGTCCGGATTAAATAGCGAGCAAGAAGAGCGAAAACAACGGTACCTCAGATCAGTAGTCCTTTGAATTGTTCAAGTTCCTGCACCGGTAGTTCAGAATCCCTTGTAGACTTAGACGAGTGCATTATGGCCAAGAAGAAGAAGAATACCCGAGAAGTAGTAGTACGGATTTGTACCAAAGACCGGGATCCCGGTCAGGCTTCAATGACACCCAACGAGTTCTGGGTAGATAGTAAGTATTTGTTTCTTAGGAAGTATGAGGTTGAGGAGGCCCTCTTTACAAAAATCTCAGCTTCGAATATAAGCATAGGCAGCCCGAGGGGATTCCTGGGAAGTAGTGCCATTATGATGTCCCTATTCGAGAAATCATAAGCATGGTGGATTCGAGAAATCTAAAAAAAGGGTTATTCAAGAAGTCAGGCTACTGAAAAGATACTATTCGAGAAGTCTACAAAATAGCCTATTCGAGAAGACATTCGAGAACTCGATAAAAGAGCTATTAGAGAAGTCCTCATTCGAGAAGTCAAGGTTTATCAGTTCGAGAATTCAATCTGAAATTTCAGGGTTCTCTAATGGAACAAATCGAATGAAGAACAAATCCAGAATTACTTTGCAACCTGTAACTTATAGATAGGGTTTTATATCAAAGTGGCCACTCGTTGCACCAAAATGTCTCACTTAGGCCACCATTCTCAACGGGGTCTCATTAAAACCACTAAACTAAGAAATATATCATTTTCCCCCCTGTGTATCGTTTAGGCTACCATAAATTGTATTATTTTTGTGAATGCAGGGGGGCAAATGATATATTTCTTAGTTTAGTGGTTTAAATGAGTTCCCGTTGAGAATGGTGGCCTAAGTGAGACATTTTGGTGCAACGAGTGGCCACTTTGATATAAAACCCCTTATAGATAGTGATCAATTACACAAAGGATGTTACGAGTAGGGGGTCAAATTGTAGATATTTGAAGGTTCAAACTCTTACAAATGAAATGTGAAATCAATCTCTGTTTATCCAGTTTCAAGGGCTAAGAGTGGAAGCAATCTCCAACATGATTACATTTCTACTGAAGAATTGAAAGGATAACTCGATAAGTGCATAAGGACCAGCTATTTTGTCTGAGAAGTTTAAGCATAGCTCAATAAGCAGAAAAGCTTACTGACTTACCAAAAGTTTATTTTTAGCTAAAGCAACTTTTCAGGAATGAAGATTCTAATCAAAATTCATTTTGCATAAAGCATCACGTGGGCTTGGGAGCTAAGTCAATTCAAGGACTTAGTAACTTATGAAGAAAGCAACATGCACAGACTTGAAGCATGCTGGAATTGTCCAAATCAAAAAGAGAAGACTTTCAAGACATTTCCAGAAATGATGATCTTTTGAAGCTTGTGTGTGTGACAAGTGATACTGAGAATGTATATTACATCTTATGTATTTTACTTGTCTTCTTACAGTATAAATAGGTTGCATGAGCAGCATAGTCTTAGTAAGAAGAAAACACTGAGCATAACAGAGAGTGCATTAGGTTTTCTTGTGAACACTAAGTCATTATAACCAACTGCTGTGTATCTTACATAGAGTTTTTTTTTTAATACAATCCTCAGGTGGATCAGACAAACCCACCTGAAATTTTTATATTGTGTTGCATGTGCTTTAACTACTTAGCTTACTATCTGTTCTTATACAAACTGTTTGAGACCTCACTAATTCGAAAAGAATTTTAGTCAAGATTGTATTTAAGCCCCTTCTATAATCTTGTGGTGTATAACGGGAAAATAACATCTTTTTTCTTGCTTTGAGCTTTATGGGTTATTTTCTTTTGTGGTCCTTTGCCCTTGTCTCCAATCCTATCAAATACGGAGCCCCGGGACCGGTATGAGTTACCAGAATTTTTAGAGTTTTTAGCTTGCTCGGGTTCAGGTGGTGCCGTGTTCCGATTGCGATAAGCCCAGATTACCTCAGATAGGTCTTCTCTCGTGAGGTTCTTCATATGCATTGCGATAAGAGGAAAATCAGTGTACTTGTACTGGTTCATCTCAATTGTGACTCTAGCATCACCGGGTCCAATCCCAATCCTCACTAGAACCGGGGTGCAGTAACCAGGACTAGGGGTTGGTCCTGGACTGGGTTCGGTTCCAATCTTTGAGTACTGGTGTTAACACTAAATCACGCAAGCGTACGTGGTCACAAGTAATATATGAATAAGTCAAGTTCGTTCCCACAGAGATCTGGTAATGGTTTTAATTCAGTAAATGTACATATGCAACAGTGTATGATTATTATTCACTGCTAAGACAATTAACAAATTTGGGTTTTGATTATCTAAATTAACTAAGAAATAAATTAACAACTAAGAATTAATTATCTAATGAAAATTAAAATCGAATTACTTCTACAAGAGTAAACATGGGATCCTAACTTCATTAAATACTTCGCTTAGAGTTGATGCCTTTAATCAATGCATGTGATGGTTATGATATCTGATCAGACAACACGAAACAAGTAAACGCTGCTTCTCAGTATACGAATACCAAACTAAACATACATCCACAAAAGAGATAGAAGATGAATAGACACCAATTATGCTTAGATCCTATATCTCTATATAATTTGAAAACATAACGATTGAAGAACAAGTTATCCATATTGATCACATAGAGCAGCATAATATCTCTATTTACGCCACAAATCATGATGTTAAAACATCAACCTATCCTATGCTAGCATGGCAAGTTCTAAATCTCAAGATCCACTCTCGTTTCACAAGAGATTAACAAATTAGATGTTCGCGACGCATCTAAACACATGAAGCATAACAATACGAGGATATCAAGAATTCACCACACATAAATCTTTTAAGCAATCAAACTACTAAGCTACATAGATAACTCCGTTAGAATCCCATGACAACGATTAGTTCATAATCGAACCGCTCGTCATCATGGGATCTGATGAAACCATGATAAAAACAAAGTATGAAAAGATACAAATAAACCTAAGTAATTGATATGTAATGGTGATACAAATTACAATGGTAGGATGTGTTTAAATAGGCTCTAGAAATCTTACCCAGCAAGGAAACTACCAAATCAGAATTAAAATAAAATACGTTTCCTAAACTGATTCTGTTTTGAAGGAAAATTCGTAGATGACTTTTTCTTCAGTATTTATGGGCCGTTCCAGCTTTAATTGGACCTCTAAACCACTTTAGAATGATAGAGAATCTCGTTAGCTTCGCGTGGACTGTAAGATCGTCCAAAACGGATTTGTAGAACTCAAGATATGGCCAAAATAGTGAATAAGGGCAAAACTGTAATTTTTCAACAACGCGCGCACACAGCCTGCGCCTCCCACGCGCAGCCTGCGCCCAGGCCACCTGCATTACGCGCTGCCTGCGTGCCTCACGCGCCGCCTGCGCGTGGCTTGCTGCCCGGTTGCAGATTTTCTTCGTTTTAACTCCTTTTTCCTTCGTTTCTTTTGCAAGTTGTCATGCTTCACTTCTAGAACTCAAATCCACCATAAAATATGTGATTTGTATCTTCCAACCTTAAGTTAATAACCCTACACAAACTCACTAAAATGGATCAAAAACAGGATATACTTGAGGCCAAGTTAATCAATTTAAGCCGATTCGAAGCTTTCCAAGTGGATATAAAATCCACTTATCACACCCCCAAACTTAAACCGATGCTTGTCCTCAAGCATAAACAAATATAACTATATACACTAACTAGTACCACTTCTGTAGGTGATCACGGTTGCATTTGGCATATGCAACAAGCTCTTTAAACCCCTAGGCAGCCCTAGTGGACGAGTGAGGTCTCGTGAGGGCCTATAGTGAATGTACCCACAAAATCCATCTAACTAAACAATGCATTGCCTGAATGCAACTAATATAAGAATGCAACGATCCCCTCGAACTAACCAAAACCAACTAGCAAGCAAATATCTCAAAGAATACAACTAAATCCAAATAGTGCTCGACTAAGTCCCCGTATACTAACAATACATGAACAGAAACGTGTGTGTGTGCTATGCTCATCAGAAATACTCCCGAACTAGATCAAAATCATACGCATTCTTAGCCAAGACAATCACAGGTTTATAAATAGAATAGACTATAGACACTTCATAACCTAGGAACACCTCCATCCTCATTCAAGTTAGTCAGAAATTCATGCTTTATTACTACACTACTACACAAATACTATATAAACACGCATGCTTATTTAACCGTGCAATGAATGAGACCCCAAAAGGCTTATACAATAATACCCATGTAGCGAGCGTTAGGTCAGCAATCCCAAACCACAAGGGCTTTAGGTTAGTAGGACTAAGTCCCCTCAGACTTAATTACTCGACTATTAAAGAGCTCACTCGTGGTTAATTTTGCATTTAACAATTGAACTTTTGACTTTTTTTCCCTTTTTTTTCTTTTTTTTTTTTCATGCAATCTGGAATGAGAATTCTCAATTCCAACCCTAGACTACTCATATGAATATGAGCCGGCTACTAGCCATTTGACACCTAGCCATTATTTGACAAATATTCACAACTAGCATGAAATTCCTGGTTTCCCCCAAACTTAGACTTTAGTGCTCCTACGCCATCAAGGGAGTAACGAAAATTCTAAATATAATCAAGTGATTCAATCTAAAACAACCAAACAAGCATGACCTCAACCTAGCCCAAAAGCAAACGATGAGACTGTGTAAAAATTTTGTTTCTGAAACATGCAAGTCAATTTTATAAGAACTATAAATCAACCCTCTACTCATCATTACCACACTCAACTAGACAATTACCTACCAATCAGTATTAGCTCGTTCTACGGGATCATGGAATATGCATGCCATGAAAATACAACTAAAATGAACTCACATGATATAAAACACAATAACAAATACTACTATACACTACTTATCCCCCAAACCACCCTCAAACTTAAAATATTCAATGTCCCCATTGAATGGAAGGTAATACAAGTGATAGTAGAAAAGATACCTAATTGTCGAAACACATGGGTCGCCTCCCACGAAGTGCCTTTGTTTAAAGTCTTTAGCTAGACATGGCCATGGCTTTTTCTCTTGAAAATATCTACACCGTAGCTTAATATGGCCATTTAATTATCTTTTCCGGGGCTACATCCTTGATGACAAGTTTCCGCCTTCTTTGCTCCTCAAAAGTGTCACTAACATTATTCTCTTCACTACCTGACAAGTTAGCAACAATAATAATGTTAGGAATAATTCATAAGTTGTGATGTTAAGAATAGAATTTACACATTATATTTCTTGTAATCCTGATCTTATAAAGGATTTAGCACTGTATATAGGATTTATGTGTAAGACAGTTATCTGTATAGTTTAGTCAGGAATGAACAGTGTATCGGAGACTACATGTCAGGAACATAGAGCAAATCCTGATGATGGTCTAATACTAATGGTTGATCAGATACTGATGCAGTGTGCAGATCCTGATATCAGTTTTGTTACTGATGATGTCATTATGGATGCTACAGAAACTGGCAAGTGCTATAAAACAGGATCTTTGTTTGAAGAACAAGCAAGAAGATATTATGAAGGAAAGAGTTTTCTATTGATGGAAACTATCGACTAGAAGGCAGAACATTGTCATGTATAGATTATATCTTTCTGTTATTAGTTGATAGGTAGCATTATAAATACTCTCTCTATATCATTGTAAAGAGTCGGACGAAAGTGTTAAGCAAGTGTGCGTAGCTCTGTATAAGGTTTGTATTCGAGAGTTCGAAACAAACAGAGAGAGAGATTTGTATTGTCAGCAGCTACTAAAGGTATTGTACACCTTTGGTAGAGTTTGTATTTGATCTTATTAATACAAACAGAGTTTGATTCATTCGTTTATTCTTGTTCATATAATCAAGCAAAAATCAGACATGATTATATAACTTGTATTCAACCCCCCCTTCTACAAGTTATTCGAGTTAACAATTGGTATCAGAGCGGGTTGATTTCGAATAATCATAAAGATCTGCAATCATGTCTGGTTACAAGGATGGGAATACTAAAATTCCTATGCTCAAGAGAAACGAATATACTCTATGGGAAGTAAAGATGTTGCATCATCTGGAAGCAACAGATCCTGATTATCTTGACAGAATCAGAGATGGACCTTTTGTTCCAACAAAGGTCGTTGGACAAGCAACTGTTGATGGTGTGGTTGTTCCAGAACATGCAGTAGAGAAGCCAAAATCTGAATGGTCAGATAAGGACAAGGAGAATGTTCTTAAAGACGCTAAAGTGAGAAACATATTATTCAATAGTCTTGATTCTGTTCTCACTAACTATGTTCTCTCTTGTAAAACTGCTAAGGATATATGGGACAATCTTAAGGTTCACTGTGAAGGAACTAAGCCTGTCAGGAAGAATATGAGGACATTACTTATACAACAGTATGAGTACTTTGAATCCAAGTCTGGTGAGTCACTTACTGATACCTTTGATAGGTTTACAAAACTCATCAATGAGATGGCCATGCATGGTAAATATTATGACTTGGAGGATATGAATACAAAGTTCATGAAAGCTTTGCCTGATTTCTACAATGAGAAGATATCTGCGATTGAGGAAGCTAATGATTTGGATGAGATTTCATTAGAGGTAGTATATGGAAAATTGAGAGCTTATGAACTTGACAAGCAGCAGAAGAAGAGCAGGAGTGAAGGAAAGATGAAGACTATTGCACTTACTGCTCAATCTGAAGTTAAGAAGCTTCCTGAAGAACAGCATGAAGAGATTGCTGTAAAGAATTCAAGGAAGAAGAAAAGCAAAGAAAGTTCTGAGTCAGAGACTACTGATATAGACTCTGACAACAATGATTCTGAATCTGAGATGCAGGAACTCTTTGCTATGTTTGCTAAAGCTTTCAAGAAAGGAAGATTCAACAGGAGAAGATTTAGCAAAGGACCTTTTCAAAAGAAGGAGGAGAAGAAGAGTGACAAAAGCAAAAGTACAATTGTCAAGCTTGATAAGGCCAAGATCAAGTGCTTTAACTGCAGCGAGCTTGGACACTTTGCTAGTGAGTGTAAGAAGCCTAGGAATTCAGGAAAGGGTAATGCACTTATGGTCACACAGAAGGATTGGGCTGATTCCAGTAACTCTGAAGATGAATTGGATTATGACAACATTGCATTGATGGCCAATAGTTCAGACAAACCTGGATCTCCAAAGAAAACTTCTCCATCCTCTGTTAAGGTATCACTTCACTCTCTTGATTCATTTGATAGCTTAAATTCTGATGAAATTAGATCTATCCATGCTGAGTTTAAGAATCTTATGACTAATTTTAGAATTCTTACTTGTGAAAGAGATGAACTTAAGGTTAAGAATGATAAATTAGTTGATAGAAATAATTTTCTTGAATCTGAATTAATTCAAATGGAAGAATACAAGTTAAGTTCTGATAAAGCTAAGCATGATTATAGTGTTATTCTTGAGGCTTATGACTATGTCAGAAAAGAACTAGAAGAAGAGAGAGATGTGAGTAAGACCATTAACAATTCCAGTAAGAAGACTATAGAAATCTTTGAAAGTGGAATTCGTGGTAAGGTTAATGGTTTAGGTTTTGATAAGGCTAGACAAGAAGAAAAAGTAGCTATTGTCAATGATGATAGTAAGGTAGAAGCTAACACATCCAAATCTGAAGGTAAGAAAAGTGTTTCTGAACCTAATCATGTTAAATTTGTTGATTCAAAAGGTACCCTTGTTGTACACAAAAGGATTAACAATAGTAATTCAGATGAGAAAGTGTTAGAGAAACCTAAGAATGTAAACATAGGGTTTCTGTCTAAGTCTCAGTTGAAACAGAGATTAGATGGTCTTTCAGAGTCTAGCAAGATCAAAAGAAATAGGAATGGAAAAGAAGGTATTAACAAAGAGAATAATTACAAGAATGTACCTGATGCACCTAGGAAAAAATGCTATAAGTGTGGAAATCATAATCATTTGGCCCTAGACTGCAATCAAAAACCTTCTTGGAAAACTGAGTCCAGATTTCCCAAGACTCGGAAAATTCAATACCAACCACAAAAAGCTTCTTATCATTGTGGTAGTTTACTTCATTCCATTTACATGTGTAGAGAATATCATGAACTGTATTATGACTATTATTCTTTGAAATCTGAAACTCCTAGTCACAAACAGTTTGTGAAATCAGAGTCTAAAGTTGACTCTGCAACAGGTAAAATAAAAGTAAAATCTTTAAAGCCTGTTGTCTCTAAATCTAGTAAGAAAGGATCCAATCAAAGTTGGGTCCTAAAAAATTCTAACTAGTTACTTTTTATTTGCAGGGCACAGGAAAGAAGCATTCAATTATCTTGGACAGTGGATGCTCTGGACATATGACTGGAAAGAAGTCCCTGCTTACAAAGTTTGAGAGGAAAGTTGGCCCAGTAATATCTTTTGGAGATGGCAACAAAGGAGAAACTCTTGGATATGGCTCAATTGTTTTTGGGAATGTCATCATAGAAAATGTAGCACTGGTTGAAGGCTTGAAACATACTCTTTTAAGCATAAGTCAACTGGGTGATAAAGGTTACAAATCAATCTTTGACAGAGAAGGATGCAAAATCTTGAATATGCAGAATGGAGACATTGTTCTAACTGGTCAAAGATATGGTAACATATATGAAGCCAGCTTAAGTGATACATCTAAAGGAATTGTTAGATGTCTCTACAGTAAAGCAACAAGTGATGAAAGCTGGAATTGGCACAAGAAGCTCTCACATCTTAATTTCAAGAAGCTTAATCAACTTGTTAAGCACAATTTGGTGAGAGGCCTACCACAGGCAAATTTTGTGCAAGATGGACTTTGTGATGCATGTCAGCTTGGAAAGCAAAGAAGAACCACTTTCAAGAGCAAGACTGAAAATTCGATTACTGAACCATTTCACATGCTACATCTTGATCTGTTTGGTCCAGTAAACATTATGTCTATCAGCAAGAAAAGATATGCTCTAGTTATGGTGGATGATTTCACAAGGTTCACATGGGTGTTCTTTCTACACAAGAAGGATGAAGCTCCTCAGCAAATCATTGAACTTATCAAGAATATTCATAATAACTCTGAGTACAAAGTCAAGGTACTTAGAAGTGACAATGGTACAGAATTCAAGAATTCTACAATGGAGGGGTTTTGTGCAGACAATGGAATTACTCAACAGTTTTCTGCACCTGGTACACCTCAGCAGAATGGTGTAGTGGAAAGAAAGAACAGGACTCTCATAGAGGTAGCAAGAACCATGCTTGCAGATGCAAAACTTCCAACCTACTTTTGGGCAGAAGCTATTAACACTGCATGTTTTTCACTCAAAATTGTACCTTGGTAAATAGTCATGGAAAAACTCCCTATGAGATGATTAAAGGAAAGAAACCAAGTGTGAAATACTTTCACATCTTTGGATGCAAATGCTATGTCCTAAAAATTCATCCAGAACATCTTGGAAAATTTGAAGCCAAATCGGATGAAGCAATTTTTCTAGGATATTCAGCATCTAAGGCCTTCAAAGTTTATAATCTCAGAACTCGCATTGTTATGGAATCAATTCATGTTGTATTTTGTTCGCACTTATTCACGCAAGAGAACGTGGTCAACAAGTAATATAGAGTAAATAGGATTCGTTCCCACAGAGACTCAAATTGTTTGTTATGTTCACTTATGCACCAGCTTATGATTTACACTCACTGCTAAGACAATCACAATTTTGGTTTTGATTTACTAAAGATTAATTAACAACTAAGACAATTACGAGGAAATAACTTAACTTTAACTTTATAATAAACAAACATGGGATTCAAATTTCATTTACTACTTCATCTAGAATCTTATGCCCTTTAGCCTAGCATGTGACAGAGTTGATTACTGATTAGATGCACTAAACTGATACACACCAACTTTCGTTGTGCATACACCATCCTACTGATCATCCACAATTGATAGAAGTCAAGTAGTCACCAAATATGTGTAGTCCCTATATGTCTATAGCAATTGAACACATACCGGTTGAAAATCAAGCACCCATTAAATCACATAGTCGATGCAAGACGGTTAGAATTACACCACAAATTAATACATGTTCTTCACATGCAAAAACCTATGCTAGCATGAATTGTTCTAAACCCTAGATCCACTTTCGCATTCACTAGGATTAAACTAACAATTACAGGTGTTCGCGACTCACCTATAACGAATAAGCATAAACATACTAGGCAATCAATACAATCAATCACACACCAAGGCATAAACAACACTCAATTACTAGAATCCATAGAAAAATCCATTAAAATCCCATGATAACGAATTAGCCCATAATTGACCTAATTGCCATCATGGGTTCTATGGAAAACATAATTCTAAAATAAACAAGTAAATATGGAAGAAGAAATAAGGTTTAGAAATAACTCCCCAAAGTAGAAGAATACAAAAATTCCAAAGATTACTCCTTGCTTGTCACTAGCTTGGAGATGTATCTTGAAATTGTTCTTGGCTACAATGTTGATGATAAGTGTTGATAGTAGCTAAGAAAAACTAAGAACAACGATAGATAATGTTTTTAGGTCTAGATATTACATATAAAGATGCCCTAAAAATAGGCCCAAAACAATTGACCCGGTACAAGGCAACAGAAAACAACTCAAACCCACATCAAGCGCCAAGGCGCCTCAACTAGCGCAACAGCGCCTAGACCAAGCGCAAAGGCGCCCTTTGCTAGCGCAAGAGCGCTCCACAAGCCCTGGAATTCTTCCCCCCGCGCGCGCTACGGCGCCAGTCCTCGAGCAATAGCTCCAAACCTCGCGCAACTGCGCCCAATCAACGCGCAACTACGCCTAGAAGCTCCTGGAATCACACCTTTTGTCACCCTGTGCGCGCTATGGCGCCCCACTACGCGCTATGGCGCCTGCTAGACCCTGGAAATGCCTCAAAACTTCTACCATTTTCCTTGCTCTGATTTTCTTGCCCAATCTTAAGATTAAATTCACACCACCATAATATTGTTTTAGCCCAAAATGTCTTCAACGACACAACCTACACAAATTACATAAAAACATATTAAATGACAACGAAACTTGAGAACTTGCAAACGATTAAAGTCCAAACGGAAGGTAATTAGTGGATATAAAATCCACTTATCAAACCCCCAAACTTAAACCGTTGCTTGTCCTCAAGCAATGCAAACTCAGTTTAAAAATGATGAATGAATGCAACTAATAACTACATGTCATGATAATGCAAAAATGTCCTAATGCAATGATCCCACACAAATGATCTAAAACCAACTCAACACGCAAACGTCTCAACAAATGCAACAACTCCAAACAGAGCTCGACTAAGGCCCCGTATACTAACAATACATGCTCGGAAACGTGGTGTGTGCATTTCTCACTAGATATACTCTCGAAACTAGATCAAAGGCATAACCAATTCTTCGCCAAGACAATCACATGTTTATAAACAGAATAGACTTTAGACACTCCATGACTCAAAGACACCGCCATCATCATTTAAAGTAGACAAGAACTCATGCTTTTACTACATAAAACATCTCAAAACACAAAACACACATGCTTTTGACTGTGCAATGGGTGAGACCCCTAAAGGCTTATACAATAGCACCCTTGTAGCGAGCGTTAGGTTAGTGGATCCCAGACCGGAAAAGTCTTAGGTCACTAGGCATAAAATCCCCTCGAACTTACTTGCTCGAGTACTAAAGAGCTCACCCTAGCCAAATAGCATACACACACTCTCACAATTCCTCATTTTTTATTCTCACAACTCTTTTTTTTTTTTTTCTATTTCTCTTTTTTTTTTTTCTTTTGACTCTTTTTCTTTTCTCTTTTTTTTTCACACGGGTGCACTATCTCACCCCCTAGACTACTCATATCAAATATGAGCCGGCTACTAGCCATTTGACGCCTAGCCATTATTACACTACGACACGACACTTAGCATGAAATCCCTGTTTTCCCCAAACTTAAACTTAAGTACTCCTACGCCATCAAGGGAATAACGAAAATTCTAGATATAAATAAGTAATTAAATCTCAACAACCAAACAAGGTATGACTCAATCTAGCTCAAAAGCAAACAGTGAGACCATGAAAAGATTGTGTTCCCGACACACGCAAGTCAATTTCATAAGTACTTAAATCAACCCTCTATTCATTGTCATCACACCCAAATTAACGTCGACCTATCGAGCCAGAAACAGACACTCATATGGAATCATGTGATATGCATGAACAAAATGATATTACACTCCTAAATAAAACTATATGACATGGCATCCTAAATGCACTCTAAATGGCATGGCAAAACTAAATGAATATGCAAAACTAAATGCAAAAATACTAACATGAATATGCATGAATATGCAACTATATGCAATGCAATTACTCTTGATACCCTAAAATCACACCCCCAAACTTAAAAATTTCAATGCCCTCATTGAAGGTAAAATTAAAGGGTACAAGAGATACTCCCCTAGTCGTCGGCATCGTCACCCTCCTCGGGTGGTGTATCTGGTGGTGGATAGACGTGGTGCGCTCCGAAGATAGGCCATGTGACCTGAAAACCCTGCTGCTGGTACACTCCATCCAATGACTGAGTCAAGTCTGTAGCAAATCTGTGTAACATGGCATTCGTAGTATCCTGACGCCTCAACATGCATCTGAACTGAGCATCACTGAAAACCACAGTACCCTGACTCGTCTGTGCCTGAGAAGGTCCCGCTCTGTCTAGGTGTGGCTGTGGTGGTATCTGCTCAACCGGTGGTGGAGCACCACCCCCCTCAAAAATCTCAACATAACCAAGACCCCTCGGGTGAGGAACACCACCCGACCACTCCGCCATCTTATTAATAGCCGCGTGCTTGATAGAACCCCTCGGCCTGAGCAGCGTCTCATCACTATGCCAACGAACACCCACATGAACACACAACTCTGCAATAATGACTGCATGTGGGATCCCGCCTGTCGTACCACCCTTCAAGAACTTCAAGATATTCTGATAGACTAATTCCCCGAGATCAATATACTTCCCGTTCAAAATACCCCACAAAATGATGGCACGATCAACATTAACCTCAGTAACATGGGTAGTAGGCATTACACGAGCACAAATAAACAAGAACCAAGCTCGGGCATACCTCGTCAAAGCAACTGCCGGAAACGTACTCGGCGTGGTAGAACCTGCCTTATACCTCCAAACCGTACCCGGGATACACATCCCCGCCATGATAGCATCTAGGTCAACATCATCCCTAGTTTTCTGCCCCCAATCCTCAACATTCCTAGGCTTCGGTAATTGAGACAAAACACGCCGGATATACCCAGGCTTATAAGCAACTGCCTGCCCCCTAACCATAGTGATTCCATACTTGTCATCCTTGGCATTGGCATAAAATTCCCTAACAATGCTCAAGGGAACTGCCACCGGCTTAGCACAAAACATCACCCAACCTAACTCCCTAACCATATCTCTCAATTCACCATCCTCACCCGAAGGCTCAAAACCCCTCTCCTGAACAACAGCTCTTGACAATAAATTTTCGAACTCATCTTGAGCCGCCTTAGAAACAAATTTATCCACATCATAATTCGGCTGCACCTCCTCCTCCGAACTACTACTACTCGGCACACGTACTCTTTTGGGAGCCATACCACTCTTTGAACAACACAATGTCAACAAACACCCAAAAATCCACAATATATCTCCACACACAATATCCCAATTCCAACAATTCAATTCACTAAATAATTAAATTAAGAGAGAATATTACCACTTGAATTGAAGATGAGAACCTTGAAAGCACTCCCCCAAACTTGAATTAGAGAAATCTTGAAGCTTGTATGGAAGTTGAATGATTTGGAATAAAGAGGGGATTTGTGTGTACAGGTGATTATGTAGAGATAATTAGTGGAATAGGATTTGGGATGGGTTTGGAAGATGTAGGAATTGAATTGAAGAAAGGGAATGAGGTATAGATTTTGGGTAGAGAGAATTTTAGGTTTAGGAGTATAAAAGATGTGGGTGTATGTATGTATGGTTTCGGCTGGGTCTTTTGTTAACAAAAGATTTTCTATTTTTTTTTTTATTATGCAGGGGACGCGCCATTGCGCTAAGGGAAGCGCCATTGCGCTATAGAACTCCTGGAATCAGCCTGCCCGGGCGCTGTTGCGCATAGGACTAGCGCAGTTGCGCGAGTTGTGTCCTGGAACGCCAAGCGCTGTTGCGCTAGGGAGAGTGCTGTTGCGCTTGGAAACCCCTGCTAATTTTTTTTTTTTTTCAAAGAATACACCAAACGCGTGGGTTGCCTCCCATGAAGCGCTTCTTTTACGTCAATAGCTTGACGTGACTTCCATGATTTACTCAGTAATTGCAAGAACCGCGGTTTCAGCCCCACGATTCGATACCTCACCAAAGTACGGTTTCAATCTCTGACCATTGACTTTGAATGACTGATCAGGTGATTTCTCAAAAATCTCAACCGCTCCATGCGGAAACACGGTTTTTACAACAAAGGGCCCTGACCATCTCGATTTTAGCTTTCCTGGAAATAGACGAAGGCGAGAATTAAATAATAACACGGGTTGTCCAGGAACAAATACCTTGTTAACTAAACGACGATCATGCCATCTCTTCACTTTTTCTTTGTAGAGTTTATTGTTCTCATATGCTTGCAAGCGAAACTCGTCCATCTCATGGAGTTGCACCATTCTCTTCTCACCCGCGGCTGTAAGATCGAAATTTAGCTTTTTCAAAGCCCAATAGGCCTTGTGCTCCAATTCCGCCGGCAAATGACAAGCTTTCCCGTAGACAAGCTGATACGGTGACATTCCCAAAGGTGTTTTATATGCCGTTCGATAAGCCCAGGCGGCTTCATCGAGTTTCAGAGACCAATCCTTTCTTGAAGGACTCACCACCTTTTCTAGAATACGCTTGATTTCCCGATTAGACACTTCAGCTTGGCCATTGGTCTGAGGATGATATGTTGTAGCTACCCGATGATTGATATTGTATCTGGCCATAAGATTAGTGAACTTGCGATTGCAAAAATGAGTGCCTTCATCACTAATAATGACTCGAGGAGTACCAAATCTGGTGAAGATGTTCTTCTGAAGGAAATTAAGCACGACTTGGGCATCATTTGTCGGAAGTGCTTTGACCTCAACCCATTTAGAGACGTAATCAACTGCTAGCAAGATATATTGATTGTTGCATGAAGAGATAAAGGGTCCCATGAAGTCAATTCCCCAAACATCGAAAATTTCCACTTCCAACATTACATTAAGGGGCATCTCATCCCTCCTCGATATGTTACCAACACGCTGACAACGATCACACCTTAAGACGTACTGATGAGCATCCTTAAAAAGAGAAGGCCAATAGAACCCCGCTTGAAGAATCCGAGTAGCAGTCTTTTCACCTCCATAGTGGCCCCCATATGTCGTGGCGTGATAATCCCTCAGAATAGCCTCTGTTTCACTATACGGCACACATCTTCTAAGAATCTGATCAGCTCCCTATTTAAACAGATATGGTTCGTCCCAACGATACCATTTAACTTCATGCAAGAACTTCTTCCTTTGTGCATAAGAAAATTCGGATGGAATAACTTGACTAACCAGAAAGTTCACAATGTCTGCGTACCATGGCTCCTCTTCTTGCACCCTAAACAATTGCTCATCCGGGAAGAATTCATTAATGATGGTACTGTCTCGAGAAGATTTACCAAAGTCCTCCAAACGAGAAAGATGGTCAGCTACTTGATTCTCTGTCCCTTTCCTGTCCTTAATCTCCACATCAAATTCTTGTAACAGAAGTACCCAACGAATTAAACGAGGTTTGGAGTCCTTTTTAGAGAGCAGATATCTAATAGCCGCGTGATCCGTGTACACCATTACCTTTGTACCTAGCAAGTAAGAAAGAAATTTTTCGAACCCATAGACTATGGCCAACAGCTCCTTTTCAGTGGTAGTGTAGTTCAACTGAGCATCATTAAGAGTCTTGCTTGCATAATAGATCACATGAAACACTTTGTCTTTCTTTTGACCGAGAACAGCCCCCACTGCATAATCGCTAGCATCGCACATCATAGCGAAAGGTTCACTCCAATCGGGAGCAATGATCACTGGTGCTGAAACCAATTTCTTTTTCAGAGTCTCGAAAGCGGTCAAACATTCTTCATCAAATTTAAAAGGAACATCCTTTCCCAAGAGCTTACACAACGGTTTGGAGATTTTTGAGAAGTCTTTGATAAAACGCCTGTAGAAACCTGCGTGACCAAGGAAACTCCGAAATCCCTCTCACTGAATTAGGTGGTGGAAGATTTTCAATTGTCTCTATTTTTGCCCTGTCCACCTCTAGACCTCTCCGTGACACCTTGTGCCCAAGAATAATTCCCTCCTGAACCATGAAGTGGCATTTCTCCTAGTTAAGCACTAGATTAGTCTCCACACATCTTTTCAGAACCGCACCCAGATTATTCAAACATTCATCGAAAGAGAGACCGATTACAGAAAAGTCATCCATGAAAACTTCTACGGTCTTGCCAATCATGTCTGAAAAGATAGCCATCATACACCTTTGAAAAGTAGCAGGTGCACCACACAAACCAAAAGAGACTCGCCGAAAAGCAAATGTACCAAATGGACATGTGAAAGTCGTCTTCTCCTGATCTTCAGGGGCAATACTGTTAACTCGAATAACTTGTAGAAGGGGGGGTTGAATACAAGTTATATAATCGTGTCTGATTTTTGCTTGATTATTTGAACAAGAATAAACGAATGAATCAAACTCTTGTTTGTATTAATAAGATCAAATACAAACTCTACCAAAGGTGTACAATACCTTTAGCAGCTGCTGACAATACAAATATCTCTCTGTTTGTTTCGAACTCTCGAATACAAACCTTATACAGAGCTACGCACTTGAACTTACAACTTCGTCGCTCTTTACAATGATATTGAGAGAGTATTTATAATGCTACCTATCAACTAATAACAGAAGGATATAATCTATACATGACAATGTTCTGCCTTCTAGTCGATAGTTTCCTTCAATAGAAAACTCTTTCCTTCATAATGTCTTCTTGCTTGTTCTTCAAACAACGATCCTGTTTTATAGCACTTGCCAGTTTCTGTAGTATCTATAATGACATCATCAGTAACATGACTGATATCAGGATCTGTACATTGCATCAGTATCTGATCAACCATCAGTATTGGACCGTCATCAGGATTTGCTCTCTGTTCCTGACATGTAGTCTCCGATACACTGTTCATTCCTGACTAAACTATACAGATAACTGTTTTACACATAAAACCTATATACAGTGCTAAATCCTTTATAAGATCAGGATTACAAGAAGTATAATGTGTAAATTCTATTCTTAACATCACAACTTATGAATTATTCCTAACAATCTCCCCCTATTTATGCTTTAAAATCTGAAGCATAAATCTAAGTTGTGGATGTCAAAACATATAACAATACAACCAGAATAGAATTTATGAATGTAGAATTATGAAGTTTAAGTACCTCCTTCTCAGATGTAGACGTTTATCTAGTACTTAGAAGAAAGAATTTTAACTATTAATGCTGCTCTTCCTTTCCCTCTTCCTAGCTGAGATTCACCACTGTCACTCTTGGTTCTTCTTTTTACTATCCTTTGTCTGATCTTTATCTCCCTCAGCTTTATCTTCAGTCTGGTGGTGTTGTTGGTGTTGTTGTTGTCTTTGAATTGTCTTTATCTCCCCCTTTTTGACATCAGCAACATTAATTCCAAGAGATTCAGAAACAGAACAAATGAGATTCATAAGAACTGCTTGATTTTCCATAATTGTGACTTGGTTATCTTCAAGTGATTGAAGTCTTGTTTGAATAACAATTTGAGAATTCTGAATATCGTTCAAAATATCAGAATGAACTCCAATATTGGAAGTGCTTCTAGTATCTTCAGTATCAGAATCAGAAAGAACTGTATCTTCAAGTCTTGTAGAAGAAGTTGCTTGAGTTGTATGATATTCAAGTAATAAAACCTGATTAGAAGTATCAACATCTTCATCTTTCTGTTCTGGAACTGAAACATGATCATCATCTCCTTCACCAGTATTCTGTGTACTAACATCTTCAAATCCTGACTCCTCCTTAGAGTGATCAGAGACTGTTGATGTCTCAATTCTAGCTGATATTGGAAGTACATACAAAGGAACACTAGGATCATTAGGATCTTCATCTGGTACATATGTATCAAGAGATTGCTGTATCCTGGCACCTCTTCTGTTAATGATTTCTGCAAGCCTCTCCTTTTGCTTCTGAGCTTTAACTTCTGGCTTTGCATTGTGATGTGCTAGGTCATTCTTCTGATACATTTTGATGAATGAATAAGTACCAGCATCCATACCCAAATTTTCAGACCAAGATTCAGGAAAAACCTGATCCCAGAAATCAAATGATGGTTTCCTAATTTTCTCTCCCTCACTATGGAGTTGATCATCCATACCCTCATTCTCACTTTGACTTTCTAAAGTCAACACTCTTTCTACCTCACCTTTTGCCTGGTCAGGAGCCAGCCGCTCAAATTGTGGATCTAAGTCCATCTTTTCAACTGTATCACTCAAATTTAGATAAGTGCTCTCATGACCTACAGAAAAATAGAGTTTAGAAGGAGTTTTTATACCTGAACTCACATGGAGAGAGGGTTCCTCATATGGCATGTGGCTTGAGGTTTTCTCCAAGGAGTGAGCTGATATAGTCTCTGAACCCATACAATCATCTTCTTTCCTTTCAGAAACTACAGGCTCCAGTATACCACTTTCAGGTTCTTTACCAGACTCTGATGTCTTCAGTAGTACTTCATTAGACACCATAGTTAGTACATCACCATCTTTAAGTGTTGTTTGCTGAGACACACCCTCAAGGTGAATAGACTCTGACTGAACAAAATTTGTTTGATCTTCAGAAAAATCAACCAAAGTCATTCCTCCCATATCATAGGGTATCTCACTTGCATTCTCAGTCATCACAGAAGACCTTTCAACATCAGCTATCACAGCTCCTGAGTCATCCTTCCTCTGACTAGATGGTTCTTGTGTTACAGTGACTGTGATCTGATCTTTCCTACTATTCACCACTGGTGCAATAGTACCTTCTGTTGACTGCTTTCCTCTATCTACTTCCTCCAGTTTTTCACCTTGAGCTGAAGCATCTTCAATAATTACATCCTTGTCAAATAAATATGCATGAAGTGATTGAAGTGCAACATGCTTCGAGAGTCCAAATTTCTTGACTAATTGTCTTTTGACAGATACATAGAAATACATCTTCATTAAGTCAAGTCTTTGATGTAGAAGTCCATATTCATCTGGAAATAAAAGTTTTGGTACTCTTTCAACCAGAAAATCTAGAACAGACCTTGACAACTTCACTTTGAGAGAAATTAGTCCCATAGCCAGTCTGTATGATAATGTAGTTTCCCATGAAGAATCAATATCCAGATCTCTCTTGTCAAATACTGACATAGATGTAGCTTGATTTGTAGAAACCTGCATGATATTAGTTGGACTAGACTCTGTGTGTGTAGGTGACAATTGAATCTTTCTCCTTGTTCTCCTGATATAGTGAGCAAAAGATTTATCCTGAGAAGACTCAAGAGGTGTAGACACAGAAGTGATCTTGGGATGAGATCTTTGTTCAATAGACACAGTCTTTTGAGAGACAGTATCCAGTAACTATTTTCCCTTTTTAAGAACTACAGCCTTTTGGGAGACTGCAGCCTGGCTGTGACTAGGTTTTTCATCTCTCTGTGCTAACAAAGAAAGTTGAATTGCAGCCTTCAATTCTGCTCTCTCAGCAAGAGTTAAATCATCATCATCTTCACTAGAATTACTACTACTACTTGACACAACAAATCTTCTCTTCCTTACAACTGATGTCTTTTGAGAAACACCAGAGGTTGGTTTCTTTGAAACAATAGGCTGTGGATCAAAATTTGGTTCTTGAATTGTTTCAGAGACTATAATGTTTTGGGCTACTTGGGTAGACACAGGTGGGTTCTCCTCCAATTGAGATTCCTGAGCCATTTCACCACAAAAGAAAGAAGAATTGTAGAGAGTAGGAAGATGAGTTTTAAGAATTACCTGAACATGATATGGATAATGAATTGCAGGTATTTCATCTAGATTCTTTTCATTGTCCTTCTTTGTAATATCGGAGAAAATTCTCTTTTGCTGTTCATAAGAAGAAACACAATGTTCCCTACCAAATCTAGCTTCAACATCAGGAATGAAATGGTTAACAAACATTTGCATAAATCTATGATAATAAACCATTTTCCTGTTTTGATCTCTTGACCCAAGTTTGATACTCATCTGACTTAAGATAATATGACCAATGTTAATTACTCTGTCATAAAGTAAACTATAAGCAATATGTGATGTAACAGAAGTAATTTGCTGAAAAGAACTACATTTGCCAGTAAAACATTTAGCAATTTGATCAAAGTAAAAAGACCATTCCTTTCTAAGAAAAGACCTATTCAACTGGCTCATGTTATCTAGAGGTCCACTATAACCTAATTCAGACAACATAGTTCTTATATTATCATCAGATGGTACATTCTCATAACTATCAGTAACAGGTAAGCAAAGTACTGAATTAACAACAGATTCAGTAATGTCAAATGAATCTTGTCCTAAATGTAGAACAATCTTACCTGATTGACTCTGAGTAGAATCAATTACCTCAGCATTCTTCCAAGCTTGTGAAACAGCTACTTGATTAATCTGTGGAGATGCTGTCAATGCATAACTTAATGGTCCATACACCAGAAAGTCCATGATTGGATGAAAATCAGATGACACTCCTTCCTTGTTGGTAATAGCTGCAACATGATTGTTTGTCATAAAATCAAAGTCACCAAACTTGTAGGCTACTGATTTAGGTAATCTTCTCTGAGCTGCCATTTTTGATCTGAAAAGAAACTTGAAAAATTCTTGAAATGGATTAGTGATTTTGAAAACTCAAGAGTGATTTTTGCTTTAGAGAATGTAAAATTAGAGAAAGCAATTACACGATTAGAGTTTCAAAACAAATATATTTCACAAATCTTTCAGACCACTATCCCACATTGACACGTAGATTGACAGGTGTCAGTCCCTGAAAAATGCGGTTACCCACGATTTTTTGGAAAATAAAATCCAAAATTGATTTTCATGAAATAAATCAGGGTATAAATAAGCAATACTGATCAGCTTCCTTTTCCTGATGACCTCTCATCAAAATAATCACAAAATGTAATGTGATTTAAAAATATAATTTTCAAATCCTGATGGTCACACATGAAATCCTGACCAATATTATCAGCGACTTAATATGGAGTTTCCACGTGGCATTTTTCTTTTATCTGAAAAAGAAAATAAACAATTAATCTGAACAGAAAATCAATTGGTTAGATATTTTCAATATTTCTTGAAACAAGAAATACAGTCTCATGCAATAATTTGCATTTGACTTCATTAAAACTTCCAAGTGACTGCTCAGCTTCTCACGTCTTTCTTTAAAAGAACCAAACGCTTTATGCCATTCTCCATAACCTTTCAATTTCTTTTCTTCTCAACAATGCTTCTCAAACCAAAAATCCCTTCAAACCCATTTTCCAGATTTTTCTTGATCGATGAACATCCTGTTCTTGATCATCTCTTTGAACAAATGATTCTTCTCATCGAACTAATCATGAATGGATTGGTTTTAGAAAATATCCAGAGGTTTCTCCTAGAACATCCATCTGTTGGATACAATCTTCCCTTAACCTCCTCAAAACTTGAGGATGAAGAATTTGGCCGAGAGTCTGAGGTTGATCTTGATGGAGATGCTATTCATTTAAGTTAGCTGCTCTCATTCAAGTCGCCCAGACAAGGAATTCAAGAGCAAATGAGGCTTTCATCCCCTGATGGATTTCTTGAGATGCTCCTTGTCCTGTTCCTCAGAGTTCATATCAAAGACAAGTATAGAGTAGAAATTTAGACAAAAAGATGATGTATTTCATTTCTATGTAATGAATTCTATTAATGAAACTACAATTTCTTGTTATCTGCTTGTCTTTTGATTTTTGAATGATGTATAAATTATCAGTATGCAAATATCAAAACTTGCTAGCATAGACTTAACACATCACAGAATCAGATTATTACACAAAGTAAACGTCAGGATCTGAAACAATTTTCATAATCCTGATACTGACACAATACTGATGACGTCAGCATCCTGATAACAAATCTAATCCTGATTATTATTAACAAGTCTATCATACTGAAATTTATCAAGGCAATGTGTTATAGCTCAAGCATTTAACAATCAAATATAGATCCTGACAGGAATATCAAGTCTATAAGCTAAGAACAACATACCTTGCTACTTTTGCAGATGTTAAAATCTAAAAATTTAACATTCCTAACTCACTTACTAGTCTACTGAATGTAGTCTCATCAAGTGGTTTAGTTAGAATATCTGCAAGCTATTTGTCAGTAGGAACAAAATGAAGTTCCACAGTACCATTCTCAATATGTTCTCTAATAAAATGATACCTGACATCAATGTGCTTAGTCCTTGAATGTTGAACTGGATTTTCTGCAATTTTAATAGCACTAGTATTATCACAAAACATAGGAATATTACTAAGTGTCATACCATAATCCAGCAACTGATTTCTTATCCAAAGGAGCTGTGCACAACAACTGCCTGCTGCAATGTACTCAGCTTCTGCAGTTGAGGTTGAAACAGATTGTTGCTTCTTGCTTGCCCAAGAAATCAATCTATTTCCCAAAAATTGACATGTACCTGTAGTGCTTTTCCTCTCTATCTTACACCCTGCATAATCAGAGTCTGAATAGCCAATTAGAAAGAAATCAGATTCTCTAGGATACCACAAACCAAGATTTGGAGTTCCTTTGAGATATCTAAAAATTCTCTTCACAGCAATTAAATGAGATTCCTTAGGATCACTTTGGAATCTAGCACATAAACAGGTAGAAAACATTATATCTGGCCTACTTGCAGTTAGATATAACAATGAGCCTATCATGCCTCTATAACTAGTATTATCCACACTCTTCCCTTTAGGATCAGAGTCTAGTTTAGTGGCTGTTGCCATGGGTGTTTTTGCAACTGCACAGTCTTGAAAGTCAAACCTTCTTAAAAGATCTTTGATATACTTTGACTGATTAATGAAAATACCAGTCTCAGTCTGTTTGACCTGCAAGCCTAAGAAATAATTTAGTTCACCCATCATGCTCATCTGATACTTAGACTGCATAAGCTTGCTAAACTTAGCACACAACTTTTCATTAGTAGAACCAAAAATAATATCATCAACATAAACTTGAACTAAAAGCAATTCACCTTTTATCTTTCTAAAGAATAGAGTTTTGTCAATTGTACCTCTTGTGAAGCCATTTTCAAGAAGAAATTTAGACAAAGTCTCATACCATGCTCTTGGTGCCTGCTTTAGTCCATAGAGTGCCTTGTCAAGTTTGTAGACATGATTTGGAAACTTTGGATCAACAAATCCAGGTGGCTGTTCTACATACACTTCTTCATCAAGTTTTCCATTTAGAAAAGCACTCTTTACATCCATCTGGTATACCTTAAATTTTGAATGAGCTGCAAATGCAAGAAACACTCTGATTGCTTCCAATCTTGCTACAGGTGCAAAGGTCTCATCATAATCAATGCCTTCTTCCTGAGAATAACCCTTGGCCACCAGTCTTGCTTTGTTTCTTACAATCATACCAGATTCATCTAGCTTGTTTCTGAAAACCCATCTTGCACCAACAATAGATCTATCTTTAGGTCTTGGTACCAGTTTCCAAACTTTGTTTCTCTCAAACTCATTTAACTCCTCCTGCATTGCAATTACCCAATCAGGATCCTGTAAGGCTTCTTCAACCTTCTTAGGTTCATTCTTTGAGAGAAAACAACTATACAAGCATTCATTTTGAATTGATCTTCTAGTTCGAACACCACTATTTGGATCACCAATTATCAAATCTTCAGTATGATCCTTTGTCCATTTTCTAACAGGTGGTAAATCAACTCTGCTAGTCTCTCCCCCTAAGTTAGTGGTATCTCTTGTAGAAGAATTCTCTCTACCTTCAAAAACTCTCCTTTGATCAATAGAATCAGTAGATTCCATATTGCTGCTAGTTACTGATCTTTCCTCAGTAGACTCTGAAAGATCAGTTCCTGATGGAGTAGACTCTGAAACGTCAATTCCTGATGGAATAGACCCTGAAAGACTAGTCTGCTCCTGATGATCACTGTGTTCTCTTTGATTTATTTGCTCCCCCTCAACAGTAGCATTCCTTTGAGAAGCAATAGAAATTTCTTCAGGAGAACCTTCATCATCACTTGAGAGTATCTCAGAATTCTTCAGATTTTCAAATTCCAATTTGTCATGGCTTTCATCAGTTTGCAAAATTCCAAATTTCTTATCATCAAATGCAACATGAATTGATTCCATAACAATGTGAGTTCTGAGATTATAAACTTTGAAGGCCTTAGATGCTGAATATCCTAGAAAAATTGCTTCATCCGATTTGGCTTCAAATTTTCCAAGTTGTTCTGGATGAACTTTTAGGACATAGCATTTGCATCCAAAGATGTGAAAATATTTCACACTTGGTTTCTTTCCTTTGATCATCTCATAGGGAGTTTTTCCATGACTATTTACCAAGGTACAGTTCTGAGTGAAACATGCAGTGTTAATAGCTTCTGCCCAAAAGTAGGTTGGAAGTTTTGCATCTGCAAGCATGGTTCTTGCTGCCTCTATGAGAGTCCTGTTCTTTCTTTCCACTACACCATTTTGCTGAGGTGTACCAAGTGCAGAAAACTGTTGAGTGATTCCATTGTCTGCACAAAACCCCTCCATTATAGAATTCTTGAATTCTGTACCATTATCACTCCTAAGTACTTTAACTTTGTACTCAGAATTGTTCTGAATATTCTTGATGAGTTCAATGATTTGCTGAGGAGCTTCATCCTTCTTGTGTAGAAAGAACACCCATGTGAACCTTGTGAAATCATCCACCATAACTAGAGCATATCTTTTCTTGCTGATAGACATAATGTTTACTGGACCAAACAGATCAAGATGTAGCATGTGAAATGGTTCAGTAATTGAATTTTCAGTCTTGCTCTTGAAAGTGGTTCTTCTCTGCTTTCCAAGCTGACATGCATCACAAAGTCCATCTTGCACAAAATTTGCCTGAGGTAGGCCTCTCACCAAATTGTGTTTAACAAGTTGATTAAGCTTCTTGAAATTAAGATGTGAGAGCTTCTTGTGCCAATTCCAGCTTTCATCATTTGTTGCTTTGCTGTAGAGACATCTAATAATTCCTTTAGATGTATCATTTAAGCTGGATTCATATATGTTACCATGTCTTTGACCAGTTAGAACAATGTCTCCATTCTGCATATTCAAGACTTTGCATCCTTCTCTGTCAAAGATTGATTTGTAACCTTTATCACCCAGTTGACTTATGCTTAAAAGAGTATGTTTCAAGCCTTCAACCAGTGCTACATTTCCTATGATGACATTCCCCAAAACAATTGAGCCATATCCCAGAGTTTCTCCTTTGTTGCCATCTCCAAAAGATATTACTGGGCCAGCTTTCCTCTCAAACTTTGTAAGCAGGGACTTCTTTCCAGTCATATGTCCAGAGCATCCACTGTCCAAGATAATTGAATGCTTCTTTCCTGTGCCCTGCAAACAAAAAGTAACTAGTTAGAATTTTTTAGGACCCAACTTTGATTGGATCCTTTCTTACTAGATTTAGAGACAACAGACTTTGAAATTTTTGCTTTTATTTTACCTGTTGCAGAGTCAACTTTAGACTCTGATCTCACAAACTGTTTGTGACTAGGAGTTTCAGATTTCAAAGAATAATAGTCATAATACAGTTCATGATATTCTCTACACATGTAAATGGAATGAAGTAAACTACCACAATGATAACAAGCTTTTTGTGGTTGGTATTGAATTTTCTGAGTCTTGGGGAATCTGGACTCAGTTTTCCAAGAAGGTTTTTGATTGCAGTCTAGGGCCAAATGATTATGATTTCCACACTTATAGCATTTTTTCCTAGGTGCATCAGGTATATTCTTGAAATTATTCTCTTTGTTAATACCTTCTTTTCCATTCCTATTTCTCTTAATCTTGCTAAACTCTGAAAGATCATCTAATCTCTGTTTCAACTGAGACTTAGACAGAAACCCTATGTTTACATTCTTAGGTTTCTCTAACACTTTCTCATCTGAATAACTATTGTTAATCCTTTTGTGTACAACAGGGGTACCTTTTGAATCAACAAATTTAACATGATTAGGTTCAGAAACAATTTTCTTACCTTCAGATTTAGATGTGTTAGCTTCTACCTTACTATCATCATTGACAATAGCTACTTTTTCTTCTTGTCTAGCCTTATCAAAACCTAAACCATTACCCTTACCACGAATTCCACTCTCAAAGATTTCTATTGTCTTCTTACTGGAATTGTTAATGGTCTTAATCACATCTCTCTCTTCTTCTAGTTCTTTTCTGACATAGTCATAAGCCTCAAGAATTACACTATAATCATGCTTAGCTTTATCAGAACTCAACTTGTATTCTTCCATTTGAATTAATTCAGATTCAAGAAAATTATTTCTATCAACTAATTTATCATTCTTAACCTTAAGTTCATCTCTTTCACAAGTAAGAATTCTAAAAATAGTCATAAGATTTTTAAACTCAGCATGGATAGATCTAATTTCATCAGAATTTAAGCTATCAAATGAATCAAGAGAGTGAAGTGATACCTTAACAGAGGATGGAGAAATTTTCTTTGGAGATCCAGGTTTGTCTGAACTATTGGCCATCAATGCAATGTTGTCATAATCCAATTCATCTTCAGAGTCACTGGAATCAGCCCAATCCTTCTGTGTGACCATAAGTACATTACCCTTTCCCGAATTCCTAGGCTTCTTACACTCACTAGCAAAGTGTCCAAGCTCGCTGCAGTTAAAGCACTTGATCTTGGCCTTATCAAGCTTGACAATTGTACTTTTGCTTTTGTCACTCTTCTTCTCCTCCTTCTTTTGAAAAGGTCCTTTGCTAAATCTTCTCCTGTTGAATTTTCCTTTCTTGAAAGCTTTAGTAAACATAGCAAAGAGTTCTTGCATCTCAGATTCAGAATCATTGTTGTCAGAGTCCATATCAGTAGTCTCTGACTCAGAACTTTCTTTGCTTTTCTTCTTCCTTGAATTTTTTACAGCAATCTCTTCATGCTGTTCTTCAGGAAGCTTCTTAACTTCAGATTGAGCAGTAAGTGCAATAGTCTTCATCTTTCCTTCACTCCTGCTCTTCTTCTGCTGCTTGTCAAGTTCATAAGCTCTCAATTTTCCATATACTGCCTCTAATGAAATCTCATCCAGATCATTAGCTTCCTCAATTGCAGATATCTTCTCATTGTAGAAATCAGGCAAAGCTTTCATGAACTTTGTATTCATGTCCTCCAAGTCGTAATATTTACCATGCATGGCCATCTCATTGATGAGTTTTGTAAACCTATCAAAGGTATCAGTAAGTGACTCACCAGCCTTGGATTCAAAGTACTCATACTGTTGTATAAGTAATGTCCTCATATTCTTCCTGACAGGCTTAGTTCCTTCACAGTGAACCTTAAGATTGTCCCATATATCCTTAGCAGTTTTACAAGAGAGAACATAGTTAGTGAGAACAGAATCAAGACTGTTGAATAATATGTTTCTCACTTTAGCATCTTTGAGAGCATTCTCCTTGTCCTTATCTGACCATTCAGATTTTGGCTTCTCTGCTGTATGTTCTGGAACAACCACACCATCAACAGTTGCTTGTCCAACGACCTTTGTTGGAACAAAAGGTCCATCTCTGATTCTGTCAAGATAATCAGGATCTGTTGCTTCCAGATGATGCAACATCTTTACTTCCCATAGAGTATATTCGTTTCTCTTGAGCATAGGAATTTTAGTATTCCCATCCTTGTAACCAGACATGATTGCAGATCTTTATGATTATTCGAAATCAACCTGCTCTGATACCAATTGTTAACTCGAATAACTTGTAGAAGGGGGGGTTGAATACAAGTTATATAATCGTGTCTGATTTTTGCTTGATTATTTGAACAAGAATAAACGAATGAATCAAACTCTTGTTTGTATTAATAAGATCAAATACAAACTCTACCAAAGGTGTACAATACCTTTAGCAACTGCTGACAATACAAATATCTCTCTGTTTGTTTCGAACTCTCGAATACAAACCTTATACAGAGCTACGCACTTGAACTTACAACTTCGTCGCTCTTTACAATGATATTGAGAGAGTATTTATAATGCTACCTATCAACTAATAACAGAAGGATATAATCTATACATGACAATGTTCTGCCTTCTAGTCGATAGTTTTCTTCAATAGAAAACTCTTTCCTTCATAATGTCTTCTTGCTTGTTCTTCAAACAACGATCCTGTTTTATAGCACTTGCCAGTTTCTGTAGTATCTATAATGACATCATCAGTAACATGACTGATATCAGGATCTGTACATTGCATCAGTATCTGATCAACCATCAGTATTGGACCGTCATCAGGATTTGCTCTCTGTTCCTGACATGTAGTCTCCGATACACTGTTCATTCCTGACTAAACTATACAGATAACTGTTTTACACATAAAACCTATATACAGTGCTAAATCCTTTATAAGATCAGGATTACAAGAAGTATAATATGTAAATTCTATTCTTAACATCACAACTTATGAATTATTCCTAACAAATACAGATTTGATTATACCCAGAATATCCATCCAATAGGCAATAGTACTCCTGACCTGCAAGTCTGTCCACACTACAAGAAAAGGGTCAATAGACATCAGTTTCTGGCCGATGTCTATGTTATTTTGGATGTGATGTCTAGGTGGGAGATGTCTATTCTAGATATCAGTCAGAAACTGATGTCTATGTTAACATAGACATCAGTTTTTCATTCAATACACATCAGTTGTTCTAAAAAATAGGTTAGATATAATTAATTTTATAAACAACTTGCATGCCTTATATTCTAGAAAACATATAATCAATTAAGTTATTTTTCACATACACATCACTTTCTTTTTTTAGAAAAGATGTCTATTTGGATGTTAGACATCATAATTTTAGCAGATAAAGTGATGTCTATAGTTATATTAGACATCATAATTTTAGCAGATAAACTGATTTCTATTTTTCTCTTAGACATCAAATTTTATAAATAAAAAATGATTTCTACTTGTTTCTTAGACATCAGATATTGCAGAAAAAATGTGATGTACATCTTTGTGTTAAACATCAGTTTTGCCACATTAAAATTGATGTATATTTAGGTCTTAGAAATCAGTATTCGTTAAAAATTTCGATGCATTTGTTACCATTAGACATTTAAAGAAAAATCTATACAGCTAGGAGAAAGTCTACCAAGCTTGCACTGATTTTTCATACATTTAGCCTTCTCAATATAGCTACAGTGCACAATAAGCTTCGTTCTTGACCATCTTATTGTATATTACTTAAAGATACATCTTAAACCTCCAGCATAACTACTGGATCGGCCATAACCTGAACTACCAAATCGACCACCCTCCCTACTTCCTACTTCCAGATGATCTGAAACGGCTGCCACTACTTCCCATGTCTCTGAACATATCTCTGGCTCCAGCATCAACCTTAATAATACTCGATAGCTGATTACAAAGAACATATATCAGTATACTAACTTGAAATGTTTTCGCAAAGAAAATTATTTAGAGCAATGCCACCCAGGAACACCTCAAATGAATGGAATTAGGAGTAAAAATATAGTTTCCACACGGATTCCACAAAGTAATCACTTGCAGCTATTAGTTCCAGAAGATGGGATGAAGAAAATGCAAACCAGAAGGGACATTAATATGGATTCTGTCTTACCTCTTGAAAACGACACCCTACATCCCTTTAAATACCCTTAACATCCTTAGATTGGTTTGATGAATGAATTAGAATTACCCTCCCTTTCTTTCCAGCACGACCTGTCCGACCAGATCGGTGCACAAAAATCTCTGAAGAATTTGGAAGTTCATAATGAATCACCTGAACAATATTACATACTAGGTCAGGACAAGGAATAATCAGGAAACGATGACTGATTAAACAAGACCAAAAGGAATATCTATCATCCAATATATTTATCAAAGTACAAATGTGTCCCAGGAGATAATAATCATGCCGCTTCAGCAAACTGAGGACAACACATTAAATGTTTGCATGACGGTAAAGAATACAACTGCTACCCGTTTGTAATCACCAAGTACAGAGCTGAACGCAATCTCTTCTTGACGATAGAGACCACCAAAATTTTTTCTATTCAGTTAATTGTATCAGGACTTCTCATACCAGTACATCTCCTAACAAAAGTCGTAAACTAGGAGATACCAAGCAATAACTTCTACATATGCAGTTAAAATCACTGTCTGAATTGCGAACAAGTTTGACATTTTAAAGTTGCCACACAACTAAGAAGTAAATACAACCACCCAGATTAACACATAGATACCACATAGTCGTCTCTATATAGAACCATATCCAATACGAGCAACTGCTTCAAAATCCTAGAAAATATATTATTTAACGCTTCTAATCACGGTTTCCAAAATCTTAAAGAAAGGTTCTAACAATATAATATTGCATTGATTTTGAGAAGAAAGAACAAAGGAAGTACTACCAACACAATCAAGTAGTTACATAAAGTGAACCACCTCCGTTATGACATATGAAGAACGATACCATACCTTTTGAGCTTTTGTATTTGATATTGTAACTTTTTGTCTATGGGCCGAATCTGTACATAACAATAAACAACAGTTCATGATCCATTAATCAGCCCTGTAGCTAATTGCTTACTAGATTCCATCGCATACCGAGCCACCAGATTCCCGTTGCTGGGTGAAGTAGATGGGCTAACACCTGGAGATGGACTCAGGCTCTGTGGACTTAGGCGTCCCGTGTTTGATAATAACGGATTATTGGAAGCATATGCTAACCATCTAGGTCCAACAGCCATGGGGCCGTAGCCAATATTGACTCCACTATGTCCTTGGCCTCCCAAGTGAGGGACAGGATAAGTGAGCACACTGAACATACTTTCTAGAGTAAGAGCATCGAAACAATAAATCTGAAGCATGTAGAGAGACAATAGTCAACATAACGGTTGTAGACTAATTTTACATATAAAAAGTAAATACTACATGCTCTGAACAGATACTAGTTTGAAAGTGCTAGGAAAAATTAAAAAGTGGCCTTCAAAAAGGTCAGGTCATGCAGCAAATCCCTAGAGTAAGAGAAAATGAAACCAAAGGAAAATAAAGCTTGTTGTTATGAGACCAAATATTCTTCATATGAGCGAATGATAAATAACTGGCAGCAGTGTAGCAACTTCATATTCCAGGCTTCTAAAAACTTAACAAATCTTAATTAAAACGTATTTTTGATATTCAATTTTAAAGAAGACTTTTGATGTCCAAAATTTTGCCATTTTTTTAATCCATAATGCACTGTAAGCAGCATGGAGGGCAAGACCTATAATTTACAAATTTTAGCATCTAATACTTGTATCTATTAACAAAGCCAAATAGAAAATCATAAAACGATTAAATGAACAGGCTTACTTGTGCAGCCAGACCAACAACCACTATTTTTTAGCTACATCTAACCATATACACAGCTGACCGGAATTTCAAAACATGGACATAACTGTGAGATCTTAACGAGTAAAATCGGACAACTGTTGGGGACTGCATAACTGCTCCAACATGAGGCTCGCAATTTTCCCTGAATGAAGAATCCCTGCCATTCTGTAAAGAACCTGAACTTCTTGCCTCTTCACTTGCCACAACCAGGAGCAATGGATGCGAATCCATGAATCTTTCACGACCATCACACTTTGCAGGAATTGGTTGCATCTGCAAGAATGTGACAGCATCGTCTCGGCGAGAAACCAACTCAGTGACATTGGAAGCATCTTCAAAATCAAGGACCTGAAATCCATTTGAATAGCCAAGCAGCAGGAGAGTTTACCTACTGAAGGACCAAGTTCTAATCGATCAAAGCAAGCACATAACACCTGTCAACAAGAAGAATGGTGCTCAAGTAAGTATTCGTGGTAGATTGTTGAACATTAGCGGTTGCTAAATGAAAGAGGATTTTTAATCACCAAGTTTTGCAAATAATTGAAAGGAGAAACAAGCCAAGATCCAAAATAAAACACGGTACATGTTTAGCAAGTTATGATGTTTAGCAAGTTATGATGTTGGTACCTTAAATTCAAAATAATTAGGGGATAACATTAGGGTATAACAAATACATCCAAGTAAATGAAAACACCCAATTTAAGAAATTAGGGTTTTGATTTAAAAACCCCCAATTTAAGAAATTAGGGTTTTCATTTTAAAAAACCCCCAAATTAAAGTTTATTCATGCAATTTCAGTAAAGAAAACCCTAAACATAGCAGAGGAGACCCTATTTGTGCAGAGAAGACCCAAATTAAAGCATACCAATTTGGGTAGAGACGCGCGAGAGCACAGCAGAGCGGACAGAGAGAGACGAGAGTAGAGCAGAGGTGAGCCGTGGTGGTGGTGAGCATAGCATATGTGAGCAGTGGTGGTGGTGGAGGTTGTGGTGGTGAGAGACGAGAGAGAGATATTCAGTGTCGAGAGAGTTCAATCGAGAGAGAGAAGAGAGTGTGAGAGTAGTTGGGTTCGTTTTTTATTTTTATGTTTTTACTTTAATTAGTTTTGTCTGAAAGGGGGGAAATAAATGTTAATGGGGGGAGAATATTTGGCGTTAAGGGGGGAAATTTTGACTAAGGGGGAAACAAAAAAAGTGGGCGCGCGTTTAAATTTTTTTAGTCGACCTTTAGACATCAGTTGTAAAATAAGTGATGTCTTAAAAAAACAAAGACATCAGATTAAAGCGGGGTGATGTTATTACAATTTTTAACATCAGCGGCATTAGCAACCGATGTCTAATGTGTGATGTCTATTGAACTTTTTCTTGTAGTGCCAGCATCTGATCGATAAAGGGCAAAGGAAAATGATCCTTCCTAGTGGCCTTGTTCAATTTCCGGTAGTACATACAGATTCTCCAACCAGTGACCGTGCGAGTAGAGATAAGTTCATTCTTCTCATTGGTGATTACCGTCATGCCACCTTTCTTCGGCACACATTGAACTGGGCTTACCCATGAACTATCAGAAATGGGATAGATAATCCCTGCATCCAACCACTTGATAATTTCTTTCTTCACAACTTCTTTCATGATTGGATTTAGACGTCTCTGAATTTTATGTTGACAGTAAGCTGGACTTATCCCCTTGATGTCTGCTATGGTCCATCCAATAGCTGATTTGAATTCTCTAAGAACTCTCAAGAGCTTGTCTTCCTCAGAATCTGACAAGTTAGCAGCAATAATCACAGGTAAAGTAGATGACTCACCAAGAGAAGCATACCTTAAGTGATCAGGTAGTGGTTTGAGCTCTAGAGTTGGAGCTTCTTCAATGGATGGTTTCAACCGCTGATGTGACCCCTTCAATTCAGATAGACCTAACGATTCCACTGGTCTCTCGAATTTCCTTTGCCATGGAGTAGCATCAAGAAGTAGCAGTTGCTCATCTATCCCATCTTCTTCCAATAAAGAATCACTAATCAGTGCTTTTTCCAATGTGTCATTCAAGAGCAGATGCTCAATTTTTGATTGCACTGCTGACTCCACCAAGTCTATCTTCAAACATTGCTCTTCTTCAGTTGGAAACTTCATAGCCTTGAAAACATTGAAGGTGACATTTTGATCATGCACCCTCATCGTAAGTTCCCCTTTTTGCACGTCGATCAAGGTTTGTCCCGTGGCCAAGAATGGTCTCCCAAGAATGATAGGGATTTTCTTGTCTTCTTCAAAATCAAGTATGACGAAATCTGCTGGAAAGATGAGTTTGTCCACTTTTACCAGAACATCTTCTACAATTCCTCGAGGGTAGGTAACTGAGCGATCAGCTAACTGGAGTGACATGTTGGTAGGCTTAAGCTCCGGAAGACCAAGTTGCAAGAAAACCGAATAGGGCATGAGGTTGATGCTTGCCCCCAAATCACACAAACACTTGTCAAACGACAAATTTCCAATGATGCACGGTATGGTAAAACTCCCCGGATCCTTCAGCTTAGGTGGCAACTTTTGTTGCAAAACAGCGTTGCACTCCTCCGTCAAAGCGACGGTCTCTAACTCCTCGAGTTTCAATTTCCTCGAAAGTATGCCCTTCATGAACTTGGCATAACTTGGCATTTGTTCAAGTGCTTCAGCAAATGGTAGATTTATGTGCAACTTTTTGAACACTTCTAAGAACTTTGCGAATTGCTTATCAAACTTCTGTTTCTGAAGCCTTTTAGGGAATGACGGAGGCGGATAAACTTCTTTGCTAGCTTCCGTAATTTCTGAACCTGTTTTCCCATCTGACTTCTCCTTTCCTTCCTCTCCTGATGCCTTCTGAATGACCGGAAGAGCTGAATTAGAAGACCGGATAGACCCCTCAGACGCGCCCGCGTCCAAATCACTGTTCACAGCATTTTCAAGTTCTTCGTTAAACTGCTTTTTGACTCCTAGATCGTCTGTAACCTTTCCAGAACGTAACGTAACAGCATGAATCTGTTCCTTGACCTCCTTTTTACCCGGATTTGCTTCCGTGTCACTAGGTAATTGCCCTTGAGGTCTGTTCAAAAGAGCATTGGCCAGTTGGCCCATTTGATTTTCAAGAGTTTTCAGAGATGCCGCTTGACTCTTGTACATCATTCGCAATTCTTCCATTTCTGACTTCTCATTAGATTGCACATGACTTCCTGGTTGCTGTTGATGAAATCCAGGTGGATTGTATGGTGTCCTTTGGGCATAGGGTTGTTGATAACCCGAATTGTTGAACTGCCTTGAACTATACTGCTGACCCTGAGATGGTTGTTGCACAGCATTCTGATTGTTGCTCCAACTGAAGTTAGGATGATTCCTATTGTTGGGATGATATGTATTGGGAGCAGGTTGTGACGGCCTCTGATAATTGCTGACAAACTGTGCCGACTCACTAGAAATTGCACATTGATTAGTGTCATGAGCCCCCGCACACAATTCACAGACCATGGCGACTTGTTGAACCCCCACCTTAGCCAATGAGTCCACTTTCATGGTTAGAGCCTGTAGCTGAGCTGCTATAGCTGTTGTGGCATCCATTTCAAGTACACCTGCAACCTTACCTTGTGGAATACGCTGTGTCGGATTCTGATACTCGTTTGCAGCCATCATTTCAATCAAGTCATAGGCCTCTTCATAGCTTTTGGCCCATAGAGCTCCTCCAGATGCTGCATCAAGCATTGCTCGAGAATGACTTAACCCATTGTAGAAGCTATTGATGACCATCCAATTTGGCATCCCATGATGGGGACATTTCCGGAGCATCTCCTTGTACCTTTCCCAAGCTTCACACAGTGATTCACCAGAATGCTGACTAAATTGTGTAAGAGCATTCATCATGGCAGCAGTCTTTGCCATAGGAAAGAATTTAGTCAAGAACTTTTGTGCCAGATCTTCCCATGTAGTGATGGAACCTACTGGAAGTGAATGCAACCAGCTTTTTGCTTTGTCTCTCAAAGAGAATGGAAACAACCTTAGCTTGATAGCGTCCTCAGAAACTCCGTTGGTTTTGAACGTGTCACAGATCTCAATGAAGTCCCTGATATGCATGTTGGGATCCTCAACAGGTGAACCCCCAAACTGGACTGAGTTCTGGACCATTTGGATCGTGCCCGGCTTGATCTCAAAATTATTTGCAGCAATAGCCGGCCGCACAATACTCGACTGAATATCATCAATCTTGGGCTGAGAATATTCCTTCAGCGCCTTGTTAGCTGCCATTTCTCCGGTAACTACCAACTCTTCTTCACTTTCTTCCACTAATTCCTCTTCGTGCTTCTCTTCTTCCAGATTTTCCTTACGAGCTTGAGATCGAGTAAGCATACACGCTTAGGGATGTAATTCGAGTCGAGTCGAGTCGAGTTCGAGCTTTTTTTTTCGAGTTCGAGCTTTTTTTCACGAGTCGAGTCGAGCCTAAAATTTATCGAGCCTGAAATATGTGTTCGAACTCGACTCGTTTACTATACGAGTCGAGTTCGAGCTGTTATCGAGCTTTCGAGCTTATCGAGCTTTTAACCGAGCTTTCGAGCTTATCGAGTTTTTAAACGAGTTTCCGAGTTTTTATCGAGTTTTCGAGTTTTCGAGCTTATCGAGTTTTATCGAATTTTTCGAGTTTTTCGAGTTTTTACCGAGTTTTCGAGTTTATCGGGTTCTTATCGAGTTTATCGAGTTCTTGTCGAGTTTTCGAGTTTCGACTTAAGCTCCATGAAAACTATTTGTTATATTATTTCCCCGATTTTAAATGATAATAAACCTTCGAAATTTTATATTTTTTGATTTCGATAATCAACTTTTCCAATCAATTAAGTAAACTTTTAGTTTATTATATTCTTATATTTACGGATAAATTATATCTTTAGTACAGATTATGCATATAAATATCTAAGTATTTAACTAGTAAACGATGATAATAAGAATAATAAAATGTGAAACATTTTTTGACTGTGAGCTCATATGTGTTATATTTTTTTCAAAATAGGCAAATAGGCACCCTACATCGAGAGTCATTAGTAATTTTATAAAATTTATTTATAATTGAATAGAAATATGGCATACAACAAGTCTATGATGTTACTATTTAATATTTTGCTGCTTACTATCTTGTTGTTATGGTTTATAATTGTATGAAGACAAAATATATGGAAGTGAAATTCAAAAATCGAACTTGATTGCTATTTCATCAATTTAATATCTGCTAATTTAGATCGCCATTCTCATATTAGAACAAATTTAATTCAAAATTTCACTAATTATACTAATAATATAATATTGCACATAACATATGAAAAAAATAAAGTTAAGTTTAAAAGTAATTTTCATAAATAGTTGAGTGATGACAGATAAAATAATAGACACATTATTATTTTTAAGAAAAAATAAAAAAATTAATCGAGTTCGAGTTCGAGCCGAGTCGAGTTCGAGTTCGAGTTTATCGAGTCGAGCTCGAGTCGAGCTCCAAAAAACTCGGCTCGACTCGAGTTTTTAATCGAGCCTGAAAACGTGTTCGAACTCGAGCTCGATAACGAGTTCGAGCCGAGTCGAGCCCATTTTTTCGAGTCGAGCTCGAGTCGAGTTCGAGCCGGCTCGGTTTAAATTACATCCCTATACACGCTCAAGATAGTACCTGAGAAACCCAAAAGTAAATGAGTGAGAAAAACGTCTGAGTCAGTGAATTTAATCCAAATTGATGACAAGATCATAAACTAAACAAACAATGAACCGAGTCCCCGGCAGCGGCGCCAACGTGGTCAACAAGTAATATATGGTAAATAGGATTCGTTCCCACAGAGACTCAAATTGTTCGTTATGTTCACTTATGCACCAGCTTATGATTTACACTCACTGCTAAGACAACCACAAATTTGGTTTTAATTAACTAATGATTAATTGCCAACTATGGAAATTACGAGAAAATAACTTAACTTTAACTTTATAATAAACAAACATGGGATTCCAATTTCATTAACCACTTCATTTAGAATCTTATGCCCTTTAACCCAGTATGTGACAGAGTTGATTACTGGTTAGATGCACTAAACTGATACACACCAACTTTCGTTGTGCATATACCATCCTACTGATCATCCACAATTGATAGAAGTCAAGTAGTCACCAAATATGTGTAGTTCCTATATGTCTATAGCAATTGAACACATACCGGTTAAAAATCAAGCATCCATTAAACCACATAGTCAATGCAAGACGGTTAGAATTACACCACAAATTAATACATGTTCTTCACATGCAAAAACCTATGCTAGCATGAATTGTTCTAAACCCTAGATCCACTTTCGCATTCACCAGGATCAAACACACAATTACAGATGTTCGCGACTCACCCATAACGAATAAGCATAATCATACTAGGCAATCAATTCAATCCATCACACACCAAGGCATAAATAACACTCAATTACTAGAATCCATAGAAAAATCCATTAAAATCCCATGATAACGATTTAGCCCATAATCGACCTCATCGCCATCATGGGTTCAATTGATAACATAATTCTAGAAAACAAATAATAATAAAAGAGAAATAGGGTTAGAAATAAATCCCCAATAGTGAGAAAGAGTACAAATGATCCAAAGATTAAGCCTCCTTGCTTGTCACTAGCTTGGAGAACTCCTCTTCAAAAATTGTTCTAAGAAATAATGATCGATGATCCCCAAGTACAATCTCTACTGATAAAAAAAGATATGTTTTTAGGTTCCTAACGATACTCAAATAGTCTCAGGAAAAGCCCCAAAATAAAATAGGCCCAACACAATTCGACCCGGTTTAAAGAAATAAAATTCTGCCAATCAAGCCGCTCGAGCGCTGCTGCGCTTAAATGGAGCGCTGTTGCTCTTGCTTATCCCTGGAATTTCAGCTCTCGAGCGCTGCCTCCCTTGCTGAAGCGCTATAGCCCTTGAACGAGCGCCCTTGCTCCTGAATCAGCGCAACAGCGCCTGAAACAGCGCTGTAGCGCCTAGCATCGCGCAGGAGCACCTCCACTCCCTGTCCAGAATTGTAGAGAATTCTCTCCTCTTCGCGTGGGCTTTTGAATCGCCCAATTCCGATGTCTGGAACTCCAGTTATGGCCAAAACAGTGAAGTATGCGCATTGTGCTCAAATTCCTGAGTTCTCATGCCCTGGACTTCCTGTAATTTCTACTTTAAACTCACAGATTACCACCATTTCTTCACCAACAACACCAATGCCACCCTACTATGCAACCTACACAAATTAGATGAAAACACATCAAACTAACACGAAACTTGAGAACTCGCAATCGTTTTAAGTACGAATGGAATGCAAATAGTGGATATAAAATCCACTTATCAAACCCCCAAACTTAAACCGTTGCTTGTCCTCAAGCAATGCAAACTCAACTCTAAAATGATGAATGAATGCAACTAAGAATTTAACTGCAGCGCCTGGCATCGCGCAGGAGCGCCTCCACTCCCTGTCCAGAATTGTAGAGAATTCTCTCCTCTTCGCGTGGGCTTTTGAATCGCCCAATTCCGATGTCTGGAACTCCAGTTATGGCCAAAACAGTGAAGTATGCGCATTGTGCTCAAATTCCTGAGTTCTCATGCCCTGGACTTCCTGTAATTTCTACTTTAAACTCACAGATTACCACCATTTCTTCACCAACAACACCAATGCCACCCTACTATGCAACCTACACAAATTAGATGAAAACACATCAAACTAACACGAAACTTGAGAACTCGCAATCGTTTTAAGTACGAATGAAATGCAAATAGTGGATATAAAATCCACTTATCAAACCCCCAAACTTAAACCGTTGCTTGTCCTCAAGCAATGCAAACTCAACTCTAAAATGATGAATGAATGCAACTAAGAATTTAATGTCATGATTATGCAAGAATGTCCTAATGCAATAATCCCACACACGAGTTACCAAAACCAACTCACAAGCAAACGCCTCAAAGAATGCAACAACGCCAAACAGAGCTCGACTAAGTCCCCGTATACTAACCCTACATGCTCGGAAACGTGGTGTGTGCTGTTCTCACTAGATATACTCTTGAAACTAGATAAAAGACATAACCAATTCTTCACCAAGACAATCACATGTTTATAAAAAGAATAGACTTTAGACACTCCATGACATCAAAGACACCGCCATCATCATTTAAGGTAGACAAGGACTCATGCTTTACTACATAAAACACCACAAAACACAAAACACACATGCTTTTGACTGTGCAATGGGTGAGACCCCTAAAGGCTTATACAATAGCACCCTTGTAGCGAGCGTTAGGTTAGTGGATCCCAGACCGAACAAGTCTTAGGTCACTAGGCATAAAATCCCCTCGAACTTACTTGCTCGAGTACTAAAGAGCTCACCCTAGCCAATTAGCATACACACACTCTCACAATCCCTCATTTTTTTATTCTCACAACTCTTTTTTTTTTCCTTTTTTTTTCTTTCTTTTTTTTCTATTTTTTTTTCTTTTGACTCTTTTTCTTGCCTTTTCTTTTTTTTTTTTTCACATGGGTGCACTATCTCACCCCCCTAGACTACTCATATCAAATATGAGCCGGCTACTAGCCATTTGACACCTAGCCATTATTACACTACGACACGACACTTAGCATGAAATCCCTGTTTTCCCCCAAACTTATACTTAAGTGCTCCTACGCCATCAAGGGAATAACGAAAATTCTAGATATAAATAAGTGATTAAATCTCAACAACCAAACAAGGTATGACTCGATCTAGCTCAACAGCAAACAGTGAGACCGTGAAAAGATTGTGTTCCCGACACACGCAAGTCAATTTCATAAGTACTTAAATCAACCCTCTATTCATTGTCATCACACCCAAATTAACGTCGACCTATCGAGCTAGAAACAGACACTCATATGGAATCATATGAAATGCATGAAATGCATGAACAACATGATATTAAATCCTAATTGAAGCTATATGACATGGCATCCTAAATGCAATCTAAATGGCATGGCAAAACTAAATGCAAAAATTCTAATATGACTAACATGAATATGCAACTATATGCAATGCAATGACTCATAATACCCTAAAATCACCCCCAAACTTAAAAATTGCAATGTCCTCATTGAAGGTAAATTAAAAGGGTACAAGAGATACTCCCCTACACGCCGGCATCTCCACCCTCCTCGGGTGGTGTGTCTGGTGGTGGATAGACGTGGTGCGTTCCAACACAACTGTTGTTTTATTCGAAAGCATAAAATCATGGGTTGCCTCCCACGAAGCGCCTTTCTTTAACGTCTTTAGCTAGACTTGGCCACAATTTTCCTCTTGAAAATTTCTGCACCGTAACTCTATAAGGCCATTTAATGATCTTCTTCGGAGCAACGTCATTGACGACAAGCTTTACCCGTTTTCGCTCCTCACAAGATCTCTTAACAACATTCTCCCGCCTACCTGAAAAGTTAGCAGCAATAACAATAGCAAGCAAAGGATTTGAATTACAAGAAACATACCCCAGGTGAACTAGCAATGTTTTTAGCTCAAGTTCGGGAGCTCCTTCAAATGATGGCTTAAGGCGCACCTGAGAATTCCAGAGATCTTCCACTCCAAGCAACTTATGTGGAATACGTAGCCCCATTAACCAAGGCACTGTAATTCTCAGTTGGCCATGCTTTGCCTTCTCCTTCTCCGTGTCATACTTTTTACTCTGCCCTGCATCAACCAATTTCAAGCTAAAACACTCCTCATCCTCCGCCGTCAAATTCATGGCTAGAGTTTGCTTCTGAAGCCTCTGTGGATATGGAGGAGGAAAATCGATTTGGACGATCTCTGTAGTCTTCTCCGGAGTAGATTTGTCAACATGAGTGATGCTCTTTTCCTCTTCGGCCTCCAACTGGTCGAAGTCAGATTGCAACGGAGCGGCATTCAACAACTGAACATGCTCTCCTAATTCATCATCTTCCACACTGAGACCCTCTTCATCCTTCGAAGGAAATAGCATAGCCACTTGAGCCTTGGAATTTTCTTGATCTTGGGCTGATTCTTCAAAATTTTCAGATTGCAAAGGAAGTGGTTGCGGCTGATTATTCAGAATCGAGTTTTCTGGACATTCTGAATTTTCTGATTGGTTTGCCTCCGACTCTGCTTCCTTATCAGCTTCATGTTCTGCTTCTTCCCCATCTTTGCCCTCAGACTCTCCTTCATGAACTACGATCATGGTCTTACCCGTGGCTAAGAAAGGCCAGTCAAGACTGATAGGAAGGTTCTCGTCCTCCTCCTCTACAGCTAGGCCTTCTGTGTCACTTGCAATATGATTCAATGTTTGTAATGCATTTGCAATTTGACCAATCTGATCTCCTATTCTCTGGAGAGACAATGCATTGCTTTTAGCCATCAACCTCAATTCTTCTAATTCAGCTTCTTCGGTCGACTGTTGGATAGACCAAGTCTGAAATTGCTGCTGCTGAAATTCAGGAGGTTGAAAGTGTTGATGCACTGGGGCATACTGATGCTGAAATTGTTGCCCCTGTTGCTGCTGAACTCCCCCTGGATTGTATGGCTCATCTTCAAACTGCTGATTTTGGAGCGGGTAGGATGGATATTGAGATTGCTCCATACCACTCTGATTGTAGTCCCAGCTGAAATTTGGCCGGTTTCTGTTATACTCACATTGATGAGTGTAATGTCCACCTGCACACAGCTCACAAACAATTACGAATTCCTGCTCCCAATAATCCATCAAATAAAAAAAAAAAAAAAACGTCTAAGTCAATGAATTTAACCCAAATTGATGACAAGATCATAAACTAAACAAACAATGAACCGAGTCCCCGGCAGCGGCGCCAAAAACTTGTTCGCACTTATTCACGCAAGAGAACGTGGTCAACAAGTAATATATGGTAAATAGGATTCGTTCCCACAGAGACTCAAATTGTTCGTTATGTTCACTTATGCACCAGCTTATGATTTACACTCACTGCTAAGACAACCACAAATTTGGTTTTAATTAACTAATGATTAATTGCCAACTATGGAAATTACGAGAAAATAACTTAACTTTAACTTTATAATAAACAAACATGGGATTCCAATTTCATTAACCACTTCATCTAGAATCTTATGCCCTTTAACCCAGTATGTGACAGAGTTGATTACTGATTAGATGCACTAAACTGATACACACCAACTTTCGTTGTGCATATACCATCCTACTGATCATCCACAATTGATAGAAGTCAAGTAGTCACCAAATATGTGTAGTTTCTATATGTCTATAGCAATTGAACACATACCGGTTAAAAATCAAGCATCCATTAAACCACATAGTCAATGCAAGACGGTTAGAATTACACCACAAATTAATACATGTTCTTCACATGCAAAAACCTATGCTAGCATGAATTGTTCTAAACCCTAGATCCACTTTCGCATTCACCAGGATCAAACACACAATTACAGATGTTCGCGACTCACCCATAACGAATAAGCATAATCATACTAGGCAATCAATTCAATCCATCACACACCAAGGCATAAATAACACTCAATTACTAGAATCCATAGAAAAATCCATTAAAATCCCATGATAACGATTTAGCCCATAATCGACCTCATCGCCATCATGGGTTCAATTGATAACATAATTCTAGAAAACAAATAATAATAAAAGAGAAATAGGGTTAGAAATAAATCCCCAATAGTGAGAAAGAGTACAAACGATCCAAAGATTAAGCCTCCTTGCTTGTCACTAGCTTGGAGAACTCCTCTTCAAAAATTGTTCTAAGAAATAATGATCGATGATCCCCAAGTACAATCTCTACTGATAAAAAAAGATATGTTTTTAGGTTCCTAACGATACTCAAATAGTCTCAGGAAAAGCCCCAAAATAAAATAGGCCCAACACAATTCGACCCGGTTTAAAGAAATAAAATTCTGCCAATCAAGCCGCTCGAGCGCTGCTGCGCTTAAATGGAGCGCTGTTGATCTTGCTTATCCCTGGAATTTCAGCTCTCGAGCGCTGCCTCCCTTGCTGAAGCGCTATAGCCCTTGAACGAGCGCCCTTGCTCCTGAATCAGCGCAACAGCGCCTGAAACAGCGCTGCAGCGCCTGGCATCGCGCAGGAGCACCTCCACTCCCTGTCCAGAATTGTAGAGAATTCTCTCCTCTTCGCATGGGCTTTTGAATCGCCCAATTCCGATGTCTGGAACTCCAGTTATGGCCAAAACAGTGAAGTATGCGCATTGTGCTCAAATTCCTGAGTTCTCATGCCCTGGACTTCCTGTAATTTCTACTTTAAACTCACAGATTACCACCATTTCTTCACCAACAACACCAATGCCACCCTACTATGCAACCTACACAAATTAGATGAAAACACGTCAAACTAACACGAAACTTGAGAACTCGCAATCGTTTTAAGTACGAATGGAATGCAAATAGTGGATATAAAATCCACTTATCAAACCCCCAAACTTAAACCGTTGCTTGTCCTCAAGCAATGCAAACTCAACTCTAAAATGATGAATGAATGCAACTAAGAATTTAACTGCAGCGCCTGGCATCGCGCAGGAGCGCCTCCACTCCCTGTCCAGAATTGTAGAGAATTCTCTCCTCTTCGCGTGGGCTTTTGAATCGCCCAATTCCGATGTCTGAAACTCCAGTTATGGCCAAAACAGTGAAGTATGCGCATTGTGCTCAAATTCCTGAGTTCTCATGCCCTGGACTTCCTGTAATTTCTACTTTAAACTCACAGATTACCACCATTTCTTCACCAACAACACCAATGCCACCCTACTATGCAACCTACACAAATTAGATGAAAACACATCAAACTAACACGAAACTTGAGAACTCGCAATCGTTTTAAGTACGAATGGAATGCAAATAGTGGATATAAAATCCACTTATCAAACCCCCAAACTTAAACCGTTGCTTGTCCTCAAGCAATGCAAACTCAACTCTAAAATGATGAATGAATGCAACTAAGAATTTAATGTCATGATTATGCAAGAATGTCCTAATGCAATAATCCCACACACGAGTTACCAAAACCAACTCACAAGCAAACGCCTCAAAGAATGCAACAACGCCAAACAGAGCTCGACTAAGTCCCCGTATACTAACCCTACATGCTCGGAAACGTGGTGTGTGCTGTTCTCACTAGATATACTCTTGAAACTAGATAAAAGACATAACCAATTCTTCACCAAGACAATCACATGTTTATAAAAAGAATAGACTTTAGACACTCCATGACATCAAAGACACCGCCATCATCATTTAAGGTAGACAAGGACTCATGCTTTACTACATAAAACACCACAAAACACAAAACACACATGCTTTTGACTGTGCAATGGGTGAGACCCCTAAAGGCTTATACAATAGCACCCTTGTAGCGAGCGTTAGGTTAGTGGATCCCAGACCGAACAAGTCTTAGGTCACTAGGCATAAAATCCCCTCGAACTTACTTGCTCGAGTACTAAAGAGCTCACCCTAGCCAATTAGCATACACACACTCTCACAATCCCTCATTTTTTTATTCTCACAACTCTTTTTTTTTTTCCTTTTTTTTTCTTTCTTTTTTTTCTATTTTTTTTTCTTTTGACTCTTTTTCTTGCCTTTTCTTTTTTTTTTCACATGGGTGCACTATCTCACCCCCCTAGACTACTCATATCAAATATGAGCCGGCTACTAGCCATTTGACACCTAGCCATTATTACACTACGACACGACACTTAGCATGAAATCCCTGTTTTCCCCCAAACTTATACTTAAGTGCTCCTACGCCATCAAGGGAATAACGAAAATTCTAGATATAAATAAGTGATTAAATCTCAACAACCAAACAAGGTATGACTCGATCTAGCTCAACAGCAAACAATGAGACCGTGAAAAGATTGTGTTCCCGACACACGCAAGTCAATTTCATAAGTACTTAAATCAACCCTCTATTCATTGTCATCACACCCAAATTAACGTCGACCTATCGAGCTAGAAACAGACACTCATATGAAATCATATGAAATGCATGAAATGCATGAACAACATGATATTAAATCCTAATTGAAGCTATATGACATGGCATCCTAAATGCAATCTAAATGGCATGGCAAAACTAAATGCAAAAATTCTAATATGACTAACATGAATATGCAACTATATGCAATGCAATGACTCATAATACCCTAAAATCACCCCCAAACTTAAAAATTGCAATGTCCTCATTGAAGGTAAATTAAAAGGGTACAAGAGATACTCCCCTACACGCCGGCATCTCCACCCTCCTCGGGTGGTGTGTCTGGTGGTGGATAGACGTGGTGCGCTCCAACACAACTGTTGTTTTATTCGAAAGCATAAAATCATGGGTTGCCTCCCACGAAGCGCCTTTCTTTAACGTCTTTAGCTAGACTTGGCCACAATTTTCCTCTTGAAAATTTCTGCACCGTAACTCTATAAGGCCATTTAATGATCTTCTTCGGAGCAACGTCATTGACGACAAGCTTTACCCGTTTTCGCTCCTCACAAGATCTCTTAACAACATTCTCCCGCCTACCTGAAAAGTTAGCAGCAATAACAATAGCAAGCAAAGGATTTGAATTACAAGAAACATACCCCAGGTGAACTAGCAATGTTTTTAGCTCAAGTTCGGGAGCTCCTTCAAATGATGGCTTAAGGCGCACCTGAGAATTCCAGAGATCTTCCACTCCAAGCAACTTATGTGGAATACGTAGCCCCATTAACCAAGGCACTGTAATCCTCAGTTGGCCATGCTTTGCCTTCTCCTTCTCCGTGTCATACTTTTTACTCTGCCCTGCATCAACCAATTTCAAGCTAAAACACTCCTCATCCTCCGCCGTCAAATTCATGGCTAGAGTTTGCTTCTGAAGCCTCTGTGGATATGGAGGAGGAAAATCGATTTGGACGATCTCTGTAGTCTTCTCCGGAGTAGATTTGTCAACATGAGTGATGCTCTTTTCCTCTTCGGCCTCCAACTGGTCGAAGTCAGATTGCAACGGAGCGGCATTCAACAACTGAACATGCTCTCCTAATTCATCATCTTCCACACTGAGACCCTCTTCATCCTTCGAAGGAAATAGCATAGCCACTTGAGCCTTGGAATTTTCTTGATCTTGGGCTGATTCTTCAAAATTTTCAGATTGCAAAGGAAGTGGTTGCGGCTGATTATTCAGAATCGAGTTTTCTGGACATTCTGAATTTTCTGATTGGTTTGCCTCCGACTCTGCTTCCTTATCAGCTTCATGTTCTGCTTCTTCCCCATCTTTGCCCTCAGACTCTCCTTCATGAACTACGATCATGGTCTCACCCGTGGCTAAGAAAGGCCAGTCAAGACTGATACGAAGGTTCTCGTCCTCCTCCTCTACAGCTAGGCCTTCTGTGTCACTTGCAATATGATTCAATGTTTGTAATGCATTTGCAATTTGACCAATCTGATCTCCTATTCTCTGGAGAGACAATGCATTGCTTTTAGCCATCAACCTCAATTCTTCTAATTCAGCTTCTTCGGTCGACTGTTGGATAGACCAAGTCTGAAATTGCTGCTGCTGAAATTCAGGAGGTTGAAAGTGTTGATGCACTGGGGCATACTGATGCTGAAATTGTTGCCCCTGTTGCTGCTGAACTCCCCCTGGATTGTATGGCTCATCTTCAAACTGCTGATTTTGGAGCGGGTAGGATGGATATTGAGATTGCTCCATACCACTCTGATTGTAGTCCCAGCTGAAATTTGGCCGGTTTCTGTTATACTCACATTGATGAGTGTAATGTCCACCTGCACACAGCTCACAAACAATTACGAATTCCTGCTCCCAATAATCCATCAAATAAAAAAAAAAAAAACGTCTAAGTCAGTGAATTTAACCCAAATTGATGACAAGATCATAAACTAAACAAACAATGAACCGAGTCCCCGGCAGCGGCGCCAAAAACTTGTTCGCACTTATTCACGCAAGAGAACGTGGTCAACAAGTAATATATGGTAAATAGGATTCGTTCCCACAGAGACTCAAATTGTTCGTTATGTTCACTTATGCACCAGCTTATGATTTACACTCACTGCTAAGACAACCACAAATTTGGTTTTAATTAACTAATGATTAATTGCCAACTATGGAAATTACGAGAAAATAACTTAACTTTAACTTTATAATAAACAAACATGGGATTCCAATTTCATTAACCACTTCATCTAGAATCTTATGCCCTTTAACCCAGTATGTGACAGAGTTGATTACTGATTAGATGCACTAAACTGATACACACCAACTTTCGTTGTGCATATACCATCCTACTGATCATCCACAATTGATAGAAGTCAAGTAGTCACCAAATATGTGTAGTTTCTATATGTCTATAGCAATTGAACACATACCGGTTAAAAATCAAGCATCCATTAAACCACATAGTCAATGCAAGACGGTTAGAATTACACCACAAATTAATACATGTTCTTCACATGCAAAAACCTATGCTAGCATGAATTGTTCTAAACCCTAGATCCACTTTCGCATTCACCAGGATCAAACACACAATTACAGATGTTCGCGACTCACCCATAACGAATAAGCATAATCATACTAGGCAATCAATTCAATCCATCACACACCAAGGCATAAATAACACTCAATTACTAGAATCCATAGAAAAATCCATTAAAATCCCATGATAACGATTTAGCCCATAATCGACCTCATCGCCATCATGGGTTCAATTGATAACATAATTCTAGAAAACAAATAATAATAAAAGAGAAATAGGGTTAGAAATAAATCCCCAATAGTGAGAAAGAGTACAAACGATCCAAAGATTAAGCCTCCTTGCTTGTCACTAGCTTGGAGAACTCCTCTTCAAAAATTGTTCTAAGAAATAATGATCGATGATCCCCAAGTACAATCTCTACTGATAAAAAAAGATATGTTTTTAGGTTCCTAACGATACTCAAATAGTCTCAGGAAAAGCCCCAAAATAAAATAGGCCCAACACAATTCGACCCGGTTTAAAGAAATAAAATTCTGCCAATCAAGCCGCTCGAGCGCTGCTGCGCTTAAATGGAGCGCTGTTGCTCTTGCTTATCCCTGGAATTTCAGCTCTCGAGCGCTGCCTCCCTTGCTGAAGCGCTATAGCCCTTGAACGAGCGCCCTTGCTCCTGAATCAGCGCAACAGCGCCTGAAACAGCGCTGCAGCGCCTGGCATCGCGCAGGAGCACCTCCACTCCCTGTCCAGAATTGTAGAGAATTCTCTCCTCTTCGCATGGGCTTTTGAATCGCCCAATTCCGATGTCTGGAACTCCAGTTATGGCCAAAACAGTGAAGTATGCGCATTGTGCTCAAATTCCTGAGTTCTCATGCCCTGGACTTCCTGTAATTTCTACTTTAAACTCACAGATTACCACCATTTCTTCACCAACAACACCAATGCCACCCTACTATGCAACCTACACAAATTAAATGAAAACACATCAAACTAACACGAAACTTGAGAACTCGCAATCGTTTTAAGTACGAATGGAATGCAAATAGTGGATATAAAATCCACTTATCAAACCCCCAAACTTAAACCGTTGCTTGTCCTCAAGCAATGCAAACTCAACTCTAAAATGATGAATGAATGCAACTAAGAATTTAACTGCAGCGCCTGGCATCGCGCAGGAGCGCCTCCACTCCCTGTCCAGAATTGTAGAGAATTCTCTCCTCTTCGCGTGGGCTTTTGAATCGCCCAATTCCGATGTCTGAAACTCCAGTTATGGCCAAAACAGTGAAGTATGCGCATTGTGCTCAAATTCCTGAGTTCTCATGCCCTGGACTTCCTGTAATTTCTACTTTAAACTCACAGATTACCACCATTTCTTCACCAACAACACCAATGCCACCCTACTATGCAACCTACACAAATTAGATGAAAACACATCAAACTAACACGAAACTTGAGAACTCGCAATCGTTTTAAGTACGAATGGAATGCAAATAGTGGATATAAAATCCACTTATCAAACCCCCAAACTTAAACCGTTGCTTGTCCTCAAGCAATGCAAACTCAACTCTAAAATGATGAATGAATGCAACTAAGAATTTAATGTCATGATTATGCAAGAATGTCCTAATGCAATAATCCCACACACGAGTTACCAAAACCAACTCACAAGCAAACGCCTCAAAGAATGCAACAACGCCAAACAGAGCTCGACTAAGTCCCCGTATACTAACCCTACATGCTCGGAAACGTGGTGTGTGCTGTTCTCACTAGATATACTCTTGAAACTAGATAAAAGACATAACCAATTCTTCACCAAGACAATCACATGTTTATAAAAAGAATAGACTTTAGACACTCCATGACATCAAAGACACCGCCATCATCATTTAAGGTAGACAAGGACTCATGCTTTACTACATAAAACACCACAAAACACAAAACACACATGCTTTTGACTGTGCAATGGGTGAGACCCCTAAAGGCTTATACAATAGCACCCTTGTAGCGAGCGTTAGGTTAGTGGATCCCAGACCGAACAAGTCTTAGGTCACTAGGCATAAAATCCCCTCGAACTTACTTGCTCGAGTACTAAAGAGCTCACCCTAGCCAATTAGCATACACACACTCTCACAATCCCTCATTTTTTTATTCTCACAACTCTTTTTTTTTTCCTTTTTTTTTCTTTCTTTTTTTTCTATTTTTTTTTCTTTTGACTCTTTTTCTTGCCTTTTCTTTTTTTTTTTTCACATGGGTGCACTATCTCACCCCCCTAGACTACTCATATCAAATATGAGCCGGCTACTAGCCATTTGACACCTAGCCATTATTACACTACGACACGACACTTAGCATGAAATCCCTGTTTTCCCCCAAACTTATACTTAAGTGCTCCTACGCCATCAAGGGAATAACGAAAATTCTAGATATAAATAAGTGATTAAATCTCAACAACCAAACAAGGTATGACTCGATCTAGCTCAACAGCAAACAATGAGACCGTGAAAAGATTGTGTTCCCGACACACGCAAGTCAATTTCATAAGTACTTAAATCAACCCTCTATTCATTGTCATCACACCCAAATTAACGTCGACCTATCGAGCTAGAAACAGACACTCATATGAAATCATATGAAATGCATGAAATGCATGAACAACATGATATTAAATCCTAATTGAAGCTATATGACATGGCATCCTAAATGCAATCTAAATGGCATGGCAAAACTAAATGCAAAAATTCTAATATGACTAACATGAATATGCAACTATATGCAATGCAATGACTCATAATACCCTAAAATCACCCCCAAACTTAAAAATTGCAATGTCCTCATTGAAGGTAAATTAAAAGGGTACAAGAGATACTCCCCTACACGCCGGCATCTCCACCCTCCTCGGGTGGTGTGTCTGGTGGTGGATAGATGTGGTGCGCTCCAACACAACTGTTGTTTTATTCGAAAGCATAAAATCATGGGTTGCCTCCCACGAAGCGCCTTTCTTTAACGTCTTTAGCTAGACTTGGCCACAATTTTCCTCTTGAAAATTTCTGCACCGTAACTCTATAAGGCCATTTAATGATCTTCTTCGGAGCAACGTCATTGACGACAAGCTTTACCCGTTTTCGCTCCTCACAAGATCTCTTAACAACATTCTCCCGCCTACCTGAAAAGTTAGCAGCAATAACAATAGCAAGCAAAGGATTTGAATTACAAGAAACATACCCCAGGTGAACTAGCAATGTTTTTAGCTCAAGTTCGGGAGCTCCTTCAAATGATGGCTTAAGGCGCACCTGAGAATTCCAGAGATCTTCCACTCCAAGCAACTTATGTGGAATACGTAGCCCCATTAACCAAGGCACTGTAATCCTCAGTTGGCCATGCTTTGCCTTCTCCTTCTCCGTGTCATACTTTTTACTCTGCCCTGCATCAACCAATTTCAAGCTAAAACACTCCTCATCCTCCGCCGTCAAATTCATGGCTAGAGTTTGCTTCTGAAGCCTCTGTGGATATGGAGGAGGAAAATCGATTTGGACGATCTCTGTAGTCTTCTCCGGAGTAGATTTGTCAACATGAGTGATGCTCTTTTCCTCTTCGGCCTCCAACTGGTCGAAGTCAGATTGCAACGGAGCGGCATTCAACAACTGAACATGCTCTCCTAATTCATCATCTTCCACACTGAGACCCTCTTCATCCTTCGAAGGAAATAGCATAGCCACTTGAGCCTTGGAATTTTCTTGATCTTGGGCTGATTCTTCAAAATTTTCAGATTGCAAAGGATGTGGTTGCGGCTGATTATTCAGAATCGAGTTTTCTGGACATTCTGAATTTTCTGATTGGTTTGCCTCCGACTCTGCTTCCTTATCAGCTTCATGTTCTGCTTCTTCCCCATCTTTGCCCTCAGACTCTCCTTCATGAACTACGATCATGGTCTCACCCGTGGCTAAGAAAGGCCAGTCAAGACTGATAGGAAGGTTCTTGTCCTCCTCCTCTACAGCTAGGCCTTCTGTGTCACTTGCAATATGATTCAATGTTTGTAATGCATTTGCAATTTGACCAATCTGATCTCCTATTCTCTGGAGAGACAATGCATTGCTTTTAGCCATCAACCTCAATTCTTCTAATTCAGCTTCTTCGGTCGACTGTTGGATAGACCAAGTCTGAAATTGCTGCTGCTGAAATTCAGGAGGTTGAAAGTGTTGATGCACTGGGGCATACTGATGCTGAAATTGTTGCCCCTGTTGCTGCTGAACTCCCCCTGGATTGTATGGCTCATCTTCAAACTGCTGATTTTGGAGCGGGTAGGATGGATATTGAGATTGCTCCATACCACTCTGATTGTAGTCCCAGCTGAAATTTGGCCGGTTTCTGTTATACTCACATTGATGAGTGTAATGTCCACCTGCACACAGCTCACAAACAATTACGAATTCCTGCTCCCAATAATCCATCAAATAAAAAAAAAAAAAAAAAACGTCTAAGTCAGTGAATTTAACCCAAATTGATGACAAGATCATAAACTAAACAAACAATGAACCGAGTCCCCGGCAGCGGCGCCAAAAACTTGTTCGCACTTATTCACGCAAGAGAACGTGGTCAACAAGTAATATATGGTAAATAGGATTCGTTCCCACAGAGACTCAAATTGTTCGTTATGTTCACTTATGCACCAGCTTATGATTTACACTCACTGCTAAGACAACCACAAATTTGGTTTTAATTAACTAATGATTAATTGCCAACTATGGAAATTACGAGAAAATAACTTAACTTTAACTTTATAATAAACAAACATGGGATTCCAATTTCATTAACCACTTCATTTAGAATCTTATGCCCTTTAACCCAGTATGTGACAGAGTTGATTACTGGTTAGATGCACTAAACTGATACACACCAACTTTCGTTGTGCATATACCATCCTACTGATCATCCACAATTGATAGAAGTCAAGTAGTCACCAAATATGTGTAGTTCCTATATGTCTATAGCAATTGAACACATACCGGTTAAAAATCAAGCATCCATTAAACCACATAGTCAATGCAAGACGGTTAGAATTACACCACAAATTAATACATGTTCTTCACATGCAAAAACCTATGCTAGCATGAATTGTTCTAAACCCTAGATCCACTTTCGCATTCACCAGGATCAAACACACAATTACAGATGTTCGCGACTCACCCATAACGAATAAGCATAATCATACTAGGCAATCAATTCAATCCATCACACACCAAGGCATAAATAACACTCAATTACTAGAATCCATAGAAAAATCCATTAAAATCCCATGATAACGATTTAGCCCATAATCGACCTCATCGCCATCATGGGTTCAATTGATAACATAATTCTAGAAAACAAATAATAATAAAAGAGAAATAGGGTTAGAAATAAATCCCCAATAGTGAGAAAGAGTACAAATGATCCAAAGATTAAGCCTCCTTGCTTGTCACTAGCTTGGAGAACTCCTCTTCAAAAATTGTTCTAAGAAATAATGATCGATGATCCCCAAGTACAATCTCTACTGATAAAAAAAGATATGTTTTTAGGTTCCTAACGATACTCAAATAGTCTCAGGAAAAGCCCCAAAATAAAATAGGCCCAACACAATTCGACCCGGTTTAAAGAAATAAAATTCTGCCAATCAAGCCGCTCGAGCGCTGCTGCGCTTAAATGGAGCGCTGTTGCTCTTGCTTATCCCTGGAATTTCAGCTCTCGAGCGCTGCCTCCCTTGCTGAAGCGCTATAGCCCTTGAACGAGCGCCCTTGCTCCTGAATCAGCGCAACAGCGCCTGAAACAGCGCTGTAGCGCCTAGCATCGCGCAGGAGCACCTCCACTCCCTGTCCAGAATTGTAGAGAATTCTCTCCTCTTCGCGTGGGCTTTTGAATCGCCCAATTCCGATGTCTGGAACTCCAGTTATGGCCAAAACAGTGAAGTATGCGCATTGTGCTCAAATTCCTGAGTTCTCATGCCCTGGACTTCCTGTAATTTCTACTTTAAACTCACAGATTACCACCATTTCTTCACCAACAACACCAATGCCACCCTACTATGCAACCTACACAAATTAGATGAAAACACATCAAACTAACACGAAACTTGAGAACTCGCAATCGTTTTAAGTACGAATGGAATGCAAATAGTGGATATAAAATCCACTTATCAAACCCCCAAACTTAAACCGTTGCTTGTCCTCAAGCAATGCAAACTCAACTCTAAAATGATGAATGAATGCAACTAAGAATTTAACTGCAGCGCCTGGCATCGCGCAGGAGCGCCTCCACTCCCTGTCCAGAATTGTAGAGAATTCTCTCCTCTTCGCGTGGGCTTTTGAATCGCCCAATTCCGATGTCTGGAACTCCAGTTATGGCCAAAACAGTGAAGTATGCGCATTGTGCTCAAATTCCTGAGTTCTCATGCCCTGGACTTCCTGTAATTTCTACTTTAAACTCACAGATTACCACCATTTCTTCACCAACAACACCAATGCCACCCTACTATGCAACCTACACAAATTAGATGAAAACACATCAAACTAACACGAAACTTGAGAACTCGCAATCGTTTTAAGTACGAATGAAATGCAAATAGTGGATATAAAATCCACTTATCAAACCCCCAAACTTAAACCGTTGCTTGTCCTCAAGCAATGCAAACTCAACTCTAAAATGATGAATGAATGCAACTAAGAATTTAATGTCATGATTATGCAAGAATGTCCTAATGCAATAATCCCACACACGAGTTACCAAAACCAACTCACAAGCAAACGCCTCAAAGAATGCAACAACGCCAAACAGAGCTCGACTAAGTCCCCGTATACTAACCCTACATGCTCGGAAACGTGGTGTGTGCTGTTCTCACTAGATATACTCTTGAAACTAGATAAAAGACATAACCAATTCTTCACCAAGACAATCACATGTTTATAAAAAGAATAGACTTTAGACACTCCATGACATCAAAGACACCGCCATCATCATTTAAGGTAGACAAGGACTCATGCTTTACTACATAAAACACCACAAAACACAAAACACACATGCTTTTGACTGTGCAATGGGTGAGACCCCTAAAGGCTTATACAATAGCACCCTTGTAGCGAGCGTTAGGTTAGTGGATCCCAGACCGAACAAGTCTTAGGTCACTAGGCATAAAATCCCCTCGAACTTACTTGCTCGAGTACTAAAGAGCTCACCCTAGCCAATTAGCATACACACACTCTCACAATCTCAGAAACTCCGTTGGTTTTGAACGTGTCACAGATCTCAATGAAGTCCCTGATATGCATGTTGGGATCCTCAACAGGTGAACCCCCAAACTGGACTGAGTTCTGGACCATTTGGATCATGCCCGGCTTGATCTCAAAATTATTTGCAGCAATAGCCGGCCGCACAATACTCGACTGAATATCATCAATCTTGGGCTGAGAATATTCCTTCAGCGCCTTGTATTGTTATATGTTTTGACATCCACAACTTAGATTTATGCTTCAGATTTTAAAGCATAAATAGGGGGAGATTGTTAGGAATAATTCATAAGTTGTGATGTTAAGAATAGAATTTACACATTATATTTCTTGTAATCCTGATCTTATAAAGGATTTAGCACTGTATATAGGATTTATGTGTAAGACAGTTATCTGTATAGTTTAGTCAGGAATGAACAGTGTATCGGAGACTACATGTCAGGAACAGAGAGAAAATCCTGATGATGGTCTAATACTGATGGTTGATCAGATACTGATGCAGTGTGCAGATCCTGATATCAGTTTTGTTACTGATGATGTCATTATGGATGCTACAGAAACTGGCAAGTGCTATAAAATAGGATCTTTGTTTGAAGAACAAGCAAGAAGATATTATGAAGGAAAGAGTTTTCTATTGATGGAAACTATCGACTAGAAGGCAGAACATTGTCATGTATAGATTATATCTTTCTGTTATTAGTTGATAGGTAGCATTATAAATACTCTCTCTATATCATTGTAAAGAGTCGGACGAAAGTGTTAAGCAAGTGTGCGTAGCTCTGTATAAGGTTTGTATTCGAGAGTTCGAAACAAACAGAGAGAGAGATTTGTATTGTCAGCAGCTGCTAAAGGTATTGTACACCTTTGGTAGAGTTTGTATTTGATCTTATTAATACAAACAGAGTTTGATTCATTCGTTTATTTTTGTTCATATAATCAAGCAAAAATCAGACACGATTATATAACTTATATTCAACCCCCCTTCTACAAGTTATTCGAGTTAACAAATAATAGGCAAAGTAGATGATTGACCCAAATATACATACCTCAGCTGATCTGGTGGTTTAAACTCGAGTCTGGAAGCTTCTTCAATATGATGATTTTCATTATTTACTTCCCAAGACTGATCAAGAGTAGGAATAGACGGATTAGGAACGAAAGTGGGTGGTTCACCAACAAAGGTCTTAACAACGGACTTAGGATCAAAAGAACTATCCTCGATCAAGTTGGATTTCATGCTTAGAACAAATGACCTTCAATTCCTCTAACATCTCATCAGAAGTAAAATTCCTATACAACTCATGAAGATCCTCATTACTGTTAGGAATAATTCATAAGTTGTGATGTTAAGAATAGAATTTACACATTATACTTCTTGTAATCCTGATCTTATAAAGGATTTATCACTGTATATAGGATTTATGTGTAAAACAATTATCTGTATAGTTTAGTCAGGAATGAACAGTGTATCGGAGACTAAATGTCAGGAACAAGGAACAAATCCTGATGACGGTCTAATACTGATGATGATCAGATACTGATGCAAGATGAAATCCTGATATCAGTCGTGTTACTGATGATGTCATTGTGGATGCTACAGAAACTGGCAAGTGCTATAAAACAGGATCGTTGTTTGAAGAACAAGCAAGAAGATATTATGAAGGAAAGAGTTTTCTATTGAAGGAAACTATCGACTAGAAGACAGAACATTGTCATGTATAGATTATATCTTTCTGTTATTAGTTGATAGGTAGCATTATAAATACTCTCTCTATATCATTGTAAAAAGTGTTCATAAGGATTGTTATCGTGAGTATACGAGAGTACAAACAGAGAGAGAGATTTGTATTGTCAGCAGCTGCTAAAGGTATTTGTACACCTTTGGTAGAGTTTGTATTTGATCTTATTAATACAAACAGAGTTTGATTCATTCGTTTATTCTTGTTTATATAATCAAGCAAAAATCAGACACGATTATATAACTTGTATTCAACCCCCCCTTCTACAAGTTATTCGAGTTAACAATTGGTATCAGAGTAGGTTGATTTCGAATAATCATAAAGATTTGCAATCATGTCTGGTTACAAGGATGGGAATACTAAGATTCCTATGCTCAAGAGAAACGAATATACTCTATGGGAAGTAAAGATGTTGCATCATCTGGAAGCAACAGATCCTGATTATCTTGACAGAATCAGAGATGGACCTTTTGTTCCAACAAAGGTCGTTGGACAAGCAACTATTGATGGTGTGGTTGTTCCAGAACATACAGCAGAGAAGCCAAAATCTGAATGGTCAGATAAGGTGTTAGATATAATTGATGTGATTTAATGTCAGTGTTAGAGTGTTACAGGTAAAAAGAGTTTAACTTATTGGTTGAAAGCAGTTGTAACAGAGTTTGAGTATACGCTGATAGCTGGAAGCACAAACGCTGACAGGAGAAAGCGTAAACACTGCTAGCTGAACACATGGAAGCGCAAACACTGTTAGCTAGAAGAGCAACAGAGTTTGCTAAAGTCTGTTTACTGGAAGCGTCTACAAGTCAACAGAGTTTAAAGATTAATTTAATATTAATATGGAAGCGATATCTTTGAAGATTGGATAGCTGTCAAAGAGATCGAGTTGACTTAGAAGACGTGTAGCAATCGTAATTGATATCAATTGTATAGCTTAATTTTAGGAGAATCAATTAACGATTGTACGTAGCTGTATATCTTATAAATACAGTTAGGTTAACCCTAGAAGGGTATCCATCGTGAATGAATATCATTTTTGTAACCTAAGCAGCTCTCTGTGATATTTTACATCATTGAGAGAGGAATTATTAATTCCAAACAGTTTTAAGAGTTAAAACGTGTGTTCTTGTTATTTACTCATACGGTACTTGATTATATATATTGTGTATTCGACCTAACAAGTGGTATCAGAGCCAATCTGTTACTTTATTACAGTTAAAGATCCAAAATACAATAGTAATCAATGGCAGAGATTCCTCCTCCATCAGGTTCTGAGAAAGCACCTACTACTGTTAGTAGGTATGAAACAATTAGGGTTCCAATACTGAAGCCATCAGAATATGCAATCTGGAAGGTAAAGATGACCATGTTTCTGGAAGCCACAGATCCAGAATATCTTGATAGAATTTATGAAGGTCCTCATAAACCTACAAAGTTAACAGCTGCTGCTGCTGGTGAGGAATCAAAGGTGGTTCCTAAGGAAAAGAAAGATCTAACTGCTGAGGATCTTTCATCTATTGCTAAGGATGCCAAAGTAAGGCACTTACTTCACAGTGCTCTTGACAATGTTATGTCTAACAAAGTGATTAACTGCACGAATGCAAAGGATATATGGGATGCACTTGAGGTTAGATGTCAAGGAACTGCTGCAATTAAGAAGAACAAAAGGAACATACTCACACAGGAGTATGAGCATTTTGAGGCAAAGTCTGAAGAAACCATGACAGAAACATTTGATAGATTCTGCAAACTACTCAATGATCTATCATTGGTTAACAAAGAATATGATCTGGAAGATTCAAATCTCAAGTTTCTTCTCTCTCTTCCTGAAAAGTGGGATGTGAAAACAACCACCATAAGAGACAACTATGATCTTGTTGACACTGAGATTGATGAAATCTATGGACTGCTCAAGACTCATGAATTGGAAATGGAGCAGAGAAATAGAAGATCAAGCAGGAAGTCAAAGACTGTTGCACTGAAAGTTGAAGAAAAATCTTCAAAGAAGGAAGCATCAAGGAAGAAGGCAAAAGGAAAGGCCTTGGTCATTCATTCAGAAAGTGAGTCATCAAACACTGATGTTGACTCAAACACAGATGGAACATCTGATTCTGAAGATGATGAGGAGATGATGCAAATGGCTGCATTGATGGTAAAGACCTTCAAGAAGATGGGATTCAAGAACTTCAAGAAGGCAAAGAGATTCTCCAAGGATTACTCAAGGTCTGACAAGAAGAATTTCAAGAAATCTGAGGGAAAGGACTTCAAATCTGGTAAGAAAGATAAGTCTGAGATTCAATGCTACAAGTGTAAGGAGATGGGTCACTATGCTCCTGAGTGCAAAAAGAATAAAACTGAAAAGGCACTCTACACCAAAGGCAGAGATTGGGCAGACACCTCAGATTCAGATGAGGAGGTGAACTATGCACTCATGGCCTCTACTCAGAGTGAAGATTCTGAACTAAAGGTACCTCCAACTACTTATGCTTATAATACAGATAATATAACTGAATTGAGAATTTATCTTAAGGCATTACACATCAGTTATAGGGATCAGACTTTAGAAAATGAGAGAATCAAAAGTGAGTGTTCTCAACTCAAAGAAAGAAATAAACTTGTTGAGGAACAACTTGAAAACATAAATAAAATTCAGAAAGAAAGAGATGATGCTGTGTTTATAGAACAGGAGTTGCTAGGCAAGTATAAGCAACTAGAATCTGAATTGGAGGATGCAAAGCACATTATTAAAACTTGGACACATTCTGGAAAAGACACTCAAGAGGTCTTTCAATCAGACACAGTAGGTCTAGGTTATTCTGAGGATGATGTGCTTAGGTTTCAGAATACAGTCAAGATTAGACCACCTCTTTCTACTAAGAAATTTGGAACATTTGTTCATGGTACTGTTAAAACTGAACATGGAACTGTTGACCATGAGCCAGTAAAAACCTGTGTCAAACAGGTTAATATTGGTTCAATGACAGATAAACAACTTAAGCATAAGCTTAAAGAAATAAAATCTGTCAACAAACAGAGAATGCCTAGGAAAAACAGAAATGGTAAGGTAGGCATAACATCAGGAATTAAACCAATGCTTGCTACATTTGCACCTAGAAAAACTTGTTATAATTGTGGTAGCACTAATCATCTTGCTAGCTTTTGCAGGAAGAACAAAGACATTAATTCTTTACCCTCCAAATCTGGAGTGAAAAAGGATAATGTCAAACCAAGACCACAAACTCTGTGCAAACATTGTGGAAGTAGTTGGCACTCAATTTATACTTGCAAGAATTATCATGCTATTTATCATAATTATTATGAACTGAAACCTAATTTGAAATGGGTTAAAGTTGATTCTGCAAGTACTAAGAATGAAAATGTTAGTTTAGACTCTGATAATGCTAAATCCGCTGCAAAAACTAACAGATTCAATAAAGCAAAAGGATCCAAGCAAGTCTGGATCCTTAAAACTAACAATCAGTGATTGTTTGTGATTGCAGGGCACCAGGGTAAGTACCCTAGTCGTGGACAGTGGATGTTTAGGACACATGACTGGAAATAAAGCCCTGCTATCAGAGTATGAGGAGAAGGCTGGCCCAAAAGTTTCCTATGGAGATGGCAACATAGGACATACTCTGGGATATGGCAATATTAATCTTGGAAGTGTCATCATCACAAATGTAGCTCTGGTTCCAGGACTCAAGCATGATCTGCTTTCTGTGAGTCAAATCTGTGACAGAGGATATCATGTAGATTTTCAGCCTGAATATTGTCAAGTCATCAGTAAATCTACAGGGAAAGTTGCTCTAGTTGGAAACAGACACAATAACATCTATGAAATAAAATTGTCAACAAACTCTGATGGCAAAGCAGTGTGTCTGTCAACAAGAATGTCCAGTGAAGAGAGTTGGAAGTGGCACAAGAAACTCTCTCATTTGAATCTGAACAACATCAATGAGCTAATAAAGAATGATCTTGTAAGAGGTCTACCAAAGTCATTGTTGAATGTAGAAGGCCTGTGTGATTCTTGTCAAAAGGCTAAACAGAGAAAAGTCTCTTTCAAAAGCAAAACTGAGTCTTCAATTGTTGATCCTTATCATCTTCTACATGTTGATCTTTTTGGACCAGTGAATGTCATGTCACTTGGAAAGAAGAAATATGCTCTTGTCATTGTTGATGAATACACCAGATACACATGGGTGTATTTTCTAGCAAAGAAGGATGAAACTGCATTAACACTGGCAGAACATATAATACAACTGGACAAAGGGTCAGAGAATCAAGTGAAGATTATCAGAAGTGACAATGGAACTGAGTTCAGGAATTCAACAATGGAAGAATTATGCAAGAGTAAAGGAATCAAACAAGAGTTTTCTGCACCTGGCACTCCACAACAAAATGGTGTAGTGGAGAGGAAGAACAGAACCTTGATAGAAGCTGCCAGAACCATGCTAGATGAAGCAAAATTGCCAACATATTTCTGGGTAGAAGCAGTTCAAACTGCTTGTTTTACTCAAAATGCAACACTGATCAACAAGCATGGTAAAACACCATATGAAATGGTGAAAAAGAAAAAGCCAAATCTAAAATATTTTCATATTTTTGGAGGCAAGTGCTTTGTGTTGAAGACTCATCCTGAACAGTTGACCAAATTTGATCTAAAGGCAGATGAAGGAATTTTTGTTGGCTATCCACTGTCAACTAAGGCATTCAGAGTTTATAATCTGAGAACCAAAGTGATCATGGAATCAATTCATGTGTCATTTGATGACAAGAAAGTAACTGGACTTGAAGATGTTAATGAACATGATCAACTGCACTTTGAAAATGAAGATTTATTCTCTGACAAAGTAAACTCTGATGAGACTGATCTGACAAACTCTGTTGAGCTAAACTCTGAACCTCTACTGGTAAATACTGAAGAGACTCTTCAATCAGAAACAAGGGAAGAACCAGTTGAGGGGGAGCATGAAGAATCACATCAAAGTGATAATTCAAATACTGACAGTGACTCAGTTGATAACTCGGAATCAAACTCTGTTGATTCAAAATCTGAAAGCTCAAATTCTGAGCAGTCACATTCAGGGGAAGCATCAGAAAATGAAGAAAGGCACCAAGAAAATCAGGAAAGCATGGATCAAGGGGGAGGATCACATGATGACAGAAGCAATCTGCCTTCTGTAAGAAAATGGACTAAGTCACACACACCTGATTTGATTATTGGTGATCCAGATGCAAGAGTAAGGACAAGAAGTGCAACAACAAATGAATGTCTGTTTCATGCATTCTTGTCACAAACTGAGCCAAAGAAAGTAGAAGAAGCTCTTAAAGATGCTGACAGGATAACAGCAATGCAAGAAGAGCTAAATGAATTTGAGAGAAATGAAGTGTGGACCCTTGTACCAAGGCCAAAGAACAGATCCATTGTTGGTACTAAATGGGTTTTCAGAAATAAAACTGACAGTGATGGTGTTATCACAAGGAACAAAGCAAGACTGGTAGCTAAAGGCTATTCACAGCAGGAAGGAATAGATTATGATGAGACTTTTGCACCAGTTGCCAGATTGGAGGCAATAAGGATGTTTCTTGCCTATGCTTCTCACAAGAAATTCAAGGTTTTTCAAATGGATGTGAAAAGTGCTTTTCTGAATGGAAAACTTGAAGAAGAAGTATTTGTTGAACAACCACCTGGTTTTGTAGATCCAAAATATCCAGACCATGTCTACAGGTTAGACAAGGCACTCTATGGACTTAAGCAGGCACCAAGGGCATGGTATGAAACTCTTGCTAAATTTCTACTAGAAAGTGGGTTTCACAAAGGTACTATTGACAAAACTCTGTTTTACTTTCAATCTGGTAGTGACCTGCTCTTAGTTCAAATATATGTTGATGACATCATTTTTGGATCTACTAATGATAAACTCTGTAAGAGGTTTGCCAAGCTCATGCAGTCAAGATATCAAATGAGTATGATGGGAGAGCTAAGCTATTTTCTAGGCTTACAGGTGAAGCAAACTGATGATGGAATTTTTATCAATCAAGCAAAATATACCAGAAATCTTCTCAAGAAATTTGGCATGCTTGACTGTTCATCTGCAACAACTCCCATGGCAACTGCAACAAAATTGGATAAAAATACAGGGTCATCAGTAGATATGACAAGTTACAGAGGAATGATTGGTTCTCTACTTTATTTAACAGCTAGTAGACCTGATATCATGTATGCCACCTGTCTGTATGCAAGGTTTCAGGCAGATCCAAGGGAACCACATTTAACAGCTGTGAAGAGGATTTTCAAGTATCTCAAGGGCACTGTAACTTTAGGGCTGTGGTACCCAAGAGAATCAGATTTTAAGCTACTTGGTTACTCTGATGCAGATTTTGCAGGCTGTAAGATTGACAGAAAAAGCACAAGTGGAAGTTGTCAATTTCTTGGTGACAGACTTGTGTCTTGGTACAGCAAGAAACAAAAATCAATATCAACATCTACAGCTGAAGCAGAGTATATTGCCGCTGGTAGTTGATGTGCACAGATTCTATGGATGAAGAATCAATTGCTGGATTATGGGTTAATGTATAGCAAAATACCTATTTTTTGTGATAATCAAAGTGCTATTGCAATGACAGGTAATCCAGTACAACACTCAATGACCAAGCACATCAGCATAAGGTATCACTTTATCAGAGAGCATGTAGAGGAAGGCAATATTGAGCTTCACTTTGTGCCTACAGATCAATAACTTGCAGATGTCTTCACGAAGCCTCTAAGTGAAGCAGCATTTACAAGACTGGTCAATGAACTAGGGATGGTATCTGGTTTTGACTAAACATGTTGGTTAGACTCAAAATTTTCTTATAAAATATGCTGCTCATATTTCTGTGAATTGCTAAAGTGCTATGTGAACCTTGTTTACTAAACTCTGTTATGCATACTCTGTTCACATGTTTTTATTCTCACACTGGTAAACTCTGTCAGCATGATTGTTGGTCAGACACTGTTAATATGTTTGATAAACTCTGTGAATTCTGAAGTTGATTCTTGTCTGAATGAAAATACCAATGAAGAAAAATGTATGAAGCATGATTCTCAGTGAATAAATCAAGATTCTTTCTGAGTGACTGTGATCTAATCAGAAATTGTGCAGTAAGTTAACACAGCATGATACTGTTTCATATTTAGAGCATCTCTTAGTTTATTTGATCCTAAACTCTGAATCTATGAATACTGTGTGTATTGCCTCTCATGAATAACTTCTGATATTGATGAATTCTAAACTCTGATTAGTAACACTCTGTTTCCAAGACATACATAGTTCTTGATGATTCCTTGTTTGCACTTGTGAAAATTTTAAAACTTGAGATGTGTCATTGTTTAGTTTGGTGAGAAACAGTTCATGTCAGCACCATGTGAGATCTTGAGCCGAATAAGTGATTGATACATTTTATATCAAACAGATTTTATTGCTGTGTGATGTTCATCAGTAAGTATGTTGCTCTAGAACTTGCATTAAATCATTTTGAGACTACATGATATGTGTGTGCATGAAAATGATAAAGGCACTAGGACTTACCATCTTTATTCAAACACTGTTCAAAACTTCTTTCAATACTGTTCATAAACACTGTTCATAAACACTACCCTTAGTAAACCCCTTTGAGCCTAATTAACTGCTCATTTTTCTTAAACTCTGAAGTATTAAGAGCAGTTATATTCTTTTGATAAATCAAATGCAAGCAGGTGAGTGTTTCTCAAGAAAAGAAAAGTTTACTCAGTATATATATAATAATAAAAAAAGGGTATATATACTGATCATCTTGTACAAATATGTACTAACAGTTTGACTGAACACTTTAGTCTGTTAAAATTGTTCAGTTCGAAATTCACTCATGCCAAAAACATCTCTTCTCACCTGTTTGATCTTACTACATTACAACCCTGAACAAAGTCCTTTTGATTTGTGCATATATGTAATCGAAGTAGTGTAGATTTGGTGGAAATTCAAGCTTATGGTAGTATCTGCTTTTACTGATTGAATTTGAGCGAAAACACTTCACCTAAACACTTGTGTGCTGTGAGAGTTTGTGAGGAAATCCTTGACATGTAACTCACTGAATGATGCTTTGATGTTTATCTCCTGATCTTTTTGTCTATAATGACTGTGTGCTTACTTGGATAATCATGAACATCAATGGGAACAGGGATATTCAGATTTCTGTAATTTAAGGAACTACAGAGTTTAGCATTCATCATATACTCTGTGTTTAATATGAGAGTTTGTGCATTCAGTGTTTATTGATTTGATTTATGGATTTTATGAAATATTAGATGCTATAAAAATTGATTTGGTAAAATCTGCTACTCACACACAAAAATCACGACTGTGCATTTTTGAAAGGGTTTTTGTGACAAAGTTTGAAAATTTGACAAACACTGATTGATTGTGTTAAGTACTCTAAGGTAAATTTTCATTAAGATAATTTGAAAATTTTGGAGTAAATGGAGTGGTTGACAACTGTTGATTAGTGTATTTAGTGGTAAAGTGTCTTGATAAATGGGACGACAGCAGTAATAATGGCTTTTACTGCGTGTGAATTAAGTGAATCGTTGCATGTTTGACACGTGTCCCACTTTCACCCACTCACTCATCATTATGTACCACTTTCGCACTTCTCAAGGGAACAGTTGCGTGTTTTCAAGTAAAAACGTTTGAGTTTAATTTTTAATTACTACTCAAATTACTTTTTGCTACAATCATTACTCACCCACTCATATTCACTTTACCAAAACACAGATCTCTCTTGTTTTTCACTTTGGCATTTTCACAAACACCTTTCTTGCATATCATTTTCACAGTTGCTTTTTGCTTATTTCTTGATCTAATGGCAACAAAACCTTTCACTTTGTTTGGTCTACGTTTTGTGCCTAACAATTATGCAGCTCTACTTGAGAACGATCGTGCTCCTGAAGCATTTCATCTAATGCAAAACTTTCTTCGTGACTCTGAAATTGGGCAAGCGTTGGTTGAACCGGATACTCTATCTGCTTCTCAGGTTGTCAACTTCTGGCAAAACTCAAGGTATATAGAAGGAGGTGAAAATGGAACTCCGTCTATCATCTTCTCTCATGAAGAACAAGAGTTTGTGATTACTCCACAAACTGTTCGCGATACCATGGATTTCGACACACATACTTCGTATGTTGTTGTCTCTGAGCAAAATCTGAGAGAGATGCTAACAGAGATTGGGTATATGGAATCCCTTGCAAAGCTGGGCAGTGTGAGGAGGCCGAATCTGAGAAAAGAGTGGAACTTTTTCTTTGACTGTATCACCAGGACATTCCAGAAGAAGGTCACCAACTGGGATGCTATTCCAATGGACAGTCTGCAAATTGGGTATTCTCTACTCTATGGCAGTAATTTTGATTTTGGTCGTTATGTGTTAATGAATTTGGGTGATAAGTTGTCAGAGTCTACTACAGTTTATTTTGCTAGGTTTTGTCAACTTTTGTTCAATGCATGTGTACCTGGGTTAACAGTTGATGAAGCTGATGAGATTCAACCCTTTAGAGTCACTAAGAGAATATTCTCTGATATGACTAACAAAGATGTTGGTAAAGACATACCTCCTTTTGTATTGCCACTTGCCTTACAAAACTTTGTCAATCAACCACAAGATCCCCAATCACCGCAACATGACCCACAACAAACACAACAACCAGAAGCACAAAATATGCCTGAACCTTTAGACACTGATCGTACAGAAACCATACCATCTCAACCTATACAATCACCTGAGCCAACACCAACAACCACTGTTAATCCTACATCACCACAAACACAAACTAAACAAATGAATCCTGAAACAACAAACCCTATCACTACTACTCACCCACAACCACCATCTAAGTCAAAAAGGAAGAAGCATGCTGCAATTAACACAAAACATTCTAAGGCTAAACAGACATCTCCAAAGGCTGTTTATTCCAGAAGATTCAAAGAAAGAGCAAATAGACCTTCAACACCACCAGCTGAGGACAGTTCTAGTGAAGATGAAGAACTGATTGCAGTGCCTCAAGCTAAGAGGAGAAGGCTCATTCTTACTGATTCTGATGATGAGCATGTTGATGAGGTTCAAGAGAAAATATCTATTGATATTCCTACTGGTGAGACAGAGGTTATCATAGAACCTATTATAACAGAATCAGGAGCAAAGATTGCTGAACCAGAATCTGCTAAGGTTCAAGAAAATGAAGATGTTAGAGATGCTTTGCCTACAATGGAAGAGTTTGATGAAACTCCAATTTCTTTTAATAATGAAGCATCTACTCCAACACTCATGGAGGTTACACATTCTGTTGATACTGGTGTTGCTGATGGGCCTACTGTTGTTCTTGAAGACACTGAGGTTGCATCACACACTGAATTAAACTCTGATGCCCATCATGTTTCTGATCATGGTGAGGAGATTGATAAACCAGAGAAGGTTATTTCTTCAGAGCAGATTCAAGATGATAAAGGAAAACAGGTTGCTCAAGAACCTGTTGCTGCTCAAGATGAAGACATTGCTTTTGTTGCCCCTACTAATGAGTCAATGAGTGATTCAATTGAAGACAAGAGTACAGGAGTTGAAAAAGCACAAGCTCAAGCTGATGGTCAGAAAACAGGAGAAAAACCAGATTTTGCTGGGCCTTCTGTCAATGAAATTGATGACAATTATTTGACCAAACAAACTGCTGATTGGTACAAGTCAGAGTGTATTTTTCCTCCTGGAAGGGCAGCTATGTTTCTCCAGGCAAATTCTTCGAAGATTACAAATCCAGATATTTTCACTTGTTTGCAAGGAACAGTGATTCAGATCAAGACCTTGAATGATAGATTTGATGATACTCAGAAATCTATTGTTGATCTTCGAACAGAGGTTGCTACTCATGAGGAGAAATCTCAACTAGCTAATGCTAAGCTTTTTCAACAATTCTCCAGAGCTCAAGCAAATTTTAATGACAGACTGAGCAAAGTTGAACAGAATCAGCTTTTACTGACTGAGAAGGTTGATTCCATTGCAAACTCTCTTGAGTTAATCACCTCAATTCTGATTCAAGATGGTGATGATGTCAAAAAGGGGGAGAGAATTGCTAAAACCAAGTGTAAGCAAACTCAAACTCTGTCAAAGAAAGATCATCTGGATGATGAAGGTGCCAATGCTGATAAGGGCCTAAGAAGTGCAAATCCTAGACAAGGACATGGAAGGTCTACGAGGTCAAAGCCGAATTTGGTGATAGATACAAATATTCAGAGTACTTCTGGTTCAAAGTCAAAGGATTTGTCATTCACTGACAATCCACAAACAGATGAAGAATTGGCTGCAAAACTCTTTCGTGAAGAGAATGCTGAAGCTACACTTGAGGACATACAAGCTGAAGAAAAGCTGTTGCAGAAAGAGCATTTAAAAGCTCAAAAGTCCAAGAAAGTGAAGAAAACTGTTAGAGCTTCAAAGTCTTCAAGGCCTGTAATGAAAGGAATTGAGATCAAAGAAAAATTATCTGGTATTCAAGAAGAAGAAGAAGAAGAAGAAGATAAAGGAAAGCTGATTAGAAAATCTTCTCTTGATGCCAAGCTGAAGTTAAAAGGGGTGATGGGTGAAGAGAGCAAGAGTAAGATGATAGTTACAACCTCTGTTGATACACATGTTGTACAGAAGAATGAAGACACAACCTCTGTTGCTGTACAAGTTGTGACCACACCACTATTGTCTTCTCAGTTGAAATCAACGTTTGGAAAAGGAGTTCTTCATGATTCAAGTCTAGCAGCTACAGTTCCAATGGATTTCACTGATGGTAGAGCCTTATCTGGTAAAATTGGATACAACAAAGGAGGCATAGGCTCACATAGGGATAAAAGACAACATGTTGTTCCCAGAGATCCTTCTTCACTGTCTGTTCCAGGTCGTGGTGTCACTCAAGAGAGTTTAGACAGACTGGAGTCAGTACAGCTTGTCTATCAGAAGAGTTTAGGGAAGGATTTTCTGCTATATTTCATGGCTGATGGAATAGTGTTCAAGATTGCTGAGAATGATATTGATTTAAAATTCTGGGAAGAACTAGAATATGTTCTGTATATTTTCAGAGTAAGAAATCAAAGAGCTCAGTCAGTTGCAAATGTGCTCAGACAAAAGATGATTCAGAATCTTGCAAGAAGAAATATGAAGTACAACAGCAAGTATGTTCTGAAGTACAGAGATTGGAATGAGAATCTGATAGAAATGGAAAAGGGGACTACAAAGCTGAAGACTGATCTTGGAATTACTGTTCTGGATTTTAATGTGAAGTCTGAAGAAGTGAAGTATATCAGATTGGGGAATGAAATGAGAAGAAACAAGATCTATGATCTCAAAGCTGCTATCTTTCAAACTGATGAGAATGATCCAGATTTAAGAGAGATCAAGGAAGCTATGCAGATTGAACTTGAAAATGCTGAGAGGAGATTGTTGATTGATTATCTCAGAATAACTCCAGATCTTGAGGAGGTTAGGTAGACAGAATTTGTAAGTAATTCGAATTTTCTTTAAATTTTGCTAAGTCAAGTTTTAAACTCTGATTATATGTTAAACACTGTGTTTTTATTTTTCGTTTTGACATCATCAATTATTTTGAACTTGTACATTTCTCTAATGAACAAGTTGGGGGAGATTTTTAGATATAATTGATGTGATTTAATGTCAGTGTTAGAGTGTTACAGGTAAAAAGAGTTTAACTTATTGGTTGAAAGCAGTTTTAACAGAGTTTGAGTATACGCTGATAGCTGGAAGCGCAAACGCTGACAGGAGAAAGCGTAAACACTGCTAGCTGAACACATGGAAGCGCAAACACTGTTAGCTAGAAGAGCAACAGAGTTTGCTAAAGTCTGTTTACTGGAAGCGTCTACAAGTCAACAGAGTTTAAAGATTAATTTAATATTAATATGGAAGCGATATCTTTGAAGATTGGATAGCTGTCAAAGAGATCGAGTTGACTTAGAAGACGTGTAGCAATCGTAATTGATATCAATTGTATAGCTTAATTTTAGGAGAATCAATTAACGATTGTACGTAGCTGTATATCTTATAAATACAGTTAGGTTAACCCTAGAAGGGTATCCATCGTGAACGAATATCATTTTTGTAACCTAAGCAGCTCTCTGTGATATTTTACATCATTGAGAGAGGAATTATTAATTCCAAACAGTTTTAAGAGTTAAAACGTGTGTTCTTGTTATTTACTCATACGGTACTTGATTATATATATTGTGTATTTGACCTAACATAAGGACAAGGAGAATGTTCTTAAAGATGCTAAAGTGAGAAACATATTATTCAATAGTCTTGATTCTGTTCTCACTAACTATGTTCTCTCTTGTAAAACTGCTAAGGATATTTGGGACAATCTTAAGGTTCACTGTGAAGGAACTAAGCCTGTCAGGAAGAATATGAGGACATTACTTATACAACAGTATGAGTACTTTGAATCCAAGTCTGGTGAGTCACTTACTGATACCTTTGATAGGTTTACAAAACTCATCAATGAGATGGCCATGCATGGTAAATATTATGACTTGGAGGATATGAATACAAAGTTCATGAAAGCTTTGCCTGATTTCTACAATGAGAAGATATCTACGATTGAGGAAGCTAATGATCTGGATGAGATATCATTAGAGGCAGTGTATGGAAAACTAAGAGCTTATGAACTTGACAAGCAGCAGAAGAGCAGAAGTGAAGGAAAGATGAAGACTACTGCACTTACTGCTCAATCTGAAGTAAAGAAGCTTCCTGAAGAACAGCATGAAGAGATTGCTATAAAGAATTCAAGGAAGAACAAAAGCAAAGAAAGTTCTGAGTCAGAGACTACTGATATGGACTCTGACAACAATGATTCTGAATCTGAGATGCAGGAACTCTTTGCTATGTTTGCTAAAGCCTTCAAGAAAGGAAGATTCAACAGGAGAAGATTTAGCAAAGGACCTTTTCAAAAGAAGGAGGAGAAGAAGAGTGACAAAGGCAAAAGTACAATTGTCAAGCTTGATAAGGCCAAGATCAAGTGCTTTAACTGCAGCGAGCTTGGACACTTTGCTAGTGAGTGTAAGAAGCCTAGGAATTCAGGAAAGGGTAATGCACTTATGGTCACACAGAAGGATTGGGCTGATTCCAGTGATTCTGAAGATGAATTTGATTATGACAACATTGCATTGATGGCAAATGGTTCAGACAAACCTGGATCTCCAAAGAAAACTTCTCCATCCTCTGTTAAGGTATCACTTCACTCTCTTGATTCATTTGATAGCTTAAATTATGATGAAATTAGATCTATCCATGCTGAGTTTAAGAATCTTATGACTAATTTTAGAATTCTTACTTGTGAAAAAGATGAACTTAAGGTTAAGAATGATAAATTAGTTGATAGAAATAGTTTTCTTGAAACTGAGTTAATTCAAATGGAAGAATACAAGTTAAGTTCTGATAAAGCTAAGCATGATTACAGTGTTATTCTTGAGGCTTATGACTATCTCAGAAAAGAACTAGAAGAAGAGAGAGATGTGATTAAGACCATTAACATTTCTGGTAAAAAGACACAAGAAATCATCGAAAATGGAATTCGTGGTAAGGTTAATGGTTTAGGTTTTGATAAGGCTAGACAAGGAGAAAAAGTAGCTATTGTCAATGATGATAGTAAAGTAGAAGCTAGCACATCTAAATCTGAAGGTAAGAAAATTGTTTCTGAACCTAATCATGTTAAATTTGTTGATTCAAAAGGTACTCCTGTTGTACACAAAAGGATTAACAATAGTAATTCAGATGAGAAAGTGTTAGAGAAACCTAAGAATGTAAACATAGGGTTTCTGTCTAAGTCTCAGTTGAAACAGAGATTAGATGATCTTTCAGAGTCTAGCAAGATCAAAAGAAATAGGAATGGAAAAGAAGGTATTAACAAAGATAATAATTACAAGAATGTACCTGATGCACCTAGGAAAAAATGCTATAAGTGTGGAAATCATAATCATTTGGCCCTAGACTGCAATCATAAACCTTCTTGGAAAACTGAGTCCAGATTCCCCAAGACTCAGAAAATTCAATATCAACCACAAAAAGCTTGTTATCATTGTGGTAGTTTACTTCATTCCATTTACATGTGTAGAGAATATCATGAACTGTATTATGACTATTATTCTTTGAAATCTGAAACTCCTAGTCACAAACAGTTTGTGAAATCAGAGTCTAAGGTTGACTCTGCAACAGGTAAAGTAAAAGCAAAATCTTCAAAGCCTGTTGTTTCTAAATCTAGTAAGAAAGGATCCAATCAAAGTTGGGTCCTAAAAAATTCTAACTAGTTATTTTTTGTTTGCAGGGCACAGGAAAGAAGCATTCAATTATCTTGGACAGTGGATGCTCTAAACATATGACTGGAAAGAAGTCCCTGCTTACAAAGTTTGAAAGGAAAGCTGGCCCAGTAATATCTTTTGGAGATGGCAACAAAGGAGAAACTCTGGGATATGGCTCAATTGTTTTGGGGAATGTCATCATAGAAAATGTAGCACTGGTTGAAGGCTTGAAACATACTCTTTTAAGCATAAGTCAACTGGGTGATAAAGGTTACAAATCAATCTTTGACAGAGAAGGATGCAAAATCTTGAATATGCAAAATGGCGACATTGTTCTAACTGGTCAAAGACATGGTAACATATATGAAGCCAGCTTAAGTGATACATCTAAAGGAATTGTTAGATGTCTATACAGCAAAGCAACAAGTGATGAAAGCTGGAATTGGCACAAGAAGCTCTCACATCTTAATTTCAAGAAGCTTAATCAACTTGTTAAGCACAATCTGGTGAGAGGCCTACCTCAGGCAAATTATGTGCAAAATGGACTTTGTGATGCATGCCAGCTTGGAAAGCAAAGAAGAACCACTTTCAAGAGTAAGACTGAAAATTCGATTACTGAACCATTTCACATGCTACATCTTGATCTGTTTGGTCCAGTAAACATTATGTCTATCAGCAAGAAAAGATATGCTCTAGTGATAGTGGATGATTTCACAAGGTTTACATGGGTGTTCTTTCTACACAAGAAGGATGAAGCTCCTCAGCAAATCATTGAACTTGTAAAGAATATTCAGAATAACTCTGAGTACAAAGTTAAAGTACTTAGGAGTGACAATGGTACAGAATTCAAGAATTCTATAATGGAGGGGTTTTGTGCAGACAATGGAATCACTCAACAGTTTTCTGCACCTGGTACACCTCAACAGAATGGTGTAGTGGAAAGAAAGAACAGGACTCTCATAGAGGCAGCAAGAACCATGCTTGCAGATGCAAAACTTCCAACCTACTTTTGGGCAGAAGCTATTAACACTGCATGTTTCACTCAAAACTGTACCTTGGTAAATAGTCATGGAAAAACTCCCTATGAGATGATCAAAGGAAAGAAACCAAGTGTGAAATACTTTCACATCTTTGGATGCAAATGCTATGTCCTAAAAGTTCATCCAGAACAACTTGGAAAATTTGAAGCCAAATCGGATGAAGCAATTTTTCTAGGATATTTAGCATCTAAGGCCTTCAAAGTTTATAATCTCAGAACTCACATTGTTATGGAATCAATTCATGTTGCATTTGATGATAAAAAATTTGGAATTCTGCAAATTGATGAAAGCCATGACAAATTGGAATTTGAAAATCTGAAGAATTCTGAGATACTCTCCAGTGATGATGAAGGTTCTCCAGAAGGAATTTCTATTGCTTCTCAAAGGAATGCTACTGTTGAGGGGGAGCAAATAAATCAAAGAGAACACAGTGATCATCAGGAGCAGACTAGCTATTTAGAGTCCACTCCATCAGGAACTGATCTTTCAGAGTCTACTCCATCAGGAACTAATCCTTCGGAGTCTACTGAAGAAAGATCAGTAACTAGCAGCAATATGGAATCTACTGATTCTATTGATCAAAGGAGAGTTATTGAAGGCAGAGAGAATTCTTCTACAAGAGATACCACTAATTTAGGGGGAGAGACTAGCAGAGTCAATCTACCACCTGTTAGAAAATGGACCAAGGATCATACTGAAGATTTAATTATTGGTGATCCAAATAGTGGTGTTCGAACTAGAAGATCAATTCAAAATGAATGCTTGTATAGTTGCTTTTTCTCAAAGAATGAACCTAAGAAGGTTGAAGAAACCTTACAGGATCCTGATTGGGTAATTGCAATGCAGGAGGAGTTAAATGAGTTTGAGAGAAACAAAGTCTGGAAATTGGTACCAAGACCTAAAGATAGATCTATTGTTGGTGCAAGATGGGTTTTCAGAAACAAGCTAGATGAATCTGGTATGATTGTAAGAAACAAAGCAAGACTGGTGGCTAAGGGTTATTCTCAGGAAGAAGGCATTGATTATGATGAGACCTTTGCACCTGTAGCAAGATTGGAAGCAATCAGAATGTTTCTTGCATTTGCAGCTCATTCAAAATTCAAGGTATACCAGATGGATGTAAAGAGTGCTTTTCTAAATGGCAAACTTGATGAGAAAGTGTATGTGGAACAGCCACCTGGATTTGTTGATCCAAAATTTCCAAATCATGTCTACAAACTTGACAAGGCACTCTATGGACTAAAGCAGGCACCAAGAGCATGGTATGAGACTTTGTCTAAATTTCTTCTTGAAAATGGCTTTACAAGAGGTACAATTGACAAAACTCTATTCTTTAGAAAGATAAAAGGTGATTTGCTTTTAGTTCAAGTTTATGTTGATGATATTATTTTTGGTTCTACTAATGAAAAGTTGTGTGCTAAGTTTAGCAAGCTTATGCAGTCCAAGTATCAGATGAGCATGATGGGTGAATTAAATTATTTCTTAGGCTTGCAGGTCAAACAGACTGAGACTGGTATTTTCATTAATCAGTCAAAGTATATCAAAGATCTCTTAAGAAGGTTTGACTTTCAAGACTGTGCAGTTGCAAAAACACCCATGGCAACAACCACTAAACTAGACTCAGATCCTAAGGGAAAGAGTGTGGATAATACTAGTTATAGAGGCATGATAGGCTCATTGTTATATCTAACTGCAAGTAGGCCAGATATAATGTTTTCTACCTGTTTATGTGCTAGATTCCAAAGTGATCCTAAGGAATCTCATTTAATTGCTGTGAAGAGAATTTTTAGATATCTCAAAGGAACTCCAAATCTTGGTTTGTGGTACCCTAGAGAATCTGATTTCTTTCTAATTGGCTATTCAGACTCTGATTATGCAGGGTGTAAAATAGACAGGAAAAGCACTACAGGTACATGTCAATTCTTGGGAAACAGATTGATTTCTTGGGCAAGCAAGAAGCAACAATCTGTCTCAACCTCAACTGCAGAAGCTGAGTACATAGTAGCAGGCAGTTGTTGTGCACAGCTCCTTTGGATAAGAAATCAGTTGATGGATTATGGTATGACACTTAGTAATATTCCTATGTTTTGTGATAATACTAGTGCTATTAAAATTGCAGAAAATCCAGTTCAACATTCAAGGACTAAGCACATTGATGTCAGGTATCATTTTATTAGAGAACATATTGAGAATGGTACTGTGGAACTTCATTTTGTTCCTACTGACAAACAGCTTGCAGATATTCTAACTAAACCACTTGATGAGAATACATTCAGTAGATTAGTAAGTGAGTTAGGAATGTTAAATTTTTAGATCCTTAACATCTGCAATAGTAGCAAGGTATGTTGTTTTTAGCTTATAGACTTGATATTCTTGTCAGGATCTATATTTGATTGTTAAATTCTTTAGCTATAACACTTTGCCTTGATAAATTTCAGTATGATAGACTTGTTAATAATCATCAGGATTAGATTTGTATCAGGATGCTGACGTCATCAGTATTGTGTCAGTATCAGGATTGTGAAAATTGTTTCAGATCCTGACGTTTACTTTGTGTAGTAATCTAATTCTGTGATGTGTTAAGTCTATGCCAGCATGTTTTAATATTTGCATACTGATAATTTATACATCATTCAATAATCAAAAGACAAGTAGGTAATAAGAAATTGTATTTTCATTAATTGAAAGCATTACATATATGGAAATGAAATACAACATCTTTTTGTCTAACTTCTACTGATAATTCTATACTTGTCTATTGAAATGAATTCTGAGGTTCAGGACAAGAAGCATCTCAAGAAATCCATCAGGGGATTTGAACAGCTTCGTCTGCTCTTGGATTCCTTGTCTGGGTGACTTGAATGAGAGTAACTAACTTAAATGAATAGCATCTCCATCAAGATCAACCTCAGGCTCTCGGCCAAATTCTTCATCCTCAAGTTTTGAGGAGGTTAGGGAAAGATTGTATCCAACAGATGGATGTTCTAGGAGAAACCTCTGGATATTATCTGAAACTAATCCATCCATGATTAGTTCGATGAGAAGAGTAATCTTTTCAAAGAGATGATCAAGAACATGATGTTCATCGACTGTGAAGAATCTAAAGAATGGATTTGAATGGAACTTTGGGTTGAGAAGCATTGTTGAGAAGAAAAGAAATTGAAAGGTTTATGGAGAATGGCATAAGGCGTCTGTTTCTTTTAAAGAAAGACGTGAGAAGCTGAACAGTCACTTGGAAGTTTTAATTAAGTCAGATGCTAATTATTGCGTGTGACTGTATTTCTTGTTTACAAGAAATGTTGAATATATCTATTCAATTGATTTTTGTTCAGATTAATTGTTTATTTCTTTTTCAGATAAAAGAAAGATGCCACGTGGAAATTCCATATTAAGTCTCTAGAATCAGGATGATATTGATCAGGATTTCATGTGTGACCATCAGGATTTGAGAATTATCATATTTTTAAATCACATTGTATTTTGTGACAATTTTGATGGGAGATCAACAGGAAAAAGAAGCTGATCAGTATTGATTTTTATCTTGATAATACCCTGATTTATTTCATGAAAATCAATTTTGGATTTTATTTTCCAAAAATCGTGGGTAACCGCATTTTTCAGGGACTGACACCTGTCAATCTACGTGTCAACGTGGGATAATGGTCTGAAAGATTTGTGAAATATATTGTTTTGAAACTCTAATCGTGTAATTGCTTTCTCTAATTTAACATTCTCTAAAGCAAAAACACTCTTGAGTTTTCAAAATCACTAATCCATTTCAAGAATTTTTCAAGTTCTTTTCAGATCAAAAATGGCAGCTCAAAGAAGATTACCTAAATCAGTAGCCTTCAAGTTTGGTGACTTCGATTTTATGACAAACAATCATGTAGCAGCTATCACCAACAAGGAAGGAGTATTAACTGATTTTCATCCAATCATGGACTTTCTGGCGTATGGACCATTAAGTTATGCATTGACAGCATCTCCACAAATTAATCAAGCAGCTGTTTCACAAGCTTGGGAGAATGCTGAGGTAATTGATTCTACTCAGAGTCAATCAGGTAAGATTGTTCTACACTTAGGACAAGACTCATTTGATATTACTGAATCTGTTGTTAATTCAGTACTTCACTTACCTGTTAGTTTGATTTATGAGAATGTACCATCTGATGATAATGTGAGAACTATGTTGTCTGAATTAGGTTATAGTGGACCTCTAGACAACATGAGCCAGTTGAATAGGTCTTTTCTTAGAAAGGAATGGTCTTTCTTCTTTGATCAAATTGCTAAATGTTTTACTGGTAAATGTAGTTCTTTTCAGCAAATTACTTCTGTTACATCACATATTGCTTATAGTTTGCTTTATGACAGAGTAATTAACATTGGTCACATTATCTTAAGTCAGATAAGTATTAAACTTGGGTTAAGAGATCAAAACAGGAAAATGGTTTATTATCATAGATTTATGCAAATGTTTATTAACCATTTTATTCCTGATTTTGAAGCTAGATTTGGTAGGGAACATTGTGTTTCTTCTTATGTACAGCAAAAGAGAATTTTCTCTGACATTATAAAGAAGGACAATGAAAAGAATCTAGATGAAATACCTGCAATTCATTATCCACATCATGTTCAGGTAATTCTTAAAACTCATCTTCCTACTCTCTACAATTCTTCTTTCTTTTGTGGTGAAATGGCTCAGGAATCTCATTTGGAAGAGAACCCACCTGTGTCTACCCAAGTAGCCCAAAACATTATAGTCTCTGAAACAATTCAAGAACCAAATTTTGATCCACAGCCTATTGTTTCAAAGAAACCAACCTCTGGTGTTTCTCAAAAGACATCAGTTGTAAGGAAGAGAAGATTTGTTGTGTCAAGTAGTAGTAATTCTAGTGAAGATGATGATGATTTAACTCTTGCTGAGAGAGCAGATTTGAAGGCTGCAATTCAACTTTCTCTGTTAGCACAAAGAGATGAAAAACCTAGTCACAGCCAGACTGCAGTCTCCCAAAAGGCTGTAGTTCTTAAAAAGGGAAAATAGTTACTGGATATTGTCTCTCAAAAGACTGTGTCTATTGAACAAAGATCTCATCCCAAGATCACTTCTGTGTCTACACCTCTTGAGTCTTCTCAGGATAAATCTTTTGCTCACTATACCAGGAGAACAAGGAGAAAGATTCAATTGTCACCTACACACACAGAGTCTAGTCCAACTAATATCATGCATGTCTCTACAAATGAAGCTACAATCAAGTCAGCAAATGACCATAGAGATCTGGATATTGATTCTTCATGGGAAACTACATTATCATACAGACTGGCTATGGGACTAATTTCTCTCAAAGTAAAGTTGTCAAGGCCTGTTCTAGATTTTCTGGTTGAAAGAGTACCAAAACTTTTATTTCCAGATGAATATGGACTTCTACATCAAAGACTTGACTTAATGAAGATGTATTTCTATGTATCTGTCAGAAGACAATTAGTCAAGAAATTTGGACTCTCGAAGCATGTTGCACTTCAATCACTACATGCATATTTATTTGACAAGGATGTCATTATTGAAGATGCTTCAGCTCAAGGTGAACAACAGGAGGAAGTAGATAGAGGAATGCAGTCAACAGAAGATACTATTGCACTAGTGGTGAATAGTAGGAAAGATCAGATCACAGTCACTGCAACACAAGAACCATCTAGTCAGAGGTTGGATGACTCAGGAACTGTGATAGCTGATGCTGAAAGGACTTCTGTGATGACTGAAATTGTAAGTGAGAAACCCTATGATATGGGAGGAATGACTTTGGTTGATTTTTCTGAAGATAAAACAAATTTTGTTCAGTCAGAGTCTATCTACCTTGAGGGTGAGTCTCAGCAAACAACACTTAAAGACGGTGACATACTAACTAGGGTGTCTAATGAAGTATTACTGAAGACATCAGAGTCTAGTAAAGAACCTCAAAGTGGTATACTGGAGCCTGTAGTCTCTGGAAGGAAAGAAGATGATTGTATGGGTTCAGAGACTATAGCAGCTCACTCCTTGGAGAAAACCTCAAGCCCCTTGCCATATGAGGAACCCTCTCTCCATGTGAGTTCAGGTATAAAAACTCCTTTTAAACCCTATTTTTCTGTAGGTCATGAGAGCACTTATCCAAATTTGAGTGATACACTTGAAAAGATGGACTTAGATCCACAATTTGAGCGGCTGGCTCCTGACCAGGCAAAAGGTGAGGTAGAAAGAGTGTTGACTTTAGTAAGTCAAAGTGAGAATGAGGGTATGGATGATCAACTCCATCGTGAGGGAGAGAAAATTAGGAAACCATCATTTGATTTCTGGGATCAGGTTTTTCCTGAATTTTGGTCTGAAAATTTGGGTATGGATGCTGGTACTTATTCATTCATCAAAATGTATCAGAAGAATGACCTAGCATATCACAATGCAAAGCCAGAAGTTAAAGCTCAAAAGAAAAACGAGAGGCTTGCATGAATCATTAACAGAAGAGGTGCCAGGATAAAGCAATCTCTTGATACATATGTACCAGATGAAGTTCCTAATGATCCTAGTGTTTCTTTGTATGTACTTCCAATATCAGCTAGAATTGAGATATCTACAGTCTCTGATCACTCTAAGGAGGAGTCAGGATTTGAAGATATTAGTACACAGAATACTGGTGAAGGAGATGATGATCATGTTTCAGCTCCAGATAAGAAAGATGAAGATGTTGATACTTCTAATCAGGTTTTATTACTTGAATATCATACAACTCAAGCAACTTCTTCTACAAGACTTGAAGATACAGTTCTTTCTGATTCTGATTCTGAAGATACTAGAAGCACTTCCAACATTGAAGTTCATTCTGATATTTTGAAAGATATTAAGAATTCTCAAATTGCTATGCAAACAAGACTTCAATCACTTGAAGATAACCAAGTCACAATTATGGAAAATCAAGCAGTTCTGATTAATATCATTTGTTTTGTTTCTGAATCTCTTGGAATTAATGTTGCTGATGTCAAAAAGGGGGAGATAAAGATAATTCAAAGACAACAACAACAAACTGGGGGAGATAAAGAGCAGACAAAGGGAAGTAAAAAGAAGAACTAGGAGTTACAGTGGTGAATCTCAGTTAGCGAGTGGTAAAGGAAGAGCAGCATTAATAGTTAAAATTCTTTCTTCTAAGTACTAGATAAACGTCTACATCTGGGAGGAGGTACTTAACTTCATAATTCTACATTTATAAATTCTATTCTGGTTGTATTGTTATATGTTTTGACATCCATAACTTAGATTTATGCTTCAGATTTTAAAGCATAAATAGGGGGAGATTGTTAGGAATAATTCATAAGTTGTGATGTTAAGAATAGAATTTACACATTATACTTCTTGTAATCCTGATCTTATAAAGGATTTAGCACTGTATATAGGATTTATGTGTAAAACAGTTATCTGTATAGTTTAGTCAGGAATGAACAGTGTATCGGAGACTAAATGTCAGGAACAAAGAACAAATCCTGATGACGGTCTAATACTGATGATGATCAGATACTGATGCAAGATGAAATCCTGATATCAGTCGTGTTACTGATGATGTCATTGTGGATGCTACAGAAACTAGCAAGTGCTATAAAACAGGATCGTTGTTTGAAGAACAAGGAAGAAGATATTATGAAGGAAAGAGTTTTCTGTTGAAGGAAACTATCGACTAGAAGACAGAACATTGTCATGTATAGATTATATCTTTCTGTTATTAGTTGATAGGTAGCATTATAAATACTCTCTCTATATCATTGTAAAAAGTGTTCATAAGGTTTGTAATCGTGAGTATACGAGAGTACAAACAGAGAGAGAGATTTGTATTGTCAGCAGCTGCTAAAGGTATTTGTACACCTTTGGTAGAGTTTGTATTTGATCTTATTAATACAAACAGAGTTTGATTCATTCGTTTATTCTTGTTTATATAATCAAGCAAAAATCAGACACGATTATATAACTTGTATTCAACCCCCCCTTCTACAAGTTATTTGAGTTAACAATTATCCTCAATCAAAACATCTTCCTCAAGAAAAGACTCAATTGCACTATCCTCAAGATTTGACCATGAAACCACCTTATCAACCAGCACCTTAGAATCCCAGAGATCAGCCAAGCCTAGTGACTCACACTCTTTCTCATCATCAATATCCACCACAGGTTCTGACAAAACAGAATGTTCTTCTTTTTCTGTAGGGTCTTGATCTTGAATTTCTTCTTCATCCTCAATTGCTGAATTCTGAGTGTTATGGCATTAACCTGCTCCATGCCATCTTATTTTCCTGGATTCACCTCTATGGCACTAGGAAGAACTCCCTGCGGTCCGTTGAGAAAGGCACTTGCAATTTGCGCAATCTGATTCTCCAATGTCTTGAGAGATACCGCCTGAATTTTAATCATCAACCTCAATTCATCCAATTCAGATTTTTCATTCAAAGATTGACCATCATCCCCATGAAACTATTGCTGCTGAAAATCTTGATTGTTGCTCCAGCCGAAATTGGGATGATAGGTGGCTGGAGCTGGTTGCAAAGATTGCTGGAAGTTGCTCACAAACTGTACCGATTCAGAAGATATGACACATTGACTCGTCTCATGTGCCCCCTCACATAGCTCACAAACACTAGCAACTTGAGGCACCCCATGCTTTGACATAGAATCCAATTTCTTATTAACTGCCTCTAGCTGAGCTGCTAGAGCTGTGACTGTATTAACTTCCAGAATTCCTGCTAATTTGCCTTGTGATAATCTCTGAGTTGGATTCTGGTATTCATTCGCAGCCATCATCTTAATTAACTCATAAGCTTCCGCATAGCTCTTAGCCCACAAAGCTCCACCAGATGCTGCGTCTAGCATGGGTCTTGACTGTGCACCCAAACCATTATAAAAGCAGTTAATCACCATCCAATCAGGCATCCCATGATGTGGACACTTCCATAGCATCTCCTTATATTGCTCCCAAGCCTCGCACAAAGATTCTTCAGACTGCTATGAAAATTGAGTAATAGCGTTCCTGATTGCTGCGGTCTTTGACATGGGGAAAAATTTAGTGAGAAATCTCTGAGCAAGATCCTCCCATGTCAAAATAGAACCTGCTGGTAGAGAGTGCAACCATCCCTTAGCTTTATCCCTCAAAGAGAATGGGAAAAGTCTCAATTTGATAGCATTGCGTAGAGAGTGCATGTTAGGATCTTCAGTCGGAGCACCCCCAAACTGAACCGAATTCTGCACCATCTGAATTATGCTAGGCTTGATTTCGAAAGTGTTAGCTGCAATAGCTGGCCTGACAATGCTAAATTGGACGTCATTGATCTTTGGTTGAGAATAATACATCAATGCTTTCGCTGCTGCTGCTAGTTCTCCCATTGCTACCTACAACACATAAAACTAAACAACTATGTAAGAAACAATCCGAGTCAGTGAACTCTAACGACCACTGATGACAAGCACATAAACTAAAAATAAAACACCGACGATCCCCGACAACGGCGCCAAAAACTTGTTAACACTAAATCACGCAAGCGTACGTGGTCACAAGTAATATATGAATAAGTCAAGTTGGTTCCCACAGAGATCTGGTAATGGTTTTAATTCAGTAGATGTACCTATGCAACAATGTATGATTATTATTCACTGCTAAGACAATTAACAAATTTGGATTTTGATTATCTAAATTAACTAAGAAATAAATTAACTAAGAATTAATTATCTAATGAAAATTAAAATCGAATTACTTCTACAAGAGTAAACATGGGATCCTAACTTCATTAAATACTTCGCTTAGAGTTGATGTCTTTAATCAATGCATGTGATGGTTATGATATCTGATCAGACAACACGAAACAAGTAAACACTACTTCTCAGTATACGAATACCAAACTAAACATACATCCATAAAAGAGATAGAAGATGAATAGACACCAATTATGCTTAGACCCTATATCTCTATATAATTTGAAAACATAACGGTTGAAGAACAAGTTATCCATATTGATCACATAGGGCAGCATAATATCTCTATTTACGCCACAAATCATGATGTTAAAACATCAACCTATCCTATGCTAGCATGGCAAGTTCTAAATCTCAAGATCCACTCTCGTTTCACAAGAGATTAACAAATTAGATGTTCGCGACGCATCTAAACACATGAAGCATAACCATACGAGGATATCAAGAATTCACCACACATAAATCTTTTAAGCAATCAAAGTACTTGATATGGGCTAAAAGTAAGCCCTAAAGACACATTTAATGTGGCATTAATTAGACCTAGAATGGTCCAAATGTGGGGCCCACCAGATGGGCCCAAATCCTAATTACAATATTAATTTCGTAATTAATATTAAGGGTAATAATCAGCTCAGCAATAAGAGTCAAACAAGGATATTACTCTTGCCTGACTTAGCCTCCAAGATACATATGTACCAGATGAAGTTCCTAATGATCCTAGTGTTTCTTTGTATGTACTTCCAATATCAGCTAGAATTGAGATATCTACAGTCTCTGATCACTCTAAGGAGGAGTCAGGATTTGAAGATATTAGTACACAGAATACTGGTGAAGGAGATGATGATCATGTTTCAGCTCCAGATAAGAAAGATGAAGATGTTGATACTTCTAATCAGGTTTTATTACTTGAATATCATACAACTCAAGCAACTTCTTCTACAAGACTTGAAGATACAGTTCTTTCTGATTCTGATTCTGAAGATGCTAGAAGCACTTCCAACATTGAAGTTCATTCTGATATTTTGAAAGATATTCAGAATTCTCAAATTGCTATGCAAACAAGACTTCAATCACTTGAAGATAACCAAGTCACAATTATGGAAAATCAAGCAGTTCTGATGAATATCATTTGTTTCTGAATCTCTTGGAATTAATGTTGCTGATGTCAAAAAGGGGGAGATAAAGATAATTCAAAGACAACAACAACAAACTGGGGGAGATAAAGAGCAGACAAAGGGAAGTAAAAAGAAGAACTAGGAGTGACAGTGGTGAATCTCAGTTAGCGAGTGGTAAAGGAAGAGCAGCATTAATAGTTAAAATTCTTTCTTCTAAGTACTAGATAAACGTCTACATCTGGGAGGAGGTACTTAACTTCATAATTCTACATTTATAAATTCTATTCTGGTTGTATTGTTATATGTTTTGACATCCACAACTTAGATTTATGCTTCAGATTTTAAAGCATAAATAGGGGGAGATTGTTAGGAATAATTCATAAGTTGTGATGTTAAGAATAGAATTTACACATTATACTTCTTGTAATCCTGATCTTATAAAGGATTTAGCACTGTATATAGGATTTATGTGTAAAACAGTTATCTGTATAGTTTAGTCAGGAATGAACAGTGTATCGGAGACTAAATGTCAGGAACAAAGAACAAATCCTGATGACGGTCTAATACTGATGATGATCAGATACTGATGCAAGATGAAATCCTGATATCAGTCGTGTTACTGATGATGTCATTGTGGATGCTACAGAAACTAGCAAGTGCTATAAAACAGGATCGTTGTTTGAAGAACAAGCAAGAAGATATTATGAAGGAAAGAGTTTTCTGTTGAAGGAAACTATCGACTAGAAGACAGAACATTGTCATGTATAGATTATATCTTTCTGTTATTAGTTGATAGGTAGCATTATAAATACTCTCTCTATATCATTGTAAAAAGTGTTCATAAGGTTTGTAATCGTGAGTATACGAGAGTACAAACAGAGAGAGAGATTTGTATTGTCAGTAGCTGCTAAAGGTATTTGTACACCTTTGGTAGAGTTTGTATTTGATCTTATTAATACAAACAGAGTTTGATTCATTCGTTTATTCTTGTTTATATAATCAAGCAAAAATCAGACACGATTATATAACTTGTATTCAACCCCCCCTTCTACAAGTTATTTGAGTTAACAATTATCCTCAATCAAAACATCTTCCTCAAGAAAAGACTCAATTGCACTATCCTCAAGATTTGACCATGAAACCACCTTATCAACCAGCACCTTAGAATCCCAGAGATCAGCCAAGCCTAGTGACTCACACTCTTTCTCATCATCAATATCCACCACAGGTTCTGACAAAACAGAATGTTCTTCTTTTTCTGTAGGGTCTTGATCTTGAATTTCTTCTTCATCCTCAATTGCTGAATTCTGAGTGTTATGGCATTAACCTGCTCCATGCCATCTTATTTTCCTGGATTCACCTCTATGGCACTAGGAAGAACTCCCTGCGGTCCGTTGAGAAAGGCACTTGCAATTTGCGCAATCTGATTCTCCAATGTCTTGAGAGATACCGCCTGAATTTTAATCATCAACCTCAATTCATCCAATTCAGATTTTTCATTCAAAGATTGACCATCATCCCCATGAAACTATTGCTGCTGAAAATCTTGATTGTTGCTCCAGCCGAAATTGGGATGATAGGTGGCTGGAGCTGGTTGCAAAGATTGCTGGAAGTTGCTCACAAACTGTACCGATTCAGAAGATATGACACATTGACTCGTCTCATGTGCCCCCTCACATAGCTCACAAACACTAGCAACTTGAGGCACCCCATGCTTTGACATAGAATCCAATTTCTTATTAACTGCCTCTAGCTGAGCTGCTAGAGCTGTGACTGTATTAACTTCCAGAATTCCTGCTAATTTGCCTTGTGATAATCTCTGAGTTGGATTCTGGTATTCATTCGCAGCCATCATCTTAATTAACTCATAAGCTTCCGCATAGCTCTTAGCCCACAAAGCTCCACCAGATGCTGCGTCTAGCATGGGTCTTGACTGTGCACCCAAACCATTATAAAAGCAGTTAATCACCATCCAATCAGGCATCCCATGATGTGGACACTTCCATAGCATCTCCTTATATTGCTCCCAAGCCTCGCACAAAGATTCTTCAGACTGCTATGAAAATTGAGTAATAGCGTTCCTGATTGCTGCGGTCTTTGACATGGGGAAAAATTTAGTGAGAAATCTCTGAGCAAGATCCTCCCATGTCAAAATAGAACCTGCTGGTAGAGAGTGCAACCATCCCTTAGCTTTATCCCTCAAAGAGAATGGGAAAAGTCTCAATTTGATAGCATTGCGTAGAGAGTGCATGTTAGGATCTTCAGTCGGAGCACCCCCAAACTGAACCGAATTCTGCACCATCTGAATTATGCTAGGCTTGATTTCGAAAGTGTTAGCTGCAATAGCTGGCCTGACAATGCTAAATTGGACGTCATTGATCTTTGGTTGAGAATAATACATCAATGCTTTCGCTGCTGCTGCTGGTTCTCCCATTGCTACCTACAACACATAAAACTAAACAACTATGTAAGAAACAATCCGAGTCAGTGAACTCTAACGACCACTGATGACAAGCACATAAACTAAAAATAAAACACCGACGATCCCCGACAACGGCGCCAAAAACTTGTTAACACTAAATCACGCAAGCGTACGTGGTCACAAGTAATATATGAATAAGTCAAGTTGGTTCCCACAGAGATCTGGTAATGGTTTTAATTCAGTAGATGTACCTATGCAACAATGTATGATTATTATTCACTGCTAAGATAATTAACAAATTTGGATTTTGATTATCTAAATTAACTAAGAAATAGATTAACTAAGAATTAATTATCTAATGAAAATTAAAATCGAATTACTTCTACAAGAGTAAACATGGGATCCTAACTTCATTAAATACTTCGCTTAGAGTTGATGTCTTTAATCAATGCATGTGATGGTTATGATATCTGATCAGACAACACGAAACAAGTAAACACTACTTCTCAGTATACGAATACCAAACTAAACATACATCCATAAAAGAGATAGAAGATGAATAGACACCAATTATGCTTAGACCCTATATCTCTATATAATTTGAAAACATAACGGTTGAAGAACAAGTTATCCATATTGATCACATAGGGCAGCATAATATCTCTATTTACGCCACAAATCATGATGTTAAAACATCAACCTATCCTATGCTAGCATGGCAAGTTCTAAATCTCAAGATCCACTCTCGTTTCACAAGAGATTAACAAATTAGATGTTCGCGACGCATCTAAACACATGAAGCATAACCATACGAGGATATCAAGAATTCACCACACATAAATCTTTTAAGCAATCAAAGTACTTGATATGGGCTAAAAGTAAGCCCTAAAGACACATTTAATGTGGCATTAATTAGACCTAGAATGGTCCAAATGTGGGGCCCACCAGATGGGCCCAAATCCTAATTACAATATTAATTTCGTAATTAATATTAAGGGTAATAATCAGCTCAGCAATAAGAGTCAAACAAGGATATTACTCTTGCCTGACTTAGCCTCCAAGATACATATTTCAACATGGAAATTGGTTCCTACATACTAGGATCTGGAACCTTCTTCTAGACGGTGACTTGCCCACCAAGTCACCTAACCCTACTACGATTCTAAGGCTTCTCAGCCTATATAAAGGGTCTGACCCCTCATTCTCAGAACTACGTTTTGGCTTAATCCTCGAATAAGGACATGCAAGCCACTACGTCCTAGGTGAGCTCTCGCCGCCATAGCCTCGAGGGCACCATCGCCTAGAACTACGTCTTGGCTTGATTCTCAATAACGAGATACGTAGGCACTCTGTGAGGACCGATTAGTCCCGAACACGGAAACATCCATTAAAGCTCGAAGCTCACCAACCCTAGCATTAAATACAAATCGTAACCTAGTTTTTATTCCACAACATTTGGCGCCGTCTGTGGGAAGAAGACATCAACCATGGTTCAAACAAGAAGAACAACGTTGACTACCACCGATCCTATTCCTCTTAGCTCTGCTCCGCCCACCACGGATCTGGTGCCCCCAACGACCGGGATGATCGTTCAACATCAAGTTTCTCAACCCCTAGGGATGACTTCCCATGTTGAGAGTACGTTACCTCCGATCGTCCACACAAATCTAGGGACTAATCCCCTTCAGATGGTGGTTTCTCCCTTGATTGTAGATCCCAACAACCCTCCACAAGGGGTCCAGATCCACACTACGGATCTCCCCGTGAATACCAACCCGATGTATGGGCTGCCTAACTACCCTCCTACTCAAGGAGCTGGATCAAGTGGTTATGCCCTGCATATCCGAGATCGAGAGTATCGTGACTACTCTGGTCCCTATACTGATGAATCGTCTTCTGATGATGACTATCGTGAAGAAGCCCCAAGAAGGCGACGAGCTAGCAGAGAACCCCGAAGGAGTCATCAAACTATCTATGATGGACCCCTCGACAACTGCGGAAAGGATCAAGGCTCATGAAGCCAAGATCTTAAGATTAAAGGAAGCTATGGCAAGAGAACAAGCTAGGTTAAATCAGACTCAACCTCCTCCAACATCAGGACCGATTCCCTTTATAGATCTGGAGAGGCCTTCAAGAAGGCAAAGAAGGGTTGATGCCCCAACCGGAAAAACAACGAGGGTGGAAACCCCCAAGAGCAACCCCAAGGATCTGATGCCACTTGGGGATCCTGATGATCCCACACCCCCGTTTACTGAGGAGGTGATTAATGCTCGTATCTCAAAGAAGTTTAAGATGCCGACAATTAAGGCATATGATGGAACGGGTGATCCCGCAAACCACGTTAGGACATTCTCAAACGCACTATTGTTGCAGCCTGCAAGTGACGCTTTGAAGTGCAGGGCGTTCCCTCAAACTTTGTCGGGCATGGCTCAAAGATGGTACAACCGGTTTCCTGCAAACTCAATTGGCTCTTTCAAGGAGTTAAGTGCTGCCTTTGCTAGTCAGTTTATCAGCGGGAGAGTTCATGAGAAAAGCTCTGCATCTCTTATGTATGTGGTACAAGGAAAGAATGAAAATCTGAGAGATTACCTCAAGAGGTTCACTAAAGAGACGTTGAATATCACTGATTTGGAGAATAAGGTGGCCATGGTAGCCCTGGAACACGGAACCACTGATCTATTCCTTAAAAGGTCATTGGCAAAGCATCCTCCTAAAAACATGGCTGAGCTCCAACGAAGGGCTGACAAGTACATTAAAGCTGAAGATAGCATGAAGAAAGAAGCCACAGTAAGTGGAGGAGGAGGTAACAACGACTCCAAGAAGCGAAAGCAAGACCAGGAGTATGATGACCAGGAGTATGATGCTAGGGACAAGTATCCCCGAACTAGCGAAGACTCCGACTATGCCCCTAAGAAGAACCGAGGACCAAGGTTCACTGAGTATGCAAGGTTGAATACTCCTAGGAGTCGAATCTTGTTGGACATTGAGAAGGATAAGGATTTCCGATGGCCAAAGCCACTCAAGGGTGATCCCGCAAAGAGAAACAAGAATCAGTATTGTAGATTCCACAAAGATGTGGGGCATGACACTAATGATTGCAAGCAACTCAAAGATGAGATTGAGTTTTTGATTCGTAGAGGGAAACTGAGCCACTTCACTAAGGGTGACGACCGTGGTAATCAGATAAGAGAGTATGATAGGAGGGATGACGATCAAGATCGCAACCCACAGCCCCGAGGGCCAGTAATCAACATGATCTCAGGAGGCCCGACTGCGGCCGGCACATGATCTCAGGAGGCCCGACTACGGCCGGCACAACAAGGAATTCTCGAAAGGCTTATGCCAGAGAGGTGATGCACATTGTGGGAGAAGCCCCGAAACGTGCTAGGACTGAAATAGTGATTGGTTTTGATGACTCAGAATTGGAAGGGGTGAAGTTCCCCCATGATGACACGTTGGTTATAACCCCTGTGATTGGGAACTCAGAAGTGAAGCGAGTCTTGATAGACAATGGAGCTTCTATTGATATTCTGTTTCATGATGCGTTTGTAAAGATGGGATACACCGACTCTCAGCTTACCCCAACCAATATGCCAATCTACGGATTTAATGGGGTAGAGTCCAAAGTTGAAGGAACTTTTCAGTTACCCATGACTATTGGGCAAGAACCTAAGGAGGCTACCCAGATGCTGAATTTTCTGGTGATTAAGGCATCCTCGACTTATAATGCAATCCTTGGAAGGACTGGACTTCATGCGTTCAAGGCTATAGCCTCAACCTACCATATGAAAATCAAGTTTTCGACCAGGAATGGTGTTGGAGAACATAAAGGTGATCAAAAGATGGCACGAAGTTGTTATGAAGCCTCGTTAAGGCCTGACGGAGTCGGGGGGCAGGTCCTTCCGATTGAAGACATGAATGTCCGCAGTGATAAGGAGCACCAAGAAAGGCCAGTAGAGGAGATCACACATAAGCCTCGAACAGCCATTAAGGCTAAGGCATCAACTGACTTCATGGTTCAATGTACCATTGGTAACCAAGAAATCGGGGGGCAGGAGGTAGTACCCCAAGCAGGAAGTGAACTTCAGAATAAGAATGATGAGACCAGAAGGAATGGTGGGCGCTCTATTTTGATGGAGCATCAAAAACAAAATCAAGTTAAACAAAATCAAGTGATACAGGCCTAGTCTTGCAATGCCCCGATGGGCTCAAGTTATCCTAGTAGGACTTAGCTTCATCTAGTAGAAGCAGAAATAAGGTTCATTGAAACCATTGCAGAGCATGTTGCTCCGAGTAGGACAGTAGTACTATGTAAGGGTTAAACCCATTTCAAGTTATTAATGCAAGTTTGATTTCCATTCATTGATGGAGTAATTTTATGTACCGAGCACCCGATGAGTGCAAGTCAAGGATGACCAAGTACCAAAAATAAAAGAATACACGAATGGAAAACAAACAAATGCATAGGTGAAGATCCTGAAGGGTCAAGAGTTGGGTTACAATGTAACCAAGTAAGAGTTTAAGTCTGTAAAGGACCCTGAATAAAAGAAAAGAAGATAAAAGCCATATGCAACAGTCAAAGCCATGAAAGGCCGAGGATGTTAAGGACTAGCTACTCTTCAATACTTATTAAGTACCTGGATTAAGGATCCAAGGATGAAGGCCAATAGATAACCTTAAGCAGGGATTAATAAGTTCAAGCAAGCTCTCGTCTCAGAAATTTAAAAGGCAAGAAGCCAACAGGATTGCATTTATCGAAATCTAAATCGAGGAATCAACCCCGAATCCTAGGTTGAAGAACAGAAGCTGTTAGCCATGAAGGCCAAGATTAGCCATGAAGGCCAAGATTAGTCATGAAGGCCAAACTTGAGGGGGTCATGAACCTCCAATTAAGATCCAAAGGTTGAAACTTCATGTTGACTTGAAAACCAAGATGTAATTTTGAAAACCTCCTAGAGAAGGTTCAAGACCTCGTGGGGCTAACCAGAAACCCCCTGGCCTTGGACCGGCAGCTCTGATAGATATTTCGGTAATTTAAAACACCCTTGAGATTGAAAACCCTTGATTTCAAACTTTGGCGTTCAACCTTCGAACATCGACGTTCAACACCCAAGACAAAGACAATCATTGAAGCCATGACGGCCAAGCGAGCTGAGAAGTTACTTATATGGGAGCATCTTTGAAAGAACCCCTGAAGGGCAAGATGATAGCATTCTTGCAAGAAAATAGTGATGTGTTTGCTTGGACAGCAGCTGATATGCCAGGGATTGATCCCCAACTCATAACTCACAAGTTGAATGTTGATCCTGGGTGGAAGACAATAAAGCAGGAAAAAAAAAGGAACTTTGCTCTTGAAAGGCAGGAGGCCATTAAACAAGAAGTTGACAAGCTCTTAGAGGCTGGGTTTAGTAAAGAGATTCAGTTTCCTGAATGGTTAGCTAACCCTGTTATGGTCAAGAATGCAAATGGAAAATGGAGAATGTGTATTGACTTCACTGATTTAAATGACGCATGCCCAAAGGATTGCTTCCCTCTGCCAAGGATTGACACCATGATAGATGCCACAGCTGGGCATGAGATGTTGAGTTTCATGGATGGTTTCAGTGGTTATAATCAGACTAAGATGCACAAGGATGACATCCCAAAGGTATCTTTCGTAACTGACTTTGGTATTTTCTGTTATCTTGTTATGGCTTTTGGTCTAAAGAATGCAGGAGCTACCTACCAACGATTGGTGAATAAGATATTCGCCCATCTGATTGGAAAAACCATGGAGGTCTATGTTGATGACATGTTAGTCAAGAGCCTACTCAAGGCTGACCATATCAAACACCTCAGAGAGGCATTCGAAGTGCTGAGGCACCACAAGATGATGTTGAATCCAAACAAGTGTGCTTTTGGTGTTGGATCAGGAAATTTTTTGGTATTGATGGTTTCCAAGAGAGGCATAGAAGCCAACCTGGACAAGATCAAGGCAATTCTGGATATGGAACCACCCCGTTCTGTGAGGGATGTACAGAAGCTAACTGGCCGAGTTGCGGCCCTAGGGAGATTCATCTCCAAGTCTGGTGACAAGTGTTTGCCTTTCTTTCAGGCATTGAAGAAAGTGAAAAATTTTGAATGGACTGATAAAAGCCAAGAGGCCTTTGAACAATTGAAAAAGCACATGGCTGAAGCCCCGCTGTTGGCCAAGCCAAGTCCCGGAGAGACTCTTTATCTGTACCTAGCAGTATCTGAACAAGCATTGAATGCCGTCCTCATTAAAGAAGAGAACAAGGTGCAGAGACCTATCTACTATGTGAGCAAGGTTTTGCATGGAGCTGAGTTGAATTACTCAACCATAGAGAAGTTTGCATTGGCTTTGGTAACGGCCTCAAGGAAGCTACGACCATACTTCCAATCGCACAAAATTGAAGTCCTGACGGACCAGCAGTTAAGGAACATATTGCATAGCCCAAAGGCCAGTGGAAGGCTAATCAAGTGGGCGATTGAGTTGGGAGAATTTGATATCAAGTATAAGCCTCAGACAGCCGTCAAGGCTCAGGCATTGGCTGACTTCGTGGTTGAATGCACCATTAACAACCAAGAAGTCGGGGGGCAGGAGATGATAATCACCCCTGAGAATGGAGATAAAGATGAAGAACTGGTAGCTAATCAGAAGGAATATTGGGTGCTCTATTTTGATGGAGCATCAAAAACAAAATCTAGTGGTGCAGGTTTGGTTTCGCAAAGCCCCAATGGGTTCACAGTCGAATATGCTTTGAAGTTGGACTTTCCGACAACCAATAATGAAGCTGAGTATGAAGCCTTGATAGCTGGTTTAGGCTTGGCTAGAATTATGAGGGTCAAGAATCTCAAAGTCTGTGGAGATTCAAGATTGGTAGTCTCTCAAGTGAATGGTGAATTTGAGGCCAAGGATGAAACTATGGCAAAATATTTGCGAATTGTGAAGGCTGATATGACTCAGTATGATGAGCGCTATGAGGAGCACATTCCAAGAAATGAGAACATTAAGGCCGATGCCCTATTTAAGTTCACCTCTTCTGAGATAGAAAATTATGCAGAGAGTTTTTACTTCCAGGTCCTGAAGACCCCACCATCGATTCGAAATTGGTAGCACCAGTTGGTGTAAGCTGAAGGATAGACCCTCTCAAAGCACATCTTGAGACTAGTTGGCTCCCTGATAATGCCTTGAAAGCACATAAACTGTTAGTGAGAATGTTGAGATAAGAGGTCCTTTGTCATTCCATACTTAAAATCTTGAATCTCAAATCCCGACACAAAATTTAAGCCTCGATGGCCAACAAGGCTGTCTGCCTCCAATCGAGCTTGTCGTTTGAGTTTAAGGACTCGAACCAAGAGTCGTCAATCAAGTTGAGACCTAAGAAAGGTTATATGAGCATAAGAAAATAAGGTTGGAAACCTAGAATCAAGCTAAAGGGTTGAAAACCAACAAAGGCATACCAGGCCTAAAGTCAAGTGCTAAGGAGCAAGTGAACTACCTGAATGATCAACCGAGAAGGAAGACCTCCTCCATGAGAAACAAGGATGATGTAAGGACTAAAGAACTTCATCACAAGAATGAGAGTCAAGGGTTGATGATAACCTTAAGACCAAGGATTCAGCAAACAAGTTAAAACCCGGAAGGTCACGAAGATTAAGAAACAAGTCGTTTGAGTTCAAGGTTCACGAAACCCTTCAAGGCATAGCAAACACCTCCATCAACATACCAAGACTGATTTTCAATTCTGAGCCAAGGCACGAACGAAGCTGAAGTTAAAATTTAGCACCATTCAGTGCCGTTAGTGTCGCTAGCACCATTTAGTGCCATTTAGCGCCGATTAGCGCCGTTTGAACACGGATGATTTTAGATCCTAGATCCATGATAATAGTTTGAGATCAAGATCAAGATCCTTGATCCTAGAAGTCACGAATGACCAAAATAAAAGTTTGAGATCAAGATCAAGATCCTTGATCCTAGAAGTCACGAAGAACCAAACTGACAACTTAAGATCAAGATCGAGGTTTTTGATCCTTAGGATCACGGATGATTTTGAATCCTAGATCCCTGACGACTGAAGATCAAGATCAAGATTCTTGATCCTTAAGATAATGAAGTCACGAATGACCAAGATAGTAACTTGAAATCAAGATCAAGATTCTTGATCCTCAAAGACCACGGAGGGTTTTCACGTCCGGATCGCTTAGCTAACCGAGAGGCAATCGACCACGGCCGACCACCTTGGTTCGAGCCACCTCCCGACCGACCACCTCTTAAAGAGGGGCTTCAGCCGACCACCTTGGTTCGAGCCACCTCCCGGCCGACTACCTCTTAAAGAGGGGCTTTAGCCGACCACCTTGGTTCGAGCCACCTCCCGGCCGACCACCTCTTAAAGAGGGGCTTCAGCCGACCACCTTGGTTCGAGCCACCTCCCGGCCGACCACCTCTTAAAGAGGGGTTTCAGCCGACCACCTTGGTTCGAGCCACCTCCCGGCCGACCACCTTCAAATCAAGCTCTTCGGCCAACCACGAGCTGGCCCTAGATCCGGCCGATCACGGGTCAGTTCGTGGTCCTGAATCCTGACTTTTTCAGCGGACCTCGGATAGTTTTCAGACCTAGATCTCGACTTTTTCAGCGAATCTCGTATGATTTTCAGTGCTAAAAAGAAGTCAAGATTAGCACAATTTAGTGCCGATTAGCACCATGTAGTGCTGTTTAAGCACCGATTAGTGCCTGTTAGCACAGATTAGTGCCAATTAGCACCATGTAGTGCTGTTTAAGCACCGATTAGTGCTTGTTAGCACAGATTAGTGCCGATTAGCACCATGTAGTGTTGTTTAAGCACCGATTAGTGCCTGTTAGCATAGATTAGTGCCGATTAGTACCGTGTAGTGTTGTTTAAGCATCGATTAGTGCCTGTTAGCACAGTTTAGTGCCGATTAGCACCGTTTAGCACCGATTAGTGCCGTTAGTGCCGTTTTATGCCATTTAGCATCGTTTAACACTGTTTAAACGTTGCTTAAGGCTGATTAGCGCTGTGTAGTGCCGTTTAACACTGATTAGTGTTGTTCAACATCGTCGTAAATGTGTCGGTCGCTCCACGCTTTACGTTAAGATGATATTGTTGAAAATACTCACTTAAGAGTAATAAACCCTGACCCAAGTCTCGAATAAGGCCGTTATAACTTCAAGGAAAACCTGATCAGTTTTCCTAGAAGTTGGGGGGCAAATGATATGGGCTAAAAGTAAGCCCTAAAGACACATTTAATGTGGCATTAATTAGACCTAGAATGGTCCAAATGCGGGGCCCACCAGATGGGCCCAAATTGTGACGCCCCCAAATCTGAGGTCAAATATTCAGGTCGTCACATCATCATCCAACCATATCATACCTGTATTAACTTTACAACTCAACAATACATCCATCCATACCTCAATCTTACATACAAACAAGTTAGAGCCTCAGAAACGATAACCAAAAGTAACACTAACTATTACATTTCATCTGTACAATCCAGAGTCTTACGCAATTCCACTTATACAACTACACTTGAAGACAAGTCTTACTATTACAGTTGAAAACCTATCAGACTACTCTGTAGTATTTATCATGGACTAAATCATCTCCGGGTAATTCTTCTACTCCTCTTCTGCTGGTGCGGAATTAATCGGCCAAATTCTTCCCTTTCTGAAAAGTTTTTATAAAGCAAGAATGAGCTACATAATGCTCAGCAAGTCCACGATTTTGTAATATAATAATGTGGTTTATTTCGAAAACATTCCCAACTATATGGGTATATATCTCAGATTTCAAAACATAATTGGACAATATAAGTGCCCGAGTTTGAATAAAACATCTATACTCACTAAGGAGCTTTAGGATAACATATGAACCCCTTATAAGGTTCCCATTTCAATATATCTCAAGTTTGAAAATATGTACATATGAGTATATCATTTTCGGCAAAATACTCTACGATTAACATACTATACAGGGAATACATCATTGCAAACCTCTTTCCTTCCATTGACTTAGAAGGTTTCTCATACAAAAACATTTCATTCTTTGAAACAATAGCAAGTGTGCACTAACACGTGCCAATCTTTATAGAAAATCTTGCAGTTCTAGATACTGCACGATGTCAATATTTTCTCATCAAAAACCACACTATCGGCAACTTGGCACTTAGGCCCAAGAAGCAGTGTTTGAGTATTTTTCCAAAGTGGAGGATGGGACTTAAAGAAAACATAAAACCTGACAGGGATTGACGATGATCAGTCGCCACATCCGAGTCCGATAATCCGCGGGTCTTCTCTACCGGTAGAAGGATAGAAACTACATCCGTAACTATCCCCGGGTGAAAACTACATCCGTAATCACCCTCGATGAAAACTACATCCGTAATCATCCTTCGGCAACACATGGGCCGGAATAATAATTGATGGACCGCCTGGCTCACGGCCGCTTACACATCCCGGGAATCGTTCGTCAACGGTTCCCACACCTGCCAGAGTCCCTTTTTCTTTTTCTTTTAAAAACCAGATTTTGATTGAAAACAGAGTAGTTGTGGTTCGACATCAGTCGACCGATAATTCTTGAAATCATACAAGAAGCAGAACCTGACCGGGGGTTTTCGAAAATGTTTTGAGTTCGAAAAAGTTCGAGTTTGAAAGTATTAAAAGGTATCTTGGATTAACTTTGTTTTTGAAATAGTGAACAATAATTATTAAATGATATTTTAAGATTTAATATTAATAATTAATAAAATAATTATTTAATAAAATAAACTTTTAATCCAAGATAGGGTTTCGAGTATTTACGAAGATATAATAATAGTTATTTGAATATACGATACCACCCAAATGACCCTTCGGGTTTTCGCAATATAGATACGATATAATAATATACCGCTCCCCGGTCAATAGTATGTACGGACCGCTACGACCTCTATTGCTAAAGTCATTGTCCGAAGAAAACATTTCAATCTAAGTTCAAGGGGTAAAAGCATACATGTACTTGTTCAATCTCAATTGCATCAATACTTCGATAAACATAGCATTTGATATAATTTGAAAACTACAAACACAACAGTGAAAATCCTTGTATATGTATAAGTTTTTGAAAAGTAAACTTGCCTTGGTTTGGTTGGGGTGGTCGAGCGCGTGAATTCGAACGATCTATACATAAACAATAATCGTTCGTTAGTACCTTAACAATTTCTTTCTAATTACGGGGTTTTAAGGGGACACGAAATTAACTTAACGACTTCGTCTTATGACTCCCTAGCCCCACTATAGGTCCATGACATCACTCGTTTACGCTCGTCACTTACTCGACTTAATTTAGTTACCACGTTCGAACCATAACCACTACTCCTAGAATTATGCTCCACTAACGACTTTTTCCCTTGCGCGAAATTTACTCTAGCATTTTTATAAAATCCAAAAATTCATATTTTAATCCAATTCTTTTTGGGTAGCCTTCACCACTGTATTTCCTAGCTTCTCTAATTTTTCCATGATCCCAAATAATTTTTAAGGTGTTTAAACAAGGTTCACAAGGGGGTCACTTTATGCAGTCCATAGTCCAGAAACAAAAATCACTTCTCCGGCCATAACTAAAAATCCACACATCACCTAGCTATGAATCTTACATATCCAGAAACTACATTCAATTATCTTTCCATCAATATAAGGTAGGACATCAGGGGACATCATTTGAGGGTTCAAAATCGTGTCACAATACAGGTCAATGTTCCTGGATAAAATCAGCATGCTCAAATCACTTAGATCAACCATTTTTCACAATTCCACCATACAACCAACACTTAATACACTCAAATCATAGTTCATAACACTCATGGTGACATATATGTTATCCATAATCATAAAAGCCACAATCTCAACATAAAAACTCAAGATCCAAGTCATCCAACACTTATATAACCAAGATTAACTCATACATGCATGGATCTACTACTAAACATTATAAATACTACATAACCAAGAGGGTTTGTGATTTTATACCTTCTTGAGCTCCTAGGGACCTTGGGTAAGCTTTTCACAACACCTTAGATGATCTCCTACAACACTTATAATCCAAGATCTAAAAGAAAATCAAACATGTTTACTATTCACCCAATCTTTAACATTTTATAACTTGAAATTGGGTGGATGAAATGGAGTGAAATTGATAACATACCTTGCCTAAATGGTGTAGATGACCTAGGATTTATGGTGGGAATTATGAGTGATGGGAAATGGGGAAGAAGAATTTTTCTTCTCCCCTTTTTAGCTTAGGCCGAGAGCTTCCTTGGCAAGGGAGGAAGAGAGTGTTTTTGTGTTTTGATTTCTTTGAGTTAGATGAATGATTGTATTAGTGGTTGGGTGATATGTATAATTGTAAGTAGGTGCATGGTACAACATAGGCATGGCTATAAGCATGGCTAGTGGTACTTCTTGTCTCCTCTTTTTGAAAAGCAAGCCAACTAGTTACTATTCCCCTTGCTATTTGGTTCATCTAGTTTGCTTTCCTAACTACTTAGTTGCATGAGCTTGCATGCAATACTACTCCTTGTATTATTATCCTTCCACCAATACTTGTCATTTAATCTTTAATTCGTATCGTATCTTAATTAATCTCTCGTAATAATATTTTGCCGCGTAGAAATTTCCCCTATAATTCCTTAAGTACTAATTGTGTAAATTCCTCTAATGTCCATAATTCATTGTCATGATCCTTAATAAATCTTGTAACACTCTAATCATTCTCAAATCCCAAGTTTTATAAATCTCACTAGCAATAAGACTCCTGCCTTCACAATCTCCCTTCTTATCTTACATAATGAATACAACAACACAGTTTCTCAGACAATCAATTCTATTAATCACAGGGATGACCAGAAAGGTTCCATATTGACATTGCCACAAGATATTAAATAAAATAAAGTATTACCAAAAATTAGGGTTCTTACACAAATCCTAATTACAATATTAATTTCGTAATTAATATTAAGGGTAATAATCAGCTCAGCAATAAGAGTCAAACAAGGATATTACTCTTGCCTGACTTAGCCTCCAAGATACATATTTTAACATGGAAACTGGTTCCTACATACTAGGATCTGGAACCTTCTTCTAGACGGTGACTTGCCCACCAAGTCACCTAACCCTACTACGATTCTAAGGCTTCTCAGCCTATATAAAGGGTCTGACCCTTCATTCTCAGAACTACATTTTGGCTTAATCCTCGAATAAAGACATGCAAGCCACTGCGTCCTAGGTGAGCTCTCGCCACCACTGCGTCCCATGTTGATTCTTCGACATTCTGATTCCTCCACAAGACTCTCACTAGTTTGACAACCTTGTTCCTCAGTACCTGTTCTTTTCTATCCATGATTTCTACGGGTTGCTCTACATATGTCAAGTCTGGTTGCAGATCCACTTGATCATGTTCTATCACATATCGGAAGTTGGTATGATAGGGTCGTAGCATGGACACATGGAATACATTATGTACTTGCTGTAAGCTCGGAGGTAAAGCCAATTCATAGGCTAACTTTCCAACTCGTTTCAAGATCTCAAAAGGTCCAATAAATCTCGGGCTTAGTTTCCCCTTCTTACCAAATCTCATCAATCCCTTCCACGGTGATACTTTTAACATCACAAACTCTCCTACCTCATATTCCTTATCCTTGCGGGACTGGTCCGCATACTTCTTCTGTCTGTCTTGGGCCGCTACCAGCCGTCCTCTTATGAGTTCAATAGTTTCTCTTGTCTGTTGGGCCAGTTCAGGCCCTAATATCTTCCGTTCTCCTACCTCTTCCCAACACAAAGGGGACCGACATCTTCGTCCGTACAAAGCTTCATATGGGGGCATGCCTATACTCGCATGGTAACTGTTGTTGTAGGAAAATTCGATCAATGGCAAGTGGTCGTCCCAACTTCCATTGAAATCTATGGCACATACTCTCAACATGTCCTCGATGGTCTGGATGGTTCTCTCGCTCTGTCCGTCTGTTTGGGGATGGTACGCAGTACTCATGTTTAACTTGGTCCCCACACAATCCTGAAAACTCCTCCAGAACCTGGAGTTGAACCTTGGGTCTCTACCAGATACAATGCTCACAGGAACCCCATGCCTTACCACGATCTCCTTAGATATCTCATGAAATTTGACCATTCGTAATGATGGGTTTCGTAAAAAAAAAAAGCTAATGACTTTTACATACACTCGTCTGTACTGTAGAGAAATGTTGTTCCTCAACGCATACTTTCCTCGACCGGTATTCCTTATCGGTTGGTTTATGATTGAAAATTTCTATCCCACTACTTATACGTTCCTCTTCTACCTTGTTCATAGTATCTGCGTTGAGTCCTTGTATCGTTGGCACGTGAATACTTTGTGGTCGTGTTTTATAATCTGAGACAACGTCAAAACGCACGGTATTCCTCATATTCCTTGGCTTGATTAGCACGCATGTGTTGCCTCCCGTTAGTCGTTACCACTTGCTATGGATACTGTATAGGCTTCGGTATGCGTCGAACCAGTTCAGCTACTATATCCCTCGTTCATTGACTTCTTCGTAATGCAAGAAAAGCGAAACTTCTTCTTTCGTAGTACGCTTTACAAGAGACGGACTTGCGTTCGCATGGTGACGATCGTGATAACAACGTTCATTTCATGGACAAGTTTTTATTCTCGACTGCCCCGTGAAATCTAAGGCACGACACTAAATATAAATTCGATCGTCTGGATAATTCTTCGTCCCTTAAGTCTCTATCTGACGCAATCACTGCAGAAGTTTTATATTGCACCACCATCTCTTCCGTATATAAATCGATAATCTTCTAAATGGAAAGTCTCTCGTAGGTAAATCACTTGGTCCAGCAATTATAAGTCAACTAGGGCCATCTCTTGGCTCGGTCTTCGGCGACCTACTCATGAAATTCATTATAATTCTGTCCACGTTCAAGATTTTCTACGGGCGGAATTGATCCACTAGATCTCTATCATTTTGTTTTTGACATGTTGCGTTTGTACTTAATAGCTTGCCAATACAATTCTTCATATCCGTTTGCCAAACATTCTCTTAATTCTCTGTACATCTTTGTCCTTCCCCATAATTTAGTCATTTTCCTCTAACATTATTCTTTATTGTATATTCTCTATTTTCTTGGTCAATACTGACTGAATTCCAATTTTGAATAATCCCCTCTATAGGTATCGGCCACCACACTGGCCTTTCCTGGGAAATAACAAATTTCTCTATTATACTCCCTGCTCCCTTTCGTCACCTTCTCTTTCTTATGTTTAGTTCTAATATGAAGATATACTTATGGCACTTGTGGAAAACTTTCACACTTTTCTCATAAAGTTAACGTCTCAGTTTTATGCATGAACGCCATCATGACTAATCCCAGACTCACGGTTAGTATATCCCATCCCGTAACCTTTATGTTGTTTAGAAGTATAGGCTATCATCCCCTTTCTACTGCATCAGCACACCTCTTAAACTCTTGAAAGACGCATCATCGTGACTCTCAAAGTCCTCTTCTCATTATAAAGTATAGCTAACAACGAGGTTGTTACTAATCTCTCATATCATTCTTAAAACTTTATTTATTAACCCACAAGGGCTTCTGATTCACTAGTCAATCCACATGATACTACCAGAATTTATAATGTTCACATTAATGTGAAATGCCGACTTTGGTGCAGTACAGAGGTCGATCTGGAGTTGGTGAAACCTTCTCTTTAACCTTATCTTTGAAAAACAACTATGCACTTTAACTAGTCAACAATTCCTCCATTTCCGATAAGGGTTTCAGTTCCCGATGGTATAGGTAAGATGTCATGCGCTCGTCCTCTTTCACAACTGGCGCCAATCAGCCTGAGGCCTGTATGCTGCCGCGATTCCCAATAAACTTGATTAGGTGGTAATCTCGAAGGATCATTGGGATATATCCATGCACCCATTTGCTATTAAGGGCCTTTTAAACTTTACGTCTCGCTATGTGCATCAATCCCTTTTAGCTAAGTAAAGCTTCACATTCTTGCCACGATATTTCTTCCTTTCTTGTCCATCTCACTTCCATGTTAGTTTCCTCTAAGGATAGGTCTTACATCACAATCGATTTGAATTTCTTGGATCAGGAAAAGGCTTGGTAACTTCAGAATTCATTACTATAACATCCTGACAACGGTTGGTAGGAACGTACTCCCAACCACCTCATCATTTCCTATAACTTTCCTCACACTAATATTAAAGGTCTTGTGGTATGCCCCGACATGTTATTTCTACTTTAAATAATTACTCGGCATCACGCTCTGGCTGCACAATTACAACATTTGGTGTGTTTTGGTCTCATATTGGTGCAACGGTTCACAATTGTACCTCCCGTTCACCTTAGAGTAATGAATTTTGGAAGGAATGGTTTTAAAATAACAAGGTCCAATAGATAATTTCAATAAGAATTCCACATTGGATGTTCCAAGAATGTTGATGGTTCCAAATACTAGGAGTCTCGATTTTCGGAGATGTAAGGATGGACAAAAAGAATACAACAAGGTTTATTCCTTCATGTCCTGAAAATTTGGTAATGTGATATCATAGAGAATGTTGCACGAGGGCAATGATTGTTGGATACAAAAGTCATAAGGACGGTCTTTATACAATTCTTACATCTGGTGAATACTTTTCCTCTTGAAAAATAGAGGATCTAAAAAGTCCCATTGATAAAGGTCAACCGATCGAAAGCAATTATACTCCATGACAATAAAAATGAAGCAGTTTATCATTCAAGTAATCTATGGTTTCAAATGAATCTTTATTATATGAATTAAAGAACAGAATACTCAAGTGACATAAAGTCCGATACGAAGATGGGTAGAATTCAAGTTGAGTGGGCGGCCTCACTAGGTCTCAATCAAGTTATTTGTCAAAACTTTCATTATCATACTTTACCACATGCAAAATGCATTGCGGAATTGCTGAATGAATTAAATTGGGAGTTGGACCAGTGAAACAATAACTAGTCCTTTTCAAGAAACACTAGCAACTAGCTAGACAAAATTTGCTAGTTTGCCTGTTTGAGACATCACCACTAGCTAGGACAATTAGCTAGGTGTTCTTCACAACATTACAATTTTGACTAGTTAGAACAATCAACTAGTCATTCATATTGACATATTGACTAGCCAGTTTCAATTGGCTAGAACGGAATTTCAACATCGTAGCCACTGAAGAAACTTTAGGCTACTCGGACAACGAATGGAAATAAGAAGTTATTAAGTTTGAAAAAGAAAACTATAAAATCTGAAGAGAATGTTCAAGGTATCCGAACAATCGATAACCTCTCATCGAATATTACTTACCAGTGAAACGGTCCATCCAAGGGTGCCTCCGTATACATGCTTTATCAGATCTTACAGTAGAATGAAATTTAGAATACTAGTATCAAAATGATATCCTTACTATGATTTCAATGTACGACGCACAATCTCATTTTGAATAGAAGAAAGGATTCATGAGGAATATCTGGATGTTAAACCATCCCTGTTCTCAACGAATTGATAAATATTTATGGGCTCGACTGAAGAGTGCAAGTATGAAAGAAGTAGTCAAATATCAATATTCGTTTAGGAATATTCATTGATTAATTAAGGAACAATTGTTGAACATTCCTTGGATAATTGAAAGGAAGTGTAAATAGTCCTGAGCAGCACGAAATAATTATAAACTTCAAATAGAATACTCGGGGATCAAATAAGATACTTTGGATGAGTCCCGATTCAGAAAAAGTATATCACTGGTGGTTATTCCACAAGTTTGAAGTAGAAGGCTAGAAGGGTTACCTGATATAAACTAATCGAGGTAACATGGTTAGTGAACAGTTTAAAATGAAGTGGTGCACCAGCCGGTAGTTGCCAAAATAAGTTAATAATTATTCATGCATCTCATTATCACCATTATGAGGGTAACTCCATCTCTTCGTCTTCGTAATACAAGACACCAACTAGTACGTCTCTCAATCATCATCTTAAAGTCATTTATCGAGTTAGGGTTTCACAAATATATCTGTCATTTCCGTGCTTTATCTTGAAGGCCAAGCTTCACATCATTTCGGGGACACCTGCTAAGTCCATAGGGTCCTACTTCATGCCTTCCGACAAGAATCACTAGTGGCCAGTTCCCCCTGGGAACAGATCAAAGAGATCTCTCAGGGATCTCAGTGCAGTCCATAGGTTCAGTGGCGGTGTGTGTGCACGTGAACATACGTTACCAACAATATATAGGTTTACAAGTATACATGCGTAGTCTCTGCTAAAATTTCTATCAAAGAATTCCAGTATAGACTCACCGGTCCCTTCTTTTGGTAGACTCTGAGATCACTGTATCGCTCGTTGCAACCATATTCAACTTCACTAGAGTCGCTTTGTTAATTCTGCTTGTTTGTTCACTAAGTTGAACTACCATGCTCTAGCGTCCGAATCATGCGTGGAATTATCTAGCACGCTCGTCTTATGATAACATTCTCGTATAACACATGTAAAATTCGCCATCAAGAGTAATGAAATCCACAACGGCATAGTAACCACCTTTCAGGTAAACCCGTTACTTATCGAAAATTGGATCTTATAGCCAAAGTAAAAGACTTTCATTATTCCAAGTACTAAGTACCCTTAATTATGTAAGGAAGTCTAAACTTATCGATTCTTAAATTGCCGCCTCCTTATAGGCAAACTCTGAAGGACTACGGGCAACAAAATTTATGCCAGCCAAGCCATCCAATCATATTGGCAGTATCGCCTCTACCTCAGCTACTCTTGAGACTTCGCTCTGCTTCCTATATCATTACCTATGATAGGTCACGTACGACTCTCAAATCTCTATTCATCATCCTGAAGGTCTCTAAGGATTCTATCGACCCTAGTATAATACCTCCAGTAAACACTCCAGTCCATTCTACTCACCGGTACCTCTTCCGGTAGTCCAATAATAAGTTTACTACAATCCCTTATGTCATTCTCCTACTTAGACTTAACTCTCCACACTCTCGTTTCTGAGTACTGTAACTTATCTCTCTGATACCATTTCTGTGACGCCCCCAAATCTGAGGTCAAATATTCAGGTCGTCACATCATCATCCAACCATATCATACCTGTATTAACTTTACAACTCAACAATACATCCATCCATACCTCAATCTTACATACAAACAAGTTAGAGCCTCAGAAACGATAACCAAAAGTAACACTAACTATTACATTTCATCTGTACAATCCAGAGTCTTACGCAATTCCACTTATACAACTACACTTGAAGACAAGTCTTACTATTACAGTTGAAAATCTATCAGACTACTCTGTAGTATTTATCATGGACTAAATCATCTCCGGGTAATTCTTCTACTCCTCTTCTGCTGGTGCGGAATTAATCGGCCAAATTCTTCCCTTTCTGAAAAGTTTTTATAAAGCAAGAATGAGCTACATAATGCTCAGCAAGTCCACGATTTTGTAATATAATAATGTGGTTTATTTCGAAAACATTCCCAACTATATGGGTATATATCTCAGATTTCAAAACATAATTGGACAATATAAGTGCCCGAGTTTGAATAAAACATCTATACTCACTAAGGAGCTTTAGGATAACATATGAACCCCTTATAAGGTTCCCATTTCAATATATCTCAAGTTTGAAAATATGTACATATGAGTATATCATTTTCGGCAAAATACTCTACGATTAACATACTATACAGGGAATACATCATTGCAAACCTCTTTCCTTCCATTGACTTAGAAGGTTTCTCATACAAAAACATTTCATTCTTTGAAACAATAGCAAGTGTGCACTAACACGTGCCAATCTTTATAGAAAATCTTGCAGTTCTAGATACTGCACGATGTCAATATTTTCTCATCAAAAACCACACTATCGGTAACTTGGCACTTAGGCCCAAGAAGCAGTGTTTGAGTATTTTTCCAAAGTGGAGGATGGGACTTAAAGAAAACATAAAACCTGACAGGGATTGACGATGATCAGTCGCCACATCCGAGTCCGATAATCCGCGGGTCTTCTCTACCGGTAGAAGGATAGAAACTACATCCGTAACTATCCCCGGGTGAAAACTACATCCGTAATCACCCTCGATGAAAACTACATCCGTAATCATCCTTCGGCAACACATGGGCCGGAATAATAATTGATGGACCGCCTGGCTCACGGCCGCTTACACATCCCGGGAATCGTTCGTCAACGGTTCCCACACCTGCCAGAGTCCCTTTTTCTTTTTCTTTTAAAAACCAGATTTTGATTGAAAACAGAGTAGTTGTGGTTCGACATCAGTCGACCGATAATTCTTGAAATCATACAAGAAGCAGAACCTGACCGGGGGTTTTCGAAAATGTTTTGACTTCGAAAAAGTTCGAGTTTGAAAGTATTAAAAGGTATCTTGGATTAACTTTGTTTTTGAAATAGTGAACAATAATTATTAAATGATATTTTAAGATTTAATATTAATAATTAATAAAATAATTATTTAATAAAATAAACTTTTAATCCAAGATAGGGTTTCGAGTATTTACGAAGATATAATAATAGTTATTTGAATATACGATACCACCCGAATGACCCTTCGGGTTTTCGCAATATAGATACGATATAATAATATACCGCTCCCCGGTCAATAGTATGTACGGACCGCTACGACCTCTATTGCTAAAGTCGTTGTCCGAAGAAAACATTTCAATCTAAGTTCAAGGGGTAAAAGCATACATGTACTTGTTCAATCTCAATTGCATCAATACTTCGATAAACATAGCATTTGATATAATTTGAAAACTACAAACACAACAGTGAAAATCCTTGTATATGTATAAGTTTTTGAAAAGTAAACTTGCCTTGGTTTGGTTGGGGTGGTCGAGCGCGTGAATTCGAACGATCTATACATAAACAATAATCGTTCGTTAGTACCTTAACAATTTCTTTCTAATTACGGGGTTTTAAGGGGACACGAAATTAACTTAACGACTTCGTCTTATGACTCCCTAGCCCCACTATAGGTCCATGACATCACTCGTTTACGCTCGTCACTTACTCGACTTAATTTAGTTACCACGTTCGAACCATAACCACTACTCCTAGAATTATGCTCCACTAACGACTTTTTCCCTTGCGCGAAATTTACTCTAGCATTTTTATAAAATCCAAAAATTCATATTTTAATCCAATTCTTTTTGGGTAGCCTTCACCACTGTATTTCCTAGCTTCTCTAATTTTTCCATGATCCCAAATAATTTTTAAGGTGTTTAAACAAGGTTCACAAGGGGGTCACTTTATGCAGTCCATAGTCCAGAAACAAAAATCACTTCTCCGGCCATAACTAAAAATCCACACATCACCTAGCTATGAATCTTACATATCCAGAAACTACATTCAATTATCTTTCCATCAATATAAGGTAGGACATCAGGGGACATCATTTGAGGGTTCAAAATCGTGTCACAATACAGGTCAATGTTCCTGGATAAAATCAGCATGCTCAAATCACTTAGATCAACCATTTTTCACAATTCCACCATACAACCAACACTTAATACACTCAAATCATGGTTCATAACACTCATGGTGACATATATGTTATCCATAATCATAAAAGCCACAATCTCAACATAAAAACTCAAGATCCAAGTCATCCAACACTTATATAACCAAGATTAACTCATACATGCATGGATCTACTACTAAACATTATAAATACTACATAACCAAGAGGGTTTGTGATTTTATACCTTCTTGAGCTCCTAGGGACCTTGGGTAAGCTTTTCACAACACAACAACACCTTAGATGATCTCCTACAACACTTATAATCCAAGATCTAAAAGAAAATCAAACATGTTTACTATTCACCCAATCTTTAACATTTTATAACTTGAAATTGGGTGGATGAAATGGAGTGAAATTGATAACATACCTTGCCTAAATGGTGTAGATGACCTAGGATTTATGGTGGGAATTATGAGTGATGGGAAATGGGGAAGAAGAATTTTTCTTCTCCCCTTTTTAGCTTAGGCCGAGAGCTTCCTTGGCAAGGGAGGAAGAGAGTGTTTTTGTGTTTTGATTTCTTTGAGTTAGATGAATGATTGTATTAGTGGTTGGGTGATATGTATTATTGTAAGTAGGTGCATGGTACAACATAGGCATGGCTATAAGCATGGCTAGTGGTACTTCTTGTCTCCTCTTTTTGAAAAGCAAGCCAACTAGTTACTATTCCCCTTGCTATTTGGTTCATCTAGTTTGCTTTCCTAACTACTTAGTTGCATGAGCTTGCATGCAATACTACTCCTTGTATTATTATCCTTCCACCAATACTTGTCATTTAATCTTTAATTCGTATCGTATCTTAATTAATCTCTCGTAATAATATTTTGCCGCGTAGAGATTTCCCCTATAATTCCTTAAGTACTAATTGTGTAAATTCCTCTAATGTCCATAATTCATTGTCATGATCCTTAATAAATCTTGTAACACTCTAATCATTCTCAAATCCCAAGTTTTATAAATCTCACTAGCAATAAGACTCCTGCCTTCACAATCTCCCTTCTTATCTTACATAATGAATACAACAACACAGTTTCTCAGACAATCAATTCTATTAATCACAGGGATGACCAGAAAGGTTCCATATTGACATTGCCACAAGATATTAAATAAAATAAAGTATTACCAAAAATTAGGGTTCTTACACAAATCCTAATTACAATATTAATTTCGTAATTAATATTAAGGGTAATAATCAGCTCAGCAATAAGAGTCAAACAAGGATATTACTCTTGCCTGACTTAGCCTCCAAGATACATATTTTAACATGGAAACTGGTTCCTACATACTAGGATCTGGAACCTTCTTCTAGACGGTGACTTGCCCACCAAGTCACCTAACCCTACTACGATTCTAAGGCTTCTCAGCCTATATAAAGGGTCTGACCCTTCATTCTCAGAACTACATTTTGGCTTAATCCTCGAATAAAGACATGCAAGCCACTGCGTCCTAGGTGAGCTCTCGCCACCATAGCCTCGATGGCACCATCACCTAGAACTACGTCTTGGCTTGATTCTCAATAACGAGATACGTAGGCACTCTGTGAGGACCGATTAGTCCCGAACACGGAAACAGCCATTAAAGCTCGAAGCTCACCAACCCTAGCATTAAATACAAATCGTAACCTAGTTTTTATTCCACAACACTACTAAGCTACATAGATAAATCCGTTAGAATCCCATGACAACGATTAGTTCATAATCGAACTGCTCGTCATCATGGGATCTGATGAAACCATGATAAAAACAAAGTATAAAAAGATACAAATAAACCTAAGTAATTGATATGTAATGGTGATACAAATTACAATGGTAGGATGTGTTTAAATAGGCTCTAGAAATCTTGCCCAGCAAAGAAACTACCAAATCAGAATTAAAATAGAATACGTTTCCTAAACTGATTCTGTTTTGAAGGAAAATTCGTAGCTGACTTTTCTTCAGTATTTCTGGGCCGTTCTAGCTGTAATTGGACCTCTGAACCACTTTAGAATGATAGAGAATCTCGTTAGCTTTGCGTGGACTGTAAGATCGTCCAAAACGGACTTGTAGAACTCAAGATATGGCCAAAATAGTGAATAAGGGCAAAACTGTAATTTTTCAACAACGCGCGCACACAGCCTGCGCCTGCCACGCGCAGCCTGCGCCTCCCACGCGCAGCCTGAGCCCAGGCCACCTGCATTACGCGCTGCCTGCATGCCTCACGCGCCGCCTGCGCGCGGCTTGCTGCCCGGTTGCTGATTTTCTTCGTTTTAACTCCTTTTTCCTTCGTTTCTTTTGCAAGTTGTCATGCTTCCCTTCTAGAACTCAAATCCACCATAAAATATGTGATTTGTATCTTCCAACTTTAAGTTAATAACCCTACACAAACTCACTAAAATGGATCAAAAACACGATATACTTGAGGCCAAGTTAATCAATTTAAGCCGATTTAAAGCGTTCTAAATGGATATAAAATTGTTAGAAATGATTGATGAGAACAGTGTTTGGAAGCTAAAGTAACAAAACAGAGTTTAGCTGGAAGCAGTTAGAGTTTAGTTAAACACTGACTAGAAGCGCAACAGAAGTTGTTAAACTCTGTAGCGGTAGTGTCTGAAGAGTCAACAGTGTTTGAAGATTGATACAAGATAAATATGGAAGCAATATCTTTGAAGATTGGAAAGCTGTCAAAGAGATTGAGTTGACTTGGAAGACTTGAAGCAATCGTGATTGATATCAATTGTATAGCTTAATTATAGGAGAATCAATTACTGATTGTATGAAGCTGTATGTTTTATAAATACAGTTAGGTTAACCCTAGAAGGGTATCGAACATTGAGAAATTCATTGATTGTAACCTAAGCAGCTCTCTGTGATATTTTACATCACTGAGAGAGGAATTGTTAATTCCAAATAGTTTTTAAGTATTAAAAAGTGTGTTCTTGTTAAGTTACTCATACAGTATTTGATTACCTATTGTGTATTCGACCTAACAAGTGGTATCAGAGCCAATCTGTTACTTTATTACAGTTAAAGATCCAAACATAATAGTAATCAATGGCAGAGATACCTCCACCATCTGAGAAAGCCCCTACTACTGTTAGTAGGTATGAAACAATTAGGGTTCCTATACTTAGGCCATTAGAGTATGCAATTTGGAAGGTGAAGATGACCATGTTTCAGGAGGCTACAGATCCAGAATATCTTGATAGAATTTATGAAGGTCCTCACAAACCTACAAAGTTATCTGCTGCTGCTGCTGGTGAGGAATCAAAGGTCATTCCAAAAGAAAAGAAAGATCTAACTGCTGAGGATCTTTCATCTATTGCAAAGGATGCAAAAGTAAGACATTTACTTCACAGTGCTTTAGACAATATTTTGTCTAATAAAGTGATTAATTGCACAACTGCAAAGGAAATATGGGATGCACTTGAGGTTAGGTGTCAAGGAACTCCTGCAATCAAGAAAAACAGAAGAAACATACTCACTCAGGAGTATGAGCATTTTGAGGCAAAGTCTGAAGAAACCATGACAGAAACATTTGACAGATTCTGTAAACTGCTCAATGATTTGTCATTGGTTAACAAAGAGTATGATTTAGAAGACTCAAATCTCAAGTTTCTTCTTTCTCTACCTGAAAAGTGGGATGTGAAAACAACCACCATAAGAGATAACTATGAACTTGGTGAAACAGAGATTGATGAAATTTATGGACTGCTCAAAACCCATGAATTGGAATTGGAGCAGAGAAACAAAAGATCAAGTAGAAAGTCAAAATCTGTTGCTCTTAAGGTTGAGGAGAAACCATTAAAGAAGGAAGCATCAAGGAGAAAGGCAAAAGGAAAAGCTTTAGTCATACACTCAGAAAGTGAGTCATCAAACACTGATGTTGACTCAAACACAGATGGAACATCTGATTCTGAAGATGATGAAGAGATAATGCAAATGGCTGCATTGATGGTAAAGACCTTCAAGAAGATGGGATTCAAGAACTTCAAGAAGGGAAAGAGATTCTCCAAGGATTACTCTAAGTCTGACAAGAAAAATTTTAAGAAATCTGAGGGAAAAGACTTCAAATCTGGTAAGAAAGATAAGTCTGAGATTCAATGCTACAAGTGTAAGGAGATGGGTCACTATGCTCCTGAGTGCAAGAAGGGTAAAACTGAAAAGGCACTCTACACCAAAGGCAGAGATTGGGCAGACACTTCAGATTCAGATGAGGAAGTCAACTATGCACTCATGGCTACTACTCAGAATGAAGATGATGATCTAAAGGTACCCCCAACTACCTATGCTTATAATACTGATAATATAATTGAATTGAGAATTTATCTTAAAGCATTACATATCAGTTATAGGGATCAGACTTTAGAAAATGAGAGGATAGAAAATGAGTGCTCTCAACTCAAAGAGAGAAACAAACTTGTTGAGGAACAGCTTGAGAATATGAATAAAGTTCAGAAAGAAAGAGATGATGCTGTGTTTATTGAACAGGAGTTGCTAGGTAAGTATAAGCAACTAGAATCTGAATTGGAGGATACTAAACACATTATTAAAACTTGGACACACTCTGGTAAAGACACTCAAGAAGTGTTTCAATCAGATACAGTAGGTCTAGGTTACTCTGAAGGAGATGAACTTAGATTTGAAAATTTGGTAAAAGTTAGACCACATCGTTCATCTGAAGGTAATGTAATGGGAACAGGAGGACCTAAGACTGAAGCTGAGAAAAAGGCTGTTAAAGAATCATATGCTAAGACTTTTGTTAAAGAGGTTAACATTGGTTTAATGACAGATAAACAACTCAAGCATAAGCTTAAAGAGATAAAATCTGTCAACAAACAGAGAATGCCTAGGAAAAACAAAAATGGAAAGGTAGGCATAACATCAGGAATTAAGCCAATGCTTGCTTCATTAGCTCCTAGAAAAACATGCTTTAATTGTGGTAGCACTAATCATCTTGCTAGTTTCTGCAGTAAGAATAAGAACATTAATTCTTTGCCCTCTAAAACTGCAGTAAAAAATGATTATGTGAGAACTAGACCACAGACTTTATGTAAACACTGTGGAAGTACATGGCATTCTATTTACACTTGCAGAGATTATCATGCTATTTACTATAATTACTATGAACCCAAGCCAAATTTGAAATGGGTTAAAGTAAACTCTGCAAATGTAAACTCTGAAAAAGTTAGCTTAAACTCCGATAATGTGAATTCCGCTGCAAAAGCTAACAGAATCAAGAAAGCCAAAGGATCCAAGCAAGTCTGGATCCTTAAAACTAATAATCAGTGATTGTTGTGATTGCAGGGCAACAGGGTCAGTACCCTAGTCGTGGACAGTGGATGTTCAGGACACATGACTGGAAATAAAGCCCTGCTATCAGAGTATGTGGAGAAGGCTGGCCCAAAAGTTTCCTATGGAGATGGCAACATAGGACATACTCTGGGATATGGCAATATTAATCTTGGGAGTGTCATCATCACAAATGTAGCTCTGGTTCCAGGACTCAAGCATGATCTGCTATCTGTGAGTCAAATCTGTGACAGAGGATATCATGTAGATTTTCAGCCTGAATATTGTCAAGTCATCAGTAAATCTACAGGGAAAGTTGCTCTAGTTGGAAACAGACACAATAACATCTATGAAGTAAAATTGTCAACAAACTCTGATGGCAAAGCAGTGTGTCTGTCAACAAGAATGTCCAGTGAAGAGAGTTGGAAGTGGCACAAGAAACTCTCTCATTTGAATCTGAACAACATCAATGAGCTAATAAAGAATGATCTTGTAAGAGGTCTACCAAAGTCATTGTTGAATGTAGAAGGCCTGTGTGATTCTTGTCAAAAGGCCAAACAGAGAAAAGCCTCCTTCAAAAGCAAATCTGAGTCTTCAATTGTTGATCCTTATAATCTCCTACATGTTGATCTTTTTGGACCAGTGAATGTCATGTCTCTTGGAAAGAAGAAATATGCTCTAGTCATTGTTGATGAATATACCAGATACACATGGGTATATTTTCTTGCAAAGAAGGATGAAACTGCATTAACACTGACAGAACATATAATACAACTGGACAAAGGGTCAGAGAATCAAGTGAAGATAATCAGAAGTGACAATGGAACTGAATTCAGGAATTCATCAATGGAAGAATTTTGCAAGAGTAAAGGAATCAAACAAGAGTTTTCTGCACCTGGCACTCCACAACAAAATGGTGTAGTGGAGAGGAAGAACAGAACCTTGATAGAAGCTGCTAGAACCATGTTAGATGAAGCAAAGCTGCCAACATATTTCTGGGCAGAAGCAGTTCAAACCGCTTGTTTTACTCAAAATGCAACACTGATCAATAAGCATGATAAAACACCATATGAAATGGTGAAAAAGAAGAAGCCAAATCTAAAATATTTTCATATTTTTGGATCCAAGTGTTTTGTATTGAAGACTCATCCTGAGCAGTTGACCAAATTTGATCTAAAGGCAGATGAAGGAATTTTTGTTGGCTATCCACTGTCAACTAAGGCATTCAGAGTTTATAATCTGAGAACCAGGGTGATCATGGAATCAATTCATGTGTCATTTGATGACAAGAAAATAACTGGACTTGAAGATGTCAATGAACATGATCAACTGCACTTTGAAAATGAAGATTTATTCTCTGAAAAAGTAAACTCTGATCAGACTGATCTGACAAACTCTGTTGATCTAAACTCTGAACCTCTACTGGTAAATACTGAAGAAACTCTTCAATCAGAAACAAGGGAAGAACCAGTTGAGGGGGAGCATGAAGAATCACATCAAAGTGATAATTCAAACACTGATAGTGACTCAGTTGATAATTCTGAATCAAACTCTGTTGATTCAAACTCTGTTGATAATTCTGAGCAGTCACATTCAGGGGGAGCATCAGAAAATGAAGAGAGGCACCAAGAAAATCAGGAGATCATGGATCAAGGGGGAGGATCACATGATGACAGAAGCAATTTGCCTTCTGCAAGAAAATGGACTAAGTCACACACACCTGATTTAATTATTGGTGATCCAGATGCAAAAGTAAGGACAAGAAGTGCAACAACAAATGAATGTCTGTTTCATGCATTCTTGTCACAATCTGAGCCAAAGAAAGTAGAAGAAGCTCTTAAAGATGCTGACTGGATAACAACAATGCAAGAAGAGCTAAATGAATTTGAAAGAAATGAAGTGTGGACCCTTGTACCAAGGCCTAAGAACAGATCCATTGTTGGTACTAAATGGGTTTTCAGAAATAAAACTGACAGTGAGGGTGTTATCACAAGGAACAAAGCAAGACTGGTTGCAAAAGGCTATTCACAGCAGGAAGGAATAGACTATGATGAAACATTTGCTCCAGTTGCTAGATTGGAGGCAATCAGAATCTTTCTAGCAAATGCCTCTCATAAGAAATTCAAAGTGTTTCAGATGGATGTGAAAAGTGCATTTTTAAATGGAAAACTTGAAGAAGAAGTGTTTGTGGAACAACCACCAGGATTTGTAGATCCAAAATATCCAGACCATGTCTACAGGTTAGACAAGGCACTCTATGGACTTAAGCAGGCACCAAGGGCATGGTATGAAACTCTTGCCAAATTTTTACTAGAAAGTGGGTTTCACAGAGGTACAATTGATAAAACCCTGTTTTAATTTCAATCTGGTAGTGACTTGCTCTTAGTTCAGATATATGTAGATGACATTATTTTTGGATCTACTAATGATAAACTCTGTAAGAAGTTTGCCAAACTCATGCAGTCAAGATATCAAATGAGTATGATGGGAGAGCTTAGTTATTTTCTAGGCCTACAGGTGAAGCAAACAGATGATGGAATTTTTATAAATCAAGCAAAATATACCAGAAATCTTCTCAAGAAATTTGGAATGCTTGACTGTTCATCTGCAACAACTCCCATGGCAACTGCAACAAAATTGGACAAAGATGCAGGGTCATCAGTAGATATGACAAGTTACAGAGGAATGATTGGTTCTCTACTCTATTTAACAGCTAGTAGACCTGATATCATGTATGCCACTTGTTTATGTGCAAGGTTTCAGGCAGATCCAAGAGAACCACATTTAACAGCAGTAAAGAGGATTTTTAAGTATCTCAAGGGCACTATAACTTTAGGGCTGTGGTATCCAAGAGAATCAGAGTTTAAACTACTTGGCTATTCAGATGCAGACTTTGCAGGCTGTAAGATAGACAGAAAAAGCACCAGTGGAAGTTGTCAATTTCTGGGTGACAGACTTGTTTCCTGGTACAGCAAGAAACAGAAGTCAATATCTACATCTACAGCTGAAGCAGAGTATATTGCTGCTGGTAGCTGCTGTGCACAGATTTTATGGATGAAGAATCAACTGCTGGATTATGGATTAAGGTATACCAAGATACCTATTTACTGTGATAATCAAAGTGCTATTGCAATGACAGGTAATCCAGTACAACATTCAATGACAAAGCACATCAGCATAAGGTATCACTTCATCAGAGAGCATGTAGAGGAAGGCAACATTGAGCTTCACTTTGTGTCTACAGAACAACAACTTGCAGATATCTTCACCAAGCCATTGAGTGAAGCTACATTTACAAGATTGGTCAATGAACTAGGAATGGTCTCTAGTTTTGACTAGAGATGTTGGTTAGACTCAAAAACTTATTTTTTATATTTTTTATTGCTCATGTTTCTGCAAATTGTTAAGTGCTATGTGAACCTTAGTATTAAACTCTGTTATGCATGCTTATGTTTAAACCTTGTTAAACTCTGTCAGCATGTCTGTCTGCTAAACACTGTTAACATGTTGGATACACTCAGTGAATTCAGAATTGATTATTGTCTGAATGAAAACACCAATGAAGAAAAATGTATGAAGCATGATTCTCAGTAATTAAATCATGATTCTTTCTGAGTCACTGTAATCTAATCAGATTTTGTGCAGTAAATCAACACAGCATGATACTGTTTCATATTTATAGCATCTCTTAATTTATTCAGTCCTAAACTCTGAGTCTATGAATATTGTGTGCATTGCCTCTCATAAATAATTTCTGGTATTGATGAACTCTAAACTCTGATAAGTGACATTCTGTTCCCAAAGGTATGGTTCTTGATGATTCCTTGTTTGTACTTGTAAAAACCATAAAACTTGAGATGTGTCATTGATTAGTTTGGTGAGTTCAGATTCATGTCTACACCTTGTGAGATTTTGAGCCAAAATCAGTGATTGATACATTCTCTATCAATCAATTTTTATTGTTGTGTGATGTTCATCAGGAAGTATGTTTCTCTAGAACTTGTATTAAACCATTTTGAGAGTACATGATATGTGTGTGCATGAAAATGATAAAGGCAATAGGATTTACCTTTTCTTCAAACACTGTTCAAAATTCTTTTGAACACTGTATAAACACTGTTCATAAATTCCACCCTTAGTAAACCCCTTTGAGCCTAATTAACTGCTCATTTTTCTTTAACTCTGAAGTATTAAGAGCAGTTATATTCTTTCAAAAAAAAAAAAATCAAGCAGGTGAGAGTTTCTTAAGAAAAGAAAAGTTTACTCAGTATATATGTTTAAAAAAAAAAAAAGGGCATATATACTGATCTTGTGCAAATATGTACTAACAGTGTGACTGAACACTTTGGTCTATTAAAATGTTCGGTTTGAAATTCACTCATGAATAAAACATCTCTTCTCATCTGTTTGATCTTACCTCATTACAACCCTGAATAAAGTCCTTTTGATTTGTGCATACATGTACTCAAAGTAGTGTAGATTTGGTGGACATTCAAGCATATGGTAGAATCTGCTTTTCCTGATTGAATGTGAGTGTAAACACTTCACCTAAAACACTTGTGTGCTTTGAGAGTTTGTGAGTTTATCAAGTTCATGACTGTTATTCACTGAATGATGCTCTGATTTCTATTTCTTGATCTTTTTGTCTTCAAAGACTGTGTGCTTACTTGGATAATCATGGACATCAATGGGAATAGAAGTTTTCAGATTTCTGTATTACAGTAACTACAGAGTTTAGCATTCATCAAACAATCAGTGTTTACTATGAGAGTTTGTGCATTCAGTGTTTATTAATTTTTGTTATGGATTTTATGAAATATTAGATGCTTTAAAAATTGATTTTGGTAAACTCTGCTTCACACACACTCATATTCACAACTGTGCAATTTTTGAAAGGGTTTTAGAGATAAAGTTGGAAAATTGACAAACACTGTTGAGTTGTGTTAAGTACTCTAAGGAAAAGTTTCATTGAGATAATTTGACTATTTTTTTTTGGAGTAATTGGGGTAGTTGACAACTGTTAATTAGTGTAAAAATGTCAAAGTGTCGTGATTATAGGAATGACAGCGGTAATTATTAAGTGATCCATTGGTTGTTTGACACGTGTCACATGATAGTGTCCCACTCACACATTACTCTACAATCAGTTGCACGCTTTCGATAAATAAACGATTGAGTTTTGTTTTTACTCTAATCGTTTTTGTTCTCTCACTTCACATCGATTAATATTCACCCACTCACAGTTACTTGCATACACAATCACTTTCAAAATTCTTATTCACTCTCCTTCACATTTTGGTAAACACTTACCATACACATCTTTTCTCTAAATATTTACGTATCATATTTTACTAATGGCAACCAAAGCGTTTGATGCAGCAGGGTTAGTTTTTCTTCCTAGCAACTATGCAGCTCCACTGGAGAATGCAAACGCTCCAGAGGCGTTTCATTTGTTTCAAAATTTCTTGAAAGATTCCGAAATTGGGAAGGCTTTAACTGCACCACCAACACTCTCTGCTTCACAAATTGCTACTTTTTGGACAAACTCTGTGTATGATGATGGAGAAGAGTCTGGTACTCCAACAATTACTTTCACTCATGATGAATCAGAGTATATCATTACTCCAACTACGGTTAGGGATGCTCTGGAGTTTGAGACTCACACTTCTTACAGTGTTGTTGGTCACGACCGGTTGCGAACAATGTTGCAGCAAATTGGTTGTTCAGGAAATTTGAACAAGCTGGGATCTCTTAGAAGGCCACTTTTGCGAAAGGAATGGAGTTTCTTTTTCGATTGTATTACAAGAGCTTTTGGAAAGAAGACAACAAATTGGGATGCACTTCCTCTTGACACTCTTCAAATTGGTCATGCTCTACTGTATGGAGGTAACTTTGATTTTGGTAGACTAGTACTAATGAATTTGGGAGAGCGTTTGTCTGAGCCTACATCTGTTTATTTTTCTCGATTTTGTCAAATGCTATTCAATGCTTGTGTGCCTCATCTTACAATTGCTGAAGCTGATGTCATTCAGCCTTTTCAAGTTGCTAAAAGGATGTTTTCTGATTTGACAAATAAAGATGTTACTAAACAGCAAATACCTGACATGTTTATGCCACTAGTCTTACAAAACTATGTCAACCAACCTCAAGATTCTCAATCTACACAATCATCACCACAACCTGCAACACAACAAATGCCTGAACCATTAGACACCATACATTCTCATCCTATATCAACACCTGAGCCAACACCCACTCATCAACCACAATCTGAACACATAAACTCTCCTCCAATAAACTCTGAACAAATAAACTCTGAATTCATAAACTCTGAGCCAGTACCTACTGATCAACCCAAATCCAAACCAAAAAGGAAAATACACACTGCACAGAACACTAAACACTCAAAGGCTAAACAGACATTACCTAGAGTTGTTTATACCAGAAGAAAGAAACAAAAGGCAAACAGACCTTCACTTTCACCAACTAAGGAGAGCTCTAGTGAAGAAGAAGAGGTGACTGCAGTGCCTCAAGTCAAGAAAAGGAGATTAATTCTTTCAAAATCTGATGATGAGCATGTTGTTGAAGCTCCACAGGTGATTTCACAGCAAATACCTACTGTTGAGATTGCAGAGAAGGTTGTTATACCTGCAGAGGTTGAAATGCCTGCAGAGGATGCTGTGCCTGTCCATGTTGAAATACCTACAGAGGATAACATGCCTGTAGAAGAGGATCATAGAGATGGTTTTTCACCAATGAATGATATTCTTGATTCATTTCAACCAATCCTTGATCCTAAATCACCTGTTGTTCACACTGAAGCTCCTGGTGTAGCTGATAAGCCTGCAATTATTATTACTGAAGCTGCAACATCACATACAGAGTTGATATCTAATGCTTCTCAAATTCCTGACAAAGGTGATGAGGTTGATCAAGCAAATAAGAATAACTCTAAATCTATGCCTGTTGAAGCTACAAATGCAAACTCTGTTGCAGAGCCTGTGCAACATGAGGAGACTGTTGACAAGATTGCAGAAACTGTTGCAGAAACTGTGGCTGACACAGCTCAGCACAGTGGTTCTTTACAAGATGCTCAAGCTCATGATGCCAATGTTGAAGATGAAGCTGAAAACAGTGCAAACTCTGATTCTTCTCTGAGTGCACCAGTACAGACTGATAACAAACATACATCTTTTGATCAGCCTTGTCCATCTCATGCAATTGAAGAAGAGCATCTTGCTAAATCTGCTGCTAACTGGTATAAAGAAGACTGTATTTTTCCAAAAGGGAGAGCAGCTAATTTCATTAAGCAGACTGCTAGTCAAATTTCAAATCCAGAGATTTTATCATGCTTAAAGGCAACTGTGGTACAAGTCAAAACTCTGGATGGAAATTTTGCTGACACAAAACAACAAATTGCTTCTTTGAAAACTGAGATACAGACTAGAGAAATGAAAATGGAAAGAGAGTCAAAAATCAAAGCTGCACAGCTTTCTAAAGTTCAAGATACTCTCTTTGCCAGGTTAGGAAAGGTTGAAGAGAATCAGGCTGCCTTGTTTGAGAAGGTTGATTCAATTGCTAACTCTTTGGAGCTCATTACATCTATACTCATTCCTGATGATGTCAAAAAGGGGGAGAGAGTTGCTAAGTCAAAATGCAAAGTTTCTCAAACTCTGCTCAAAAAGGATGATGCTGGAGATGGAGGAGCAAGTGATAAGGCTTTAAACTCTGAGTCACTAACTCTGAGATCTGGCAAATCTCTTAAGTCACAGTCTGTTGGAATAAACACTGAAACTCAAGGTACTTCAAAGACCAAGAGTTTGGAATTAATATCTAATCCAAAGACTGATGAAGAGTTAGCTGTTAAGCTCTTCATGGAAGAAAATGCAGAAGGAGTTACTCTAGAGGATGCTAAAGCTGAAGAAAAGAGTCTGCAAGAAAAGCATTTAAAAGCTTTAAAATCTGATAAGTTGAAGAAAAGTGTGAAAGTTGTTAAAGCTGCAAAGCCTGTTCTTAAAGGCATTCAATTCAAAGAACAAGTTGGTACTAATCAAAGGGTGCAAGTATCCAGAAAACCAACAGATGCAGAAGCTAAGCAAAAGTTGAAGAATGTTGTTACAACCTCTGTTGATACACATGTTGTACAGAAGAATGAAGACACAACCTCTGTTGCTGCACAAGTTGTGACCACACCACTATTGTCTTCTCAGTTGAAATCAAAGTTTGGAAAAGGCGTTCTTCATGATTCAAGTCTAGCAGCTACAGCTCCAGCTACAGCTCCAATGGATTTCACTGATGGTAGAGCCTTATCTGGTAAAATCGGATACAACAAAGGAGGCATAGGCTCACACAGAGACACAAGACAATATGTTGGTCCCAGAGATCCTTCTTCATTGGCTGTTCCAGGTCGTGGTGTCACTCAAGAGAGTTTAGACAGACTGGAGTCAGTACAGCTTGTTTATCAGAAGAGTTTAGAGAAGGATTTTCTGTTATATTTCATGGCTGATGGAACAGTGTTTAAGGTTGATGAGAAGGATATTGATTTAAAATACTGGGAAGAACTAGAATATGTTCTGTATCTTTTCAGAGTAAGAAATCAAAGAGCTCAGTCAGTTGCAAATGTACTCAGACAAAAGATGATTCAAAATCTTGCAAGAAGAAATATGAAGTACAACAGCAAGTATGTTCCAAAGTACAGAGACTGGAATGGGAATCTGATAGAAATGGAGAAGGGGACTACAAAGCTGAAGACAGATCTTGGAATTACTGTTCTGGATTTTAATGTGAAGTCTGAGGAAGTGAAATATATCAGGTTGGGAAATGAAATGAGGGGAAACAAAATCTACGATCTTAGAGCTGCTATCTATCAGACTGATGAGAATGATCCTCAGTTGAGAGAAATCAAGGAAGCTATGTAGATAGAGCTTGAAAATGCTGAAAGAAGATTGCTTATAGACTATCTCAGGACAATGCCAGATCTTCAAGAGATTAGAAGTTGAAGTCTGTAAGAATTTTCTTATTTTCTGTAGAATTTGTTAAGTAAAAGCTTAAACTCTGTTTGTTAAACACTGTAGACTTTGTATTTGTTTTGACATCATCATTTACTGTAAACTTGTACATTCTTGCTAATGAACAAGTTGGGGGAGATTGTTAGAAATGATTGATGAGAACAGTGTTTGGAAGCTAAAGTAACAAAACAGAGTTTAGCTGGAAGCAGTCAGAGTTTAGTTAAACACTGACTAGAAGCGCAACAGAAGTTGTTAAACTCTGTAGCGGTAGTGTCTGAAGAGTCAACAGTGTTTGAAGATTGATACAAGATAAATATGGAAGCAATATCTTTGAAGATTGGAAAGCTGTCAAAGAGATTGAGTTGACTTGGAAGACTTGAAGCAATCGTGATTGATATCAATTGTATAGCTTAATTATAGGAGAATCAATTACTGATTGTATGAAGCTGTATGTTTTATAAATACAGTTAGGTTAACCCTAGAAGGGTATCGAACATTGATAAATTCATTGATTGTAACCTAAGCAGCTCTCTGTGATATTTTACATCACTGAGAGAGGAATTGTTAATTCCAAACAGTTTTTAAGTATTAAAAAGTATGTTCTTGTTAAGTTACTCATACAGTATTTGATTACCTATTGTGTATTCGACCTAACAAAAATCCACTTATCAACTGGTAGATGGTCTGTGGGTGGATTTACTCCCTCTTGGTATGATTTCAAATATAGAAAAATGGTTTCCGAAACAATAATTTTCACAAGATACAAACTTTATGACAGATCTGGGTTTATTTTTTAGAAAACATGTACAACGTATGTATGCATGTATTAATGGTGTATAAAACAAGAGTAAGCAAGAATGAGCCAAGACTCTTAACGAATCAAGTAGTCATGACTACAGATCTAGCTATTAGTCGGGGCTAAAGGCTAAAGATCAAAACTTTATCAAGAGCAAGTCACAGATCTAGATCAATAAAGGCTAGACATGGCTAAAAACATGCATACATAGTTGAAAAGGTGTACAGATTGCATATTTATCAAAGGTTTAAGTGTTTAGATCTTACTGGTTTGATTAGGACTCTTTTTCAAGAGCTTAATGATGGATTCGGGTCCAGTGGCACCGAGACCAAAGGATAGAGCCACCCCCTCTTTCTAGCGCCAATGATAACTCCAGATGCCGAACAGGTGCTTCTTCGTTGTTCTCATGCTCGGAAGAGGTGATGCTGATGGTTGGGCCTATGTAAAACAACACCACCGGGGGGGTTTGAGCCCCGAGTCGCCTCCGGCGTGAGAGTAAGAGTAGGTTTTAGAAGATAATAATTCTAGGACTAGAGTATCGAAATGTGGAGGGGGTGTGTATGAATATGTAAAATTAATGTAACTCCCAAACCTTCTTCTCTTGGTCTATTTATAGGCCTAAGATTAGTTTTGGGGTTGGTACCTGCTATCATGAGCGTTGATTCCTAGGTATGCGGGACACCTGTATGTTGCAGATAGTCCCCACTTGTCCGGAAGATACACTACGCCATAGATGGCCTATCGCAACCTTTTGGCATGGGTGTTACCACTATGGGTGTTACCATAGCTATCAAAATTTTTACCTATCGCAACCTTTTGATTGTGGTGTTACCATAGGCATAAAAGTATGTTACTTTAGTTATAAAAGGTGTTAACAGTGGGTAACACCATGAAGTGTGTTACCATAGAGTATTCATTAACAAAATTTTTATTTCATTTAAAATTAATGATTTAATAATTATTTGACTTTAAAAATAATTAATTTTAATAAAATCTTTGAAATAATCATTTTAAAACGTAATATTCCATCAAATAATTAAATTATTGATTTTTCATAAATATTAAAATTTTGTTTATAAATTTCAAATAAAAAGATTTTAAAATAATGTAATATCCAAACATTATTAAATTTTAACTAAATTCATTAAAAGTTTAGTAACGAAAACTAAGTTACGTATAAGTTGTGAATTATTACAAAATTATGAAAACATTAGATTTAATAATTATATTTTAATTTCAAGAAATTAAAATAAATTGATAATATTTACAAAAATAAAAAAAGAAAGTAACATTAAAAAAAAAAGTAAATGAATGTACTGTGCAGACTGAAAACACACGAGCGGGAAAAAAAGGAAAACACGAGCGCCAAAGTGAATTGGGGGAAAGTATACTAGTGACTAGGGTTCACTCATTCTCTCAAAACACTTCACTTCACTTATCGGCCGCTCTCAAAATGAAAAACCAAACTCAGCCGCTCTCAAAATAATTGGCAGTTTAGGGTTCTCTCGCCTCTCTCATAAGAAGTTTAGGGTTCGAGCTGGTCAATCGAAGCTTGGTTCTACGATTTCAATTAGGGTTCGACCTTTGTTCAATTAAGGTATAAATCTTTCTTTATATGCTTCGATTTATGTATACTCTGTGTTGCATGCTTCGATTTATACTCTGTGTTGCATGCATCGATTTATGCCTCTCTCTTTATGTATCTCTCTCTCTCTCTCTCTCCCTCACCCTCTTTCTGTCTCTCTCTTTGTATCTCTTTGTCTCTCTCTTTGTGTCTCTCTCTCCATCTCTCTATCACATTCTCCATTCTCTAGCCCTCAGTCTCTGTTTTTTCTTGATTATTGTATATATGCCTTTTATGTGGATGTTGATTTATGTATTGTTGTTGAAATAATATAATATGTGATAATTGTTGTTGTATATGTGTCGTGTTTCTCGAATTTGTGTATTGTATTACATACAAGGATCGATTTTGTTTATCGATTTTTGTATAAATTTGTTATTTATTATGATTACATATTTATGTTGATTTATGCCTAAATCTGTGATATTTTGGTCAAATTTTAATCTGTGATTTATGTATGACTTCTGTCGCGATGTGTCTCGCTGTCTTAGTTTCTTTCGTATCTCTGTCATATATATTATTTGCTGTTGCTACTTAAAAACTATCTCAACTGTATAACTAACAGTTAAAAAAACCCTCTGTTGTTTAGTAGTTAGGTTTAAGCTCATGTATATAAATCTCATAATTATTTGTATAATTAGTTAGTTATTAATAGGTATTTATTTGCTTAGGTTGGCCGAAATAAACACCTTGACTACTCTTTTTATATTAATAGAGTTGTGCTTAATAAATGTAGTGATGGACAATGAGGAAAACACGTGGATAAAACTTCCAAAGTTTAGTAACGGCTATATTAGCGGGGTAAAGGCTTTTATAAAAAATGCAGTTTCTAGATTCGCCGTAGGTGATGAAATAATGTGTCCTTGCAAGAAATGTAAAAATGACAAGTGGTATCGTCAAGATGTAATATACGAACATCTCATCTACAATGGTCCATCTCCATTGTACATGGAATGGATGTGCGAGGTTTTTCGACATGGGAGTGATGAAGATATGGATCGTGAGGCTGGTATAGACTTTGGAGATACTCTATGTGACATGTTGCAACGTACCCAAGGAATGCAGAATGGTGAAGGTGAGCACACTGAAGTACCAAATGCCAAGCCTAATAAATTTGATCGCCATATTGAAGACGGAAAACAACCATTATATCCTGGTTGTTCGAAGTTTTCGCGATTAAGTTTTATCCTTAGGCTTTATCCTTTAAAATGTATACATGGGATTACGGAGGCTGCATTCGGGGATCTACTAGAGTTGATGAGAGAGGCTTTTCTAGAGGCCCACATACCTTTATCTTTTAATGCCGCAAAAAATATCATTAGAGATTTAGGTCTAGATTACCAAAAAATACACGCATGTCCAAACGATTGCATGCTATATTAGGCAGAAAACAAAGATGCAGATGTTTGTAAAACTTGTGGTGTTTCAAGATGGGAAGTAGTGGAAAGGAAAGGTAACAGTGACAATGATGAAGAGAAAATAATTCGCAAGGTTCCAGCAAAAGTTATGCATTATTTTCCGCTAAAACCAAGGCTGCAAAGGTTGTATATGTCGAAGGAGTATTCTGCACTTATGTTATGGCATGCCGTGGGACGAAAAACTGACGGAAATCTTAGACATCCAGCAGATGCAGAGGCATGGAAGGCTATGGATGCTAGGTATCCTGATTTTTTGATAGAAAAGAGAAATATCATACTTGGTTTGGCCTCAGATGGATTTAGTCCTTTCCGTACTATGAGTACAACTCACTCAACATGGCCTATTGTATTGGTTAACTACAACCTGCCACCTTGGCTATGCATGAAGCCTGAAAATTTGATTCTTTCAACAATCATCCCCGGTCCAGAATCTCCAAACAACAACATTGATGTATTTATGCAGCCTTTAATTGAAGAGTTGAAAGAATTATGGGATCTAGGTATAGAAACTTTCGATACCTTGTCTAATCAACATTTTGGGCTACGTGCAAGTGTGTTGTGGACCATTAGCGATTTTCCGGGATATGCAATGCTATCCGGTTGGAGCACAAAGGGTAAATTGGCCTGTCCTACATGCCATTATGAGACATCTTCAATGTACTTGAAACATAGTAAAAAGATGTGCTACATGAACCATAGAAAATTTCTATGTCCGGAGCACAAGTGGAGGTTCGATAAGAGAAGGTTCAATGGTGAAGTGGAAATGGGACAGGTTCCACCCCCTTTAAGCGGAACAGATATACTTGATTTATTGTCCGGCTATGAAAATGAGTTTGGAAAGGACAAAAGCAAGAAAACGAGCAAACGGGGTGTAAAGCGTAAAAGGGATTCCCCTTTCAAAAAAATGTCAATATTTTTCAATTTACCATATTGGAGGCACAATTTATTGCGACACAACCTTGATTGTATGCATATCGAGAAAAATGTATGTGACAACATACTTGGTACTTTTTTGAATATTGGCGGTAAGACAAAAGACCATTTGAGTGCTCGTTTGGATTTACAAGTAATGGGGATCAGGAAGGTCCTTCATCCTGTTAAATCAAGTGATGGAAAATACCTTGAGATTAGGGCTGCTATTTTTGACATGACGAACCAAGAGAAGGAAATATTCTGTTCAGTATTGGAGAAGGCTAAACTTCCATACGGCTGTGTAGCTAATATCAGTCGATATGTTCACACGAAGGAAAGGACAATCTCGGGGTATAAGAGCCATGATGCTCATTTTCTTCTGCATTACTTGTTACAATTTGCAGTGAAAAAAACATTGAAACCTGAGGTTGCACTACCTTTGATAAGACTTGGTGCATTTCTAAGAAATCTTTGGAGAAAAGTATTTAATTTGGCTAACCTGAATAGGCTAGAACAAGAAATTGTTGAAATTCTTTGCCATTTTGAGATGATATTTCCATCAGCTTTCTTTGACATAATGATTCACTTGCTGGTTCATTTGTGTAAGGAAATCGAATATGGGGGACCTGCACACCTGAGATCCATGTGGCCAATTGAGCGTTATCTAGCTAAATTAAAATCTTATGTGCGCAACAGGTCTAAACCTGAGGGTTCCATTGCTGAAGGCTACCTAGCAGAAGAATGCTTGACGTTCTGTTCAAGATTCTTAAACGGGGATGCAGTACCTAAATTTGAAAGTTGTCCACAAAAGATACAATATCCAATTGGTACAAGAAGAAATAAAGATGGAAAACCTATTCATCTCAAAGAATCTCAATGGATTGCATGTCATCGTTACATTCTATTCAATTCTTGTAACAAGGACATCGAGACTTTGATCGAGTAAGATTTATGTTATAATTTATTTTAATAAGAATTAGAATGTTTATTTGTTTAATAATATTAACTAGGTAATTATTGTAGGGAACATCGAGCTTTACTTGATGGTCATCCAGTATCGAAAAAATATAAAAGAGAGAGGGCACACACCGAAGACTTCTGGAAGTGGTTGAAGGAAGATGTTCGAAAAAAAAAAGACATTTCCAAAGAGCTAGAAGTCCTTGCAATGGGACCTAATCGAGCAGCTAAGAGGTTTACGGGATATGTTATTAATGGGTACAGATTCTATACAAAATACAGAGATGCTAGGTGTACAACACAGAATAGTGGTGTATTTGTGTCTTCCTTAACCACCAGCTTTGCAAGTTCAAAAGATCAGAATCCAAATGTTGGTGATGTCGATTACTACGGATCGATTGAAGAAATCCTCGAAATCGATTATTGGGGAGATTTTACCATGGTTCTATTTAGGTGTTGTTGGTACCATGTAGAAAAGGATTTGTATGACCTAACACGAGTCAATTTTAATAGACTGGTTCAAAAAGCTGATCCGTATGTTCTGGCTTCACAAGTACAACAAGTATTTTATATTGAAGATCCGATTGACAAGATGTATCATAATGTTATCAAGAGACTGCCAAAGGACTGGTGTGATGTCGAAGGTGAACCTGGGAATGAGGATGATTTCATTGATCTGATTATAAATGATATTCAACATCGTCATGGAATTGGAAATCAAGTTAGTGATGTGAGCTGGTCTAGAGAAGATGTAACTGCAACAAAAATTATCTTTCCTCCAAAAGTAGTCAATGAAACTGTCTAGTGTTTTTAAGGATTTTTTCCTCTTAATGTAACAAATGTACTGCCTGCCTTTTAATGCGGGGAATTGCTTCTTTATGGATTGCTTTTTATTGTGTTAAGTTCTTTTAATGTAACAAATATACTGCCTGCCTTTTTAGTATTTTTTATTAGTGATTTACTGCATTTTAATTTTTATTATTGATTTACTGCATTTTTATTAGTTAATTTACATTCTTTTGCAAGACTGCTTTTAAATTGATTAGTTGCTTTTAAATTGATTCTCACTTTTTGTTTGTACTGGTTCTAATGTAAGTTTTTTTTTTTTTAGGATGACAGAGAAGCGCATCAATCTCAGAATTTACCACATGGGAAAATTTCAGAATACAGAATATGTTGGTGGAAAAGAGTGTGTGCTAAGTAACTTAGATTCTGATTGGTTTTCTTACACGGTGCTGATGGACCATGTTAAAGATGAGCTTAAGTATACTGAAATTGGGGGGAATTTACGCAAGAGATGGTAATCAGCAAGAGGGATGGAAAATGGTGGCGAATGATCAAGACTTGCTTGAATTAAGTAAAAATGGTGGCCACATAGATCTTTATATTGATAACACTGTTGATACTAGGTTCGAGCCATTACAGCAAATGCAACCATTTGTAGTCATACGGCCAAGGCCAAATGTGTTTGAAGGTATTAAACTTTTTTAGTTATATACTTTTATTAATACATATTATTAATTCTTTTATGAGAGTTCTGACATTTGTTGATGTACTAACAATTTAATTCTATTGTTGCAGCGACCAAACAAGTGAAACGTCAGTTTGTGACCACTCATCAGTTACAACAGCAAAAAAGAAATAAGAAGTCCACTGAAGTCTACACTCCTAGGAAGTTAGCACGGCTGAATAATGCACAAGTCATAATTCCAAATCAAGTTAAGAGTACTCGGAAGCCGACACTTTTAAAAAATCAACGTGACGGCAGGGGTGAAGCCGAAGTCACTAGTGCTAGGAAGTCGGCACGCCTGGTTGGTGCTAGACCAGAAATCATTGATGTAGCCCTCAAGCAAAAGCCAAAGTCAGTTGAAGTGAAAAATGCTCAGAAGTCGGCATTGATTAAAAATCCACAAGGCATTGATGAAAATGTGAATCTGAAGTCTGGAAATGTTCGCAGGAAATTGGATTTACATAATCCAATAGATGAAGGTGAAGACGTAGATGAAGGTGAAGATATAGATGAAGGTGAAGATACAGATGGAGATGAAAATATGGATGAGAATGACATTGAGGTTAGATAACAAAAATCAATACAAAGATGTAGCCTAATCGATGTTCCACATATATTGCTATTTCACTAACTATACGTTTCTTTTAATTACGCACGTGCAGGATATTGTTCTACCACCTCCCCCACCACTTCCACCTGCATCATCTCCAATAAAACCGATAAAGCTGAACAAGTATGAAATGATTAAATTTAAAAATATGCTGAGAAACAGAGAAAAGCTTCAAGAGCTAGGGGTGCCTGAATTAGCTCTTAGTCTGCCAGGTGTGTTCAAAAAGGGCAAAGGAAAAAGTAAAGGGACAGAACAGATTCGAGACGGGGATGAATATGTTCAAGAAAGTGAGGAACACAGCGAAGATGATGCTTCAAAAATTCTGCCAAAGGTGCATCTTATCTACTATGTAGCGAGTTAATTAAAATTTTAATCATAGTACTAATTCAATTTATTTTTCAGAAAACCCGAAAAGTGAAGAAAAACAAGCTTCTTAATGGACCAACTACTCGTTCACAATCTAATGTTGTGACTACAACTGAAAAGGGTTCCACTCAGAATGATAAGAATGAGGCGGCAAATTCAGGTATGGTGGAACCTGCAAAAACATAGTTACCATGTGGTCAAGGACTTGGATCAATGGCGGATTATCTTGATATGCGGGAACGCAAACAAAAAGAAGCTGCATCAGCGATTGCAACTGGAAGTGGAACTAAAAATGACAAAGTTCCGGAAACTGACCTACCAGACATTGAAGACATTGAAATGGAAGAAGTTGAAGCAGGTTTATCATCGTTTACTTAAATAATTTTTATGGTATTCCTTTGTGAAACAAGGCAATTACATAATTGTGTTTTGATTTAACTTTTTATATGTTTTGAACACGGTACTTAAGTCAAAGTGCCTAAGAGATTACGAGGGAAAACGAGGATGGATAACGTACATACAAGGCCGTTTGAGAAAAGGGTTGTCATCTCCATGAATAAAAGGGGCCAGCCTGTTTCAGATTTTGATAAAAATGTTTCAGAATTGAGTCGCTTTCTAGGGACACTAAAGAGGTATGTGCCACTGACTTATGCATCCTGGGAACATGTTCCTGAAAGTCTAAAGAATACTTTGTGGGATTATGTCAAGGTAATCAATCAATTTGAACTATCTTCATGTAAATAATGTTGGTCAGATAGCATTTTAGACTAACTTATTCTGTTTTATATTTGATTTATATGTAAGCAACGCTATATTATTCCCGAGGAATTAAAAAAATGGTCATGGAAGACAATTCAACAGAGTTGGAAGGGGTACAAGAGTCGAATAAAGAGCAATCATTATACTGCATATGCAACTGATGTGGAGAGGCTAGAAAATAAGCCGGAAGACATTCCACTTGAGGAATTTAAGCTGCTCTTAAAATTTTGGGGAGATCCTGATATTCAGGTATAATTATAACTTTAAAAAGGTGTTGTTTTCATGTTTTTTTGCATAAGCAACTAGTGCTCTATTTTCAAGTTTTTTTGCAGGCGAAGGCTGAAAGAAATGCTAAAAGTCGTCGTGAATACACAGACACGCACACTACTGGTCCCAAACTATTTTCTCAAATTGAATACAAGATGGTAAGTTCCTGAAAATTACAATCCTTTTGCGAGTCAAAAATTATAAAATTACTCAGGATTGTCAAAAAATAAAATGTCAATCTTTTTTAGAGTCGTGAATTATAGTTAAGAAAATTGCTTCTCTTTAATTTAATTTAATATAAAAATATGAAAATGGATTCTCTTTAATTTAATTTAATTTAAATCATCTAGTTGCCAAGCTAAAGCCTCCACTGAGATCTTTGACCATATGACAGATTTTGATCGATTAGTTTATGTAATTAAATTTATGTATGAATTATATCTCAATACAGTAGTATAAGTAGTGACACTTTCAGTTTACAAGTTTTTATCTAGTAGTTTATAGTTTAGATTAAACACTTATTTCTTTCCATCTAGGATTGTGTCATGCATCTTAAGTTTCTGTTCATAAAGATTGGCAGGATTTATTCATTCCTGGTGTGTGCAGGTTCAGGACAAGGACAAGCAGCCAGATGACAAGCAACTAGATGACAAGCAGCCAGATGACAAGCAACCAGATGACAAGCAGCCAGATGACCAGCAACCAGATAACGACCTATTTCTTGCAAAGATTTTTGCCAAAACTCGTAAGCGCAAGCCTGGACGAAAATACCAATCTAATCCTGATGTGATGCAGTTCAGAATTGTAAGTAACAATTCATCTTTACAGTCCATATTTCATCTTTACAGTCCATTTTCATTTTCATATATTGACTTAGATTTATTTTCTAGGATACAATTAACAAGAAACTCCAACAATCAGAAGGGCTTGATGGTCTTGAGGAACTAGTTTCGGGTGTAAAAAAATCTCATGGTCGAGGTTGGCTTATAGGAAGACATGACCCGAAGTGTCTCAAAACTCCTACTCAAGCTTCAGCTTCAGCTCCAACCGATTCATACGTGGAAGAGCTGACAAAAAAGATACGGCAGGAAGTTGTTGTTGAAGTGGAAGCAAAGGTAAACCAGAAGGCCGCTGAAGTAGATGGTAAGATCAATCGGAAGGTCCAGGACAACATGACATTGGTCCTAAAAAAATTAGTTGAAGCAAACCCCACTATGAATATTAATATTGGTGAAATCTGTGCGACGATTTCCAGTGACACAGTAGGTGATGCTACTCCTATGACCGGTTGACCTAGCTCTTAGACTTCTATTGCTTTGGAAAGTATATGCTATCTTCTAGTACTTGTCTGTTTTAGTTTATGCTTAAAACTGATGGTGGATTTTATTTAGTTGCTTTTGGATTTGATGTAGTTGATGGTGGATTTAAATTGTTGTTGGTTTGGATTTGATGTAGTTGCTTTTGGATTTGAATTGTTGTTGGTTTATTTTATGGGAATTCAATATTCTGCTGGTGCATTTTTATTTTGTTACATTTATGGTGTTACAATAGGTAAATTGTGTGTTACAATAGGTAATATTAGGTGTTGCAGTAGGTAATATTAGGTGTTACAATAGGTTACAGTAGGTGTTACAATAGGCCTTGCAGGTGGGCCCCACCCAGAAGTGGGGCCCACATGTGGGACCCACTTCTGTGGGCCCCACCAAAAGTGGGTCCCACATGTGGGCCCCACATGTGACACCTGTGCAAAATTGTATTATCTGTTGTAACACACAAACTATGTTACTATAGAGTGTTTAAGATGTTGCTATAGAGGTTTTTGGTAACCACATTTGCTATGTTACCTTAGGCTGTGTTTTGATGTTACCTTAGATACCTGTAGTTACTGCTGAGAACCTAACACAGCTGAAGTGTTCCCATAGCCCTGTTTTGGCCTATGGTAACTTCAAAATGGGGTCTTTGGTAACACAGTTTGGGGGTTGCTATAGGCCATCTATGGCGTAGTGATAATTGTGGTGGCGTGTGTCAAGGTCATGTCAACACATGGATTGATAGGGACATGATTGTGACAGTACTTGTCGTTGTCATGTGGGCCATAATCATGACTTGTGCATGTCACATCTAGTAATGTCGTCACGTGTCTTGGACATGGGTTGTGGATGCTCTGTATTGGGCTTGGGCCTAACCTGGACTAGTAACAGACAAGTCTAGTGGTAATATGGGTTAGGTCCAATCAGGGCTAGTTATAACCTATCAATTAAGGTGACAGTTTTCGGGAATTTGGATTTTTTAGAGTGGAGTTGATGAGTTTTATGCTGAATTTATCTTGGTACTACCGATAATTGAAATTGAGAACATTCTTCTAAGCTCGGCAGAACCGTAACAAGTCAAAACTTAATTAAATTAGATTCAAACATGTTTTGTTTCATTTGCTGTAAATTATACCAACTAAAGCACTTAAAATATTTTCTAAGAGCATGTTTACCAATGAAGAAAAATGAAATTAATCTGTTAACCAAATTATCTTTGACGCAAGACTATCTTTTTCTTATAAGGATTTTTTTTTGACGAATTTCTTGTATGGATTTAATTACTCCTTTGTTAGCTTATATATAGTGGTTTTACATGTTAGACTTTATTTATCCCATGACGAATTTTTATTCGTACTGGTTCGATCGTGTCAAGTAATACGGGTTACCAACAGAGCCGGCTCCGGGAGGAGTCCTCCTATGTAGGCTTAGGGCCTCCACTTTTATAGGGGCCTCTTTTTAATTAGCATGTATATATAATTATATATAGGGTTGGATTCCATAACAAACACCTTATATAACAAACAATAAAGAACACCTTGGATCTAATAGATCCAATGCCCCTGGCGGGGCCACCCAATACAAAAAGTTCTTATTTTTTACCTTCTATCCATCCATCATCTCAAAAAAAAAAAGTTACTGTTCATGATGATGACGTCATCAGTGACGTCATCATGAACAGTAAACTTTCAAAAAAAAAATTGCTGGCTTGATAGAGGGTAAAAAAATAACAACTTTTTGTATTGGGTGCCCCTGGCGGGGCCAAAGGATCTAATAGATCTAAGGTGTTCTTTATTGTTTGTTATATAAGAGTGTTCTGTATGGAGCAAAGGCCATTATATATAATATATATCTATAAATATTAAGAATTGTTAGTATCATAAAAAAATTTAGTAAAATAAATTGATATAAAACTAAAAGAGTAGTAACGGAAACACACGCATCATCTTTAATTCTTGTTTGGAGTAATAATTATCTTTATTTAGAAGACCAATAGCTCATTCATTAGTTATAAAAATAAAGCCCACTCAAGTTAATAACTTAATACTACGTAATGAAAAATGGAAAACCTAATAAAATATGGTAATCCTCTCTTTGTAACATACAAGAACCAATGAGGCAGTGAACCTAATAAAAATGGAAAACCTAATAAATTTCATCAAATAAGCAGTGTTATAAAAAGCGGGAATCAGAGTTGTTTGATAAAGTCACGGAACAACGATTAATTGGATATTCGGGGATTAATCGGAATGATTAATCGAAATCAATTTAATACTAATATTTTATATATATAATTATTATATATATATAATATAGACCTAAGCAACTATTTAATAAAATTTGATCAAATTTGAAACATAAAAACTGTTGTGGAATAAAAACTAGGTTACGAATTGTATTTAATGCTAGGGTTCGGGAGCTTCGTGCTTTAATAGTTGTTTCCGTGTTAGAGACTGATCGATCCTCACAGAGTGCCTACGTATCTCGTATTGAGAATCAAGCCAAAAACATAGTTCTGAGGATGAGGGGTCAGACCCTTTATATAGGCTGAGAAGCCCTAGAATCGTGGTAGAATTAGGTGACTTGGTGGGCAAGTCACCGCCTTGAGGAAGGTTCTAGACTCCTTCCTTGTAGGAATCAGTTTCCTTGTTGAAATAGATGTTTTGGAGGCTAAGTCAGGCGGGAGTAATATCCTTATCTGACTCTCATCGCTAAGCTGGTTATTACCCTTATTATTAATTACGAAATTAATATTATAAATAGGGTTTGGGCCCATATAATGGGCCCCACATTTTGACCATATTGGGCCTAATTAATGCCACATTAAATATGTCTTTAGGGCTTATTTTTAACCCATATCATTTGCCCCCCAACTTCTAGGAAAATTGATCAGGTTTTCCTTGAAGTTTTAACGGCCTTATTCGAGACTCGGGTCAGGGTTTATTGCTCATATGCAATCATTTTCAACAATACTATTTTAATGTAAAGCGTGGAGCGACCGACGCCTTTACAACGACCATAAACGACTTAAACGGCGCTAATTAGCCTTAAACGACATTTAAACAGTGTTAAACGACGTTAAACGGCATATAACGGTGCTAAACGACGCTAAACGGCGCTAATCAGCCTTAAACGACGTTTAAACGGTGTTAAGCGACGTTAAACGGCATAAAACGGCACTAAACGGTGCTAAACAACACTAAACGGCGCTAATCAGCCTTAAACGACGTTTAAACAGTGTTAAACGACGTTAAAAGGCATAAAACGGCACTAAACGGAGCTAAACGACGCTAAACTAAATGACGTTTAAACGATGTTAAACGACGTTAAATGGCATAAAACGACGCTAATCAGCCTTAAACGACGTTTAAACAGTGTTAAACGACGTTAAACGACATAAAACGAAACTAAACGGCGCTAATCAGCCTTAAACAACATTTAAACAGTGTTAAACGGCATAAAACGGTAATAAACGGCGCTAATCATATTTTAGTTCAAACCCATTTTCATATTCTTCACGGAATATGGCTAATCAGAAATCTTCATGGTCTTGACGAACCCGGGTTGACTGAAAATATTCATACCCCTGATCGCTCCCGGTTGGACAGAAAATACTCGTAGTCTTGATGAACCCCGGTCGGCCGAAGCCTCCTGGGGGCGTCGGTCGGCCAGCCACCGGTCGGCTGAAGCCTTCCGGTTCGCCCCGATCGGCCGGCTTCCGGTCGGCGGAAATATTTTTATTTTTTTTTGCATTCTTGGCTTCAATACTTCAACTTCCCTCTTGAATATGATGTTTTCATAAACATGTATATTCGTGGTCTTGATGACCATGAGTTTTCGTGGTCTTGACAACCATGAGTTTTCATGTTCGTGACGACCATGAGTTTAGAGAATCAGCAATATGGTCATTCATGAGTTTTGCTTAAGACTTCCCTTGATTTCTCGATTAGCACTGCTAATCCTGTACTTTACGTTAATCACTTGATTAGGCTTCTAAAGCTTCTTTGTCAGATACCAACTAAAATTCTCAGTTCCTTATTTTGAGTTTTTGACGACTCTCTCCATTTATTAACATATAGTTTTCCTCTCTTCTTTGCATTTATCTGATACATGACCTGTAAACACGATCCGACCTGCATCTCAACCTGTGATAACATGTCACACTTTTTCTATAAAAGAAGGGGAGCATCCTTTATTCTTCCTCACTTCTTCATTTCTCAAATCTCTCTCAAAGTCTAAAATTTTCTAGTTCTTTAGCTTTTCAAGTTCATCCTCAAGTTCAAGCTCGACATGGCTGACAAACGCCCGGCTGTCCCTCAAATCTCCATGCAGGTAGCTATGAGGAAGATGAGCATGGCAAGAACGGTTAAAGGTATGCTAAAACTCAAGCCTCCTCGTTATGTTGATCGTCGATTTGATTCTTTATTAGACTTGTTGAGCACCATGGGGGAAGCCTTTCCCAACAGTTCAGACTTGGCTGCATTCCATTGTCATTCTAAGTTGAAAAAGAAAGACATTGTGAAGATTAGGAGCAAGTACAGTTTTCCCGATGTGATTAAGGTTCGCATACCAAATCCGGGAGACCGGACTTGCAATTGGCACCCAGAAAGATTATGTGTTTTTAAATGTACTTTGGAGGCGGGATTAAGGTTCCCGGTTCATCCCTTTATTATCATATTCCTGGCGGAGCTCCAAATCCACCCGTGTCAACTGTATCCTAATTCCTGGAGGTTCTTGATTATCTTCATGATAAGGTGTAAGGAGTTAGGCATCACTTGGGATACAACTTTGTTCAAAAGTATCTTCATGATCAAGAATTCTCCTGAGTCCTCACCAGGATATGTTGGTTTTCAACTTCGAAACAGGCTTCCTCATATTGTAAACTCCTTCTCCTTTCCCGATTCTCATCATACTTGGGATAGGGAATTTGCCATTTTGGAATGGGAAGGTGGCGACTGGGGCCACTTTTTTGTTAAGAGATTTGGGTTTGTGGAAGATAGTTCACACTTCGTGTGTGACCTTACCGACCAACAATTACTCGACAGGGATAAACTGCTTGCCGATGAAGGGCGCACTCATTATAAAACTATTCTTACTGAGAAGAAGCTTATCGAAGCTGGCCTAAGCTTTCTTTCTGTTGAGGGTAATTTTTCCTTCATGACTTCATTATGAACTATGTTTGTTCTTATTCCGATATCTTTTCTTTCATATTTCAGCTGCTGAGGAGTTGGAAAATCTCCCTGAGAATCAACCAACTATTACAAGGCGAATGATGAAGAAGGCGGAGGCTCAACTGAATCCTCCTGAAAGACAAGTTCCTCAATTCCTGGTGGGATGTAGCCAAGGGGGAAAGAGGTCCCGAAATGCTGGTGAAGGCGTTAGAATTCCCTTCACTCCAGATTGGGGCATCTGCGAGCAAGATTCTGTTATGGGGAGCACAACCTTGTCCTTAGATTGGTCAGGTACCAACTGGTGTACTTAGTGTTTTTGTTTACTTCGTTGGTTACAAATGTTTTTCTAACTCCCTTATTGTAGGTCAATGCCTATCTTCAATCCGCGACTCGTCAAAGTCGTGCTCATAGGGATGACAATGCCATACTGAAGAGCGAGAAGGCAAAGCTCCAAGAGCAGATACAAGACTTGGACTCCAGAGCTGTCCGAGCTGAGGCCAACTGCCATTCTCTTCAAAAGAATCTTCATTCTATGGCCAAGAAGTTGTCTTCCAAAGCTGACAAAGTGATTAATGCCTACCATAGATCAGATAGATTTTATGAGATGATAGATAAGCATGATGATGAAATGCGACCCTTTAATATGTCTGTTGGTTGGAACAAAGCCGTTGGTGTAGTTAGTAACGAGTATCCTGAAGTGGTCAACCCAGCAGACTTCCCTTGCCCTAATTGGGTTGTTGGTGGTGGAAGTCAAGCGGATCATGCATCAGGCTCTGGGGGTAGCCGTCGTCCTTCTGGTATGAGGAAGGTGACTAATATCGTTAGCTCCGGTTCGGCCTCTTCCCGTTCTGCTGGGAAGAAGGCCATGTCATAGAAAGAGGTGGCTGTGAGGCAATCTTTCCCCGGCAAGCAACTTCGTGCCATAGTCGAATCTTCGACCGAGACTTCAGAAGAAGAAGGGGACGTGGTGGAGAAGGGAGCGGCGCAACCTATGGAGACGGAAGCCGAAGATGATGACGATGATGAAAATGATGAAGGCTCCGAAGAGGAGGATGAGGAAGATGGAGAGGAGGAGGGAGAAGAGCAAGAAGTGGTAAGGGAATCCTCCGAGGAGTAGGTGGCCTTGCATGGCCTTTGTTAGCCGCTTGTGGCTTTATCTTTCCAGTTTTTAATCAAGGTCCTTTGGGACTTAACTTTTATTTGTGGTTTGTAACTTAACTCCATATTCGGCCCCTTGGGGGTGTTTATCTATGCACTTGTTTTATTTCCATTTGTGTATTCTTTATTTTCGTTACTTGGTCATCTCTGACTTGCACTCATCAGGTGCTTGGCACATAAATAAAATCACACAATCATAGAATGGAAAACAAACTTGCATTAATAACTTGAACGGGTTCAACCCTTACATACTTTACTACTGTCCTACTCAGGGTACTAGGCCCTGGAATGGTTTCATCGAACCTTATTTCTACTTCTCCTACTAGATAGATAAAAGCCAAGTCCTTACTAGGAAGGCTTACACATAATAAATCTTGAGGTTCAAAGCATGCCAAGTACGGGGCACCTCACTCCCGTCCAAGGTCTCCAACTTATATGCTCCTCGTCCTAGTGTCTTCCTGACTCGATATGGCCCTTCCCAATTAGGGGCCAGCTTTCCCTTTTCGCCAACTCCGGAAGCCTCTATCTTTCTCAGAACCAAGTCACCTTGCTTGAAGAACCTCTCCTTAAGCCTATGGTTGTAGTAAAAGGATGCCTTCTTCTGATGCTCCACATTCTTGGCATTTGCCTCATCCCTGATTTCATCAATTAGATCAAGGGCGAGCCTCATGCCTTCTTCGTTGGTCTCTTGTTCGTATGCCTCAACTCGAGGTGATGCATGCATGATCTCCAAGGGCACAACTGCCTCGGCTCCGTAAACCAGCAAAAACGGGGTTGCTCCAGTTGTCACCTTACAAGTGGTGCGATATGCCCAGAGTATAGGCAGTAACTCATCCACCCAAGTGTTCCTTGAGCGTTCAACTCTTTTCTTCAGTCCATCAAGGATAATTCGATTAGCTACCTCTGCCTGTCCATTAGCTTGCGGATGTGCTACTGAGATAAACGAAGCTCAATAGCATTTTCCTCGCAGTATTTCTTAAACTCTTCATTTTTGAACTGTGTCCCATTATCCGTCACAAGAATTCGGGGAATTCCGTATCTGCAAATGACGTTCTCCCAAAAGAACTGGGCAACTTGCTTGGTGGTTATCTTGGCTAGAGGTTTAGCCTCAATCCACTTGGTGAAGTAGTCGATGACCACTATCAAAAACTTCCTTTTGAAAGAGTTTGTCCTAAATCCAATCATGTATGATGAGTTAGGAGAACTTTCTTGTACTCTTATTTGATTGCATTAATATTAATAAAAGACTTATTTGTTTTTATTACGGGCTTTATCTATTTAAAGTGTTTTAAATAAGATATTCCATGGTTTAAAGTAAAGCTTCTAGAATTATAATGAGATTATAATAGTGAGATCTAGAAGATGATAACTCTAGACCCAAACAGTTCCTGATCATAGGATAACTAATTGGAAGTTAGTGAATCCGCAAAGATTGGTACATACTATGCTTGCTCCTTTCAGGAGGATGTCTGTTCTCATAGGCATTTGTGTGGTGACACTATAGCTAGTATGTAGGTGCTTATTAGGGAATAAGTTCACTGAACATGACTCGATAAGTTGAACAACTAATGGAGTTGTTAGAAATGATTGATGAGAACAGTGTTTGGAAGCTATAGTGACAAAACAGAGTTTAGCTGGAAGCAGTCAGAGTTTAGTTAAACACTGACTGGAAGCGCAACAGAGATTGTTAAACTCTGTAGCGGTATTGTCTGAAGAGTCAACAGTGTTTGAAGATTGATTCAAGATAAATATGGAAGCAATATCTTTGAAGATTGGAAAGCTGTCAAAGAGATTGAGTTGACTTGGAAGACTGGAGCAATCGTGATTGATATCAATTGTATAGCTTGATTATAGGAGAATCAGTTACTGATTGTACGAAGCTGTATGTTCTATAAATACAGTTAGGTTAACCCTAGAAGGGTAATCGAACATTGAGAAATTCATTGATTGTAACCTAAGCAGCTCTCTGTGATATTTTACATCACTGAGAGAGGAATTGTTAATTCCAACCAGTTTTTAAGTATTAAACAGTGTGTTCTTGTTAAGTTACTCATACAGTATTTGATTAACTATTGTGAATTCGACCTAACAAGTGGTATCAGAGCCAATCTGTTACTTTATTACAGTTAAAGATCCAAACACAGTAGTAATCAATGGCAGAGATACCTCCACCATCTGAGAAAGCTCCTACTACTGTTAGTAGGTATGAAACTATAAGGGTTCCTATACTTAGGCCATCAGAGTATGCAATCTGGAAGGTAAAGATGACCATGTTTCTGGAAGCCACAGATCCAGAATATCTTGATAGAATTAATGAAGGTCCTCACAAACCTACAAAATTATCTGCTGCTGCTGCTGGTGAGGAATCAAAGGTCATTCCAAAAGAAAAGAAAGATCTAACTGCTGAGGATCTTTCATCCATTGCAAAGGATGCAAAAGTGAGACATTTACTTCACAGTGCATTAGACAATGTTATGTCTAATAAAGTGATTAACTGCACAACTGCAAAGGAAATATGGGATGCACTTGAGGTTAGGTGTCAAGGAACTCCTGCAATCAAGAAAAACAGAAGAAACATACTCACTCAGGAGTATGAGCACTTTGAGGCAAAGTTTGAAGAAACCATGACAGAAACATTTGACAGATTCTGTAAACTGCTCAATGATTTGTCATTGGTTAATAAAGAGTATGATTTAGAAGACTCAAATCTCAAGTTCCTTCTTTCTCTACCTGAAAAGTGGGATGTGAAAACAACCACTATAAGAGATAATTATGAACTTGGTGAAACAGAGATTGATGAAATCTATGGACTGCTCAAAACCCATGAATTGGAATTGGAGCAGAGAAACAAAAGATCTAGTAGAAAGTCAAAGTCTGTTGCACTTGAGGTTGAGGAGAAACCATCAAAGAAGGAAGCATCAAGGAAAAAGGCAAAAGGAAAAGCATTAGTCATACACTCAGAAAGTGAGTCATCAAACTCTGATGTTGACTCAAACACAGATGAAACATCTGATTCTGAAGATGATGAAGAGATGATGCAAATGGCTGCATTGATGGTAAAGACCTTCAAGAAGATGGGATACAAGAACTTCAAGAAGGGAAAGAGATTCTCCAAGGACTATTCAAAGTCTGACAAGAAGAATTTCAAGAAATCTGAGGGAAAGGACTTCAAATCTGGTAAGAAAGATAAGTCTGAAATTCAATGCTACAAGTGTAAGGAGATGGGTCACTATGCTCCTGAGTGCAAGAAGGGTAAAACTGAGAAGGCACTCTACACCAAAGGCAGAGATTGGGCAGACACTTCAGATTCAGATGAGGAAGTCAACTATGCACTCATGGCTACTACTCAAAATGAAGATGATGATCTCAAGGTACCCCCAACTACCTATGCTTATAACATTGATAATATAACTGAATTAAGAATTTATCTTAAAGCATTGCATATCAGTTATAGGGATCAGACTTTAGAAAATGAGAGGATAAAAAGTGAGTGCTCTCAACTCAAAGATAGAAACAAAATTGTTGAGGAAAAGCTTGAAAACATGAATAAAATTCAGAAAGAGAGAGATGATGCTGTGTTTATTGAACAGGAGTTGCTAGGTAAGTATAAGCAACTAGAATCTGAATTGGAGGATACTAAGCACATCATTAAAACTTGGACACACTCTGGTAAAGACACTCAAGAAGTGTTTCAGTCAGATACAGTAGGTCTAGGTTACTCTGAAGGAGATGAACTTAGATTTGAAAATCAGGTAAAAGTTAGACCACATCGTTCATCTGAAGGTAATGTCATGGGAACAGGTGGACCTAAGACTGAAGCACAGAAAAAGGCTGTTAAAGAGTCATATGCTAAGACTTTTGTTAAAGAGGCTAACATTGGTTTAATGACAGATAAACAACTCAAGCATAAGCTTAAGGAGATAAAATCTGTCAACAAACAGAGATTGCCTAAGAAAAACAAAAATGGAAAGGTAGGCATAACATCAGGAATTAAGCCAATGCTTGCTTCATTAGCTCCTAGAAAAACATGCTTTAATTGTGGTAGCACTAATCATCTTGCTAGTTTCTGCAGTAAGAATAAGAAAATAAATTCTTTGCCTTCTAAAACTGCAGTTAAAAATGATTATGTGAGGACTAGACCACAGACTTTATGTAAACACTGTGGAAGTACATGGCATTCTATTTACACTTGCAGAGATTATCATGCTATTTACTATAATTACTATGAACCCAAACCAAATTTGAAATGGGTTAAAGTAAACTCTGCAAATGTAAACTCTGAAAAAGTTAGCTTAAACTCTGATAATGTGAATTCCGCTGCAAAAGCTAACAGAATTAAGAAAGCCAAAGGATCCAAGCAAGTCTGGATCCTTAAAACTAACAATCAGTGATTGTTTGTGATTGTAGGGCACCAGGGTGAGTACCCTAGTCGTGGACAGTGGATGCTCAGGACACATGACTGGAAATAAAGCCCTGCTATCAGAGTATGAGGAGAAGGCTGGCCCAAAAGTTTCCTATGGAGATGGTAACATAGGACATACTCTGGGATATGGCAACATTAATCTTGGAAATGTCATCATCACAAATGTAGCTCTGGTTCCAGGACTCAAGCATGATCTGCTATCTGTGAGTCAAATCTGTGACAGAGGATATCATGTGGATTTTCAGCCTGAATATTGTCAAGTGATCAGTAAATCTACAGGGAAAGTTGCTCTAGTTGGAAACAGACACAATAACATCTATTAAATTAAATTGTCAACAAACACTGATGGCAAAGCAGTGTGTCTGTCTACAAGAATGTCCAGTGAAGAGAGTTGGAAATGGCACAAGAAACTCTCTCATTTGAACCTGAACAACATCAATGAGCTAATCAAGAATGATCTTGTAAGAGGTCTACCAAGGTCTTTGTTGAATGTAGAAGGCATGTGTGATTCTTGTCAAAAAGCCAAACAGAGAAAAGCCTCCTTCAAAAGTAAATCTGAGTCTTCAATTGTTGATCCTTATCATCTCCTACATGTTGATCTTTTTGGTCCAGTGAATGTGATGTCTCTTGGAAAGAAAAAATATGCTCTAGTCATTGTTGATGAATATACCAGGTACACATGGGTATGTTTTCTTACAAAGAAGGATGAAACTACATTAACACTGACAGAACATATATTACAACTGGACAAAGGGTCAGAGAATCAAGTGAAGATAATCAGAAGTGACAATGGAACTGAATTCAGGAATTCATCAATGGAAGAATTTTGCAAGAGTAAAGGAATCAAACAAGAGTTTTCTGCACCTGGCACTCCACAACAAAATGGTGTAGTGGAGAGGAAGAATAGAACCTTGATAGAAGCTGCCAGAACCATGCTAGATGAAGCAAAATTGCCAACATATTTCTGGGCAGAAGCAGTTCAAACTGCTTGTTTTACTCAAAATGCAACACTGATCAACAAGCATGGTAAAACACCATATGAAATGGTGAAGAAGAAAAAGCCAAATCTAAAATATTTTCATATTTTTGGATGCAAATGCTTTGTGTTGAAGACTCATCCTGAACAGTTGACCAAATTTGATCTAAAGGCAGATGAAGGAATTTTTGTTGGCTATCCACTGTCAACAAAGGCATTCAGAGTTTATAATCTGAGAACCAGAGTGATCATGGAATCTATTCATGTGTCATTTGATGACAAGAAAATAATTGGACTGGAAGATGTCAATGAACATGATCAACTGCACTTTGAAAATGAAGATTTATTCTCTGAAAAAGTAAACTCTGATCAGACTGATCTGACAAACTCTGTTGATCTAAACTCTGAACCTCTACTGGTAAATACTGAAGAAACTCTTCAATCAGAAACAAGGGAAGAACCAGTTGAGGGGGAGCATGAAGAATCACATCAAAGTGATAATTCAAACTCTGAAAGTGACTCAGTTGATAATTCTGAATCAAACTCTGTTGATTCAAACTCTGTTGATAATTCTGAGAAGTCACATTCAGGGGGAGCATCAGAAAATGAAGAGAGGCACCAAGAAAATCAGGAGAGCATGGATCAAGGGGGAGGATCACATGATGACAGAAGCAATCTGCCTTCTGCAAGAAAATGGACTAAGTCACACACACCTGATTTGATTATTGGTGATCCTGATGCAAAAGTAAGGACAAGAAGTGCAACAACAAATGAATGTCTGTTTCATGCATTCTTGTCACAATCTGAGCCAAAGAAAGTGGAAGAAGCTCTTAAAGATGCTGACTGGATAACAGCAATGCAAGAAGAGCTAAATGAATTTGAAAGAAATGAAGTGTGGACACTTGTACCAAGGCCCAAGAACAGATCCATTGTTGGTACTAAATGGGTTTTCAGAAATAAAACTGATAGTGAGGGTGTTATCACAAGAAACAAAGCAAGACTGGTTGCAAAAGGCTATTCACAACAGGAAGGAATAGACTATGATGAAACATTTGCTCCAGTGGCTAGATTGGAGGCAATCAGAATTTTTCTAGCATATGCCTCTCATAAGAAATTCAAAGTGTTTCAGATGGATGTAAAAAGTGCATTTTTGAATGGAAAACTTGAAGAAGAAGTGTTTGTGGAACAACCACCAGGCTTTGTAGATCCAAAATATCCAGACTATGTCTACAGGTTAGACAAGGCACTCTATGGACTTAAGCAGGCACCAAGGGCATGGTATGAAACCCTTGCCAAATTTTTACTAGAAAGTGGGTTTCACAGAGGTACTATTGACAAAACTCTGTTTTACTTTCAATCTGGTAGTGATTTGCTTTTAGTTCAGATATATGTGGATGACATCATTTTTGGATCTACTAATGATAAACTCTGTAAGAAGTTTACCAAACTCATGCAGTCAAGATATCAAATGAGTATGATGGGAGAGCTTAGTTATTTTCTAGGCCTACAGGTGAAGCAAACAGATGATGGAATTTTTATAAATCAAGCAAAATATACCATAAATCTTCTAAAGAAATTTGGTATGCTTGACTGTTCATCTGCAACAACTCCCATGGCAACTGCAACAAAATTGGACAAAGATGCAGGGTCATCAGTAGATATGACAAGCTACAGAGGAATGATTGGTTCTCTACTATATTTAACAGCTAGTAGACCTGATATCATGTATGCAACTTGTTTGTGTGCAAGGTTCCAGGCAGATCCAAGAGAACCACATTTAACAGCAGTAAAGAGGATTTTTAAGTACCTCAAGGGCACTATAACTTTGGGGCTGTGGTATCCAAGAGAATCAGAGTTTAAACTACTTGGTTATTCAGATGCAGACTTTGCAGGCTGTAAGATAGACAGAAAAAGCACCAGTGGAAGTTGTCAATTTCTGGGTGACAGACTTGTTTCCTGGTATAGCAAGAAACAGAAGTCAATATCTACATCTACAGCTGAAGCAGAGTATATTGCTCCTGGTAGCTGCTGTGCACAGATTTTATGGATGAAGAATCAACTACTGGATTATGGATTAAGGTATACCAAGATACCTATTTACTGTGATAATCAAAGTGCTATTGCTATGACAGGTAATCCAGTACAACATTCAATGACAAAGCACATCAGCATAAGGTATCACTTCATCAGAGAGCATGTAGAGGAAGGCAACATTGAGCTTCACTTTGTGTCTACAGAACAACAACTTGCAGATATCTTCACCAAGCCATTGAGTGAAGCTACATTTACAAGACTGGTCAATGAACTAGGGATGGTCTCTAGTTTTGACTAGAGATGTTGGTTAGACTCAAAAACTCATTGCTCATGCTATACAAATTGTTAAGTGCTATGTGAACCTTAGTATTAAACTCTGTTATGCATGCTTATGTTTAAAACTTGTTAAACACTGTCAGCATGTCTGTCTGTTAAACACTGTTATCATGTTGGATAAACTCAGTGAATTCAGAATTGATTTTTGTCTGAATGAAAACACCAATGAAGAAAAATGTATGAAGCATGATTCTCAGTAATTAAATCATGATTCTTTCTGAGTCAATGTAATCTAATCAGACTTTGTGCAGTAAATCAACACAGCATGATACTGTTTCATATTTATAGCATCTCTTAGTTTATTCAGTCCTAAACTCTGAGTTTATGAATATAGTGTGCATTGCCTCTCATAAATAATTTTGGTTATTGATGAACTCTAAACTCTGATTAGTGACATTCTGTTTCCAAAGGTATGGTTCCTGATAATTCCTTGTTTGTACTTGTGAAAACCATAAAACTTGAGATGTGTCATTGATTAGTTTGGTGAGTTCAGATTCATGTTTCCACCCTGTGAGAGTTTGAGCCAAATCAGTGATTGATACATTTTCTATCAATCAGTATTTATTGTTGTGTGATATTCATCAGGAAGTATGTTTCTCTAGAACTTGTATTAAACCTTCTTGAGACTACATGATATGTGTGTGCATGAAAATGATAAAGGCAATAGGATTTACCATTCCTTCAAACACTGTTCAAAACACTGTTCAAACACTGTTCAAACACTGTACAAACACTGTTCATAAATACCACCCTTAGTAAACCCCTTTGAGCCTAGTTAACTGCTCATTTTTCTTATACTCTGAAGTATTAAGAGCAGTTATATTCTTTTAAAAAAAAAAAAATCAAGCAGATGAGTGTTTCTCAAGAAAAGTAAAGTTTACTCAGTATATATGCTAAATAAAAAAAAATAAAAAAAAAGGCATATATACTGATCTTGTACAAATAAGTACTAACAGTGTGTTCTTGTTAAGTTACTCATACAGTATTTGATTAACTATTGTGAATTCGACCTAACAGGAGTTTACTCATGTATCGATAGTTGTTCACTAAGTGATAGTTGTACAAGTGTCCTTAGACTTTAGATCGTTAGAGTAATCTTGTATATAATGAACTGTGCTTTGGTTTAGTCCTTAGTCTCAAGGACATCCATTAGGTCTATTCTGGGCATAGGGATTTGTGTATGGAGATAGTTAACGGTCAATAAAGGATCTAGCCCTTCCAGTAAAGAAGTGAATATCCTATGTTATTCTTAGTATGCGAGTTCTGGAATCTCTGGCCAGAGTGTATGAAATTAGAAAGGAGTTTCTAATTTGCATTAATATGAACTTTGCATTATGAATAAGAATCATATGATTAAATTTGATAGGCTTGACATGAGTTCCATGCCTTGTATTTAATCGGGATATTGTAGGGTAGAAGGAATTGATTGTACGGTAACTAGCACTGACAGGTTCTTGGTATTCTAAGCAGTGAATTCATGTTATCCGGATAGTCGCGATATGTTGAGAAGCATCACTCACGATGTAGAATAAATATAATTAATCAGTTAATTATATTTAATGAATTTTAGAATTCATATAAATAATAAATAAAAAGTTTATTATTATTTATTTCTACTTCCGCCTTAATATTGAACCTACAGGGTCACACCATAAAAAGATTAATTTATTGATGAAGGTATTTTGAGAGAGCAAGTTGTTTTTAATAATGATTAAAATAGTTTAATTATTATTTAAACATTTTGTGGGATTTATATATTAATATATACATGATATATTAATTATACTAAACCTACATGAGCCCTATAAATAGAAAGAGATGAGAAGAGAAGTGTGTGCATTTTGTGTTTTTGTGAAAAACCTAAAAGGAGCTAGCCTCCATCTTCTTCATCTATCTCTCTCTCAAAAGGAAAAACTCCATTTTTATAAAGCTTCGAGTTTTATAAAAGCTTCATCGAAGAATCAATCTTGGTGGATACCGGTAGAGTGCTTCACACTCTGAGGAGCAACTGCTAGCAACCATAGATTATAAAGCTTCGATTTTTCAAGGTAAGGTTTCGATTCCTGCGCTATCTCGTTTTATATGATTTTCTATATGTGCGATACAAGGTTTTTACGGAATAATTGTTATATCACGCTTTCGCTCGTCCGTAAATTCCTTCAATGGCATCAGAGACAAGTTCTACATGTAGAGATTCATATAAAAAAAACTTCAGATTTTTTAATGCATGTATGGATTTATTATGATTTTTGCAAGTTTATTTAGATTTAATTATGAATTAATTCGAAATATTCTTTGCATCAAGTTTTGACCACTGTTCTGGGTTCTACAAGTGTTGTGGATCATATAGGTAATTTTTCACAATTTTTTGATATGTAGATTATTTGTTATGAATTTTTTAAAAATTGTTTTGATTAAAATTCATAAATTAATCATGCATGTGAATAATATGAAATTAAAATTTGCACAAGGACCCCATAGTTACCTGGTAATTTTTGTTGCTGTTGATTTTAAGAAATCATGTCCAAATAATTTTTTTATTAATTTATTAATTAATTGTTAATTAATTTATTGATATTAAAATTATAGGATAATAATAATAGTTATTATGGTTAATAAAGCACTGCAGCGTTTTTGTTTTTTCCTTTGTAACTGTTGCGGAGGAGTTAGTACTGTAATAGTTGATGTCATAAAGCTGCTGAACATTAACTGCTGAAGTCGTACAACGTAAACAAAAAAAAAACTGCTGTCGGCAATGTGTCGGGCGCGTGCAGTGCACGCGGGGAGGGGTGTCACGCATTTACGAAATGCGTTACACAATAAAATTGTTTTAATTCTTGTAACGCATATAATAAATGCGTTACAGCCTTCTGTCCACATTAAATTCGATTTTTTGGGAGTTTCGTAACTCCGTTTTGGGCGTGCAATATATCGTTGGATTCGTATTTGACGGATCTAATGGATTGGTCAAATATTTTTTATATAATATTTTTGAAATATTTATATTACCGGAAGTGTTTTAAAGCATATTTTAATTGTTTTAAATTGCTTTTAAATACTATAATAAATCCATACATCATTATATCAATGTGTGACATGATATTGCTTGCATGCTTACTTATTTATTTATGTTTATATATGAGATATATGCCTATGTTTACCATGAGATGATAGATTTAGGTGAACTTAAATCAACATAAGGCATGCACTAGAAAATCTAGAAATAGGAATCGTTTCTTGCCTTAATAATAATATTATGAATACAATCATGAGATTTTTGTGTTTTTGAAACACGTAATTAAATATGAATTTTCAATATTGAGAGAAAGGATGATTCTGTCAAAAAACAGATTTTGATCTGTAAGAAAAGGGTATTAAGTGACGCCTCTTGACAATGCTCCCCCCGATCTGGGAATCATCCGATTATCGATTATTGATTTGAAATATTTAATTGAAGAAAAGAATCTCTTTATAATATGATTATGATTGTTAAATAATATTAGTTAATTAATAATGGCTGATAATTATTTATTTATGAAATAATAATTAGTTAGCAATTTTATTAATTGATTAAATGAGATTTAATTTATTATAAAATAGTTAAGATGTGATCTTAATATTATTAATTATTTATTTAATTTATGAAATTATATTAAGGGAGAGATTAATTTTTTAAAGAGTTTAGAAATAGAATTAATGATTAAAAGAGTTTTAATTATTAATTAATAACAGAGAGATATTTATTTTTGTTGTGGAATAAAAACTAGGTTTAAATTATTGCGGCTAGGGTTTGTGTATTTAATGCTAGGGTTCGTGAGCTTCGTGCTTTAATGGCTGCTTCTGCGTTCGAGACTTAATCGGTCCTCACAGAATGCCTACGTATCTCTGTATTAAGAGAATCAAGCCAATAAAACGTAGTTCTGAGTTGAGGGGTCTGACCCTTTATATAGGCTGAGAAGCCCTAAAATCGTAGTAGGGTTAGATGACTTGGTGGGCAAGTCACCGCCTCAAGGAAGGTTCTAGACTCCTTCCTTGTAGGAGTCAGTTTCCATGTTGGAATATGTATCTTGGAGACTAAGTCAGGCAAGAGTAATATCCTTATTTGACTCTTATTGCTGAGCTGATTATTATTCATAATATTAATTACGAAATTAGGGTTTGGGCCCATCTGGTGGGCCCCACGTTTGGACCATTCTAGGTCTAATTAATACAACGTTAAACGTGTCTTTTAGGGCTTACTTTTAGCCCATATCATTTGCCCCCCAACTTCTAGGAAAACTGATCAGGTTTTCTTTGAAGTTATAACGGCCTTATTCGAGGCTTGGGTCAGGGTTTATTGCTCTTACGTGAGTATTTTCAACAATATCATCTTAATGTAAAGCATGGAGCGACCGACGCATTTACGACGATGTTGAACGACACTAAACGGTGTTAAATGGCACTAGACAGCGCTAACCAGCCTTAAACAATGTTTAAATAGTGTTAAACAATGTTGAATGGCATAAAACGGCACTAACGGCACTAATCGGCGCTATACGATGCTACACCGACACTAAACGGTGCTAATCGGCACTAAACGGTGCCAAAACAGCACTAATATTATATTGTGCTTCGTGCATAAAATTGTTTTTCATGTTTCCTAAGTCATTTTTGACCTGGAAATTTTGGAAAAATCAAGGTATTCTCGATCCGTATCACTTAGAAAATCTACCAAATTTTCCAAAAATTATATGGATCGCAATTGGGATTCGGGGTTTTTATTGCTTTATTTTTCTCAAATTTTTCTCATTTTTTAAGCTAAATTCGAGCTCAATTTCGAGCTCAATTTTCGAGCTCAAAACTCCCCCAGATCGTCCTCTTTTTCCCTATTTCTTAAGTCTTTTTCGACCTGGTCCTGTCGAGCTCAATCCGTTTAATTTCGAGCTCAAAAATGAACTCAAATAACCTCCAGGTCGCACCCATCTTCCTTACATTTCAAGTCATTTTCGACCTCAAAATTTCGAAGAGAAATTAGGGTATTTTCGAGCTCAATTTCAAGCTCAAATGGGGGCCAGGTCGTGGCTGATTTACAAATTTTTCAGTTCATTTTCGACCTCAAGCTGGCGACCTCAAATCATGGGGGAAACGACCTCAAGTTGAATCCAGGTCGCACAGATTTTTCCTACTTTCTAGAATAATTTCGACCAGGATCTACCAACCTCATTGTAGTTTAAATTCGACCTCAAGCCATGTCTTCCACGACCTCAAATTGATGAGTTTTAGCTGATTTTCTGGTCGTGTAAACGAGCTCGAATTTGAATTGCAAAACGAGGTCGTGGTTGTCGACCTCCTACCACCCTCCTTTTTTTTTTTTTTTTTCTTTTTTTTTTTTTTTTTTTTTTTGGACTGTAACAGTGGGCCTTCAAAACCTTTTGGGCCTTAGGTTTAGCTTGGGCTTTTATAGGCCTTCAATCTTAGCTAAGACTGAGTCCAAGAATCATATCCTTGGCACTATTGGGCTTTAGACTCATCAGAATTTGGGGCTTCTCCTCGTGGGCCCTAATCACATGTTTGGGCTCTTCTTATTGAAGCCCTAATCGACTTTGACTTGGGCCTTAACAGGCCTGGTGTTGTTTGGGTTTTTTAGAGCCCAATTTGTGTTGATAGCCCACAATAGTTTCCAATAGGCTATAGCCGGTTGACATTCTCCCTAACCGGTTGAAATGCCCTATTTCTGCCTATATAAAGGCCAAGGCTTTCATTTCCATTTCATCACAAAAGTTTCTAAAAATTTTCTCTACTAAAAGTTCTCTCTAGAGTCTCAAAGCTCTTTAAGAAATTTCCTTTGAAGAATCTGAGTTTGATCCTCGTTCTTTGAGGATTCGAAGGTATCCTTCAAGTTTTCTGGTGATTTCTCTTAAAATCTTTGAAGGTTTGAAGATTGCTCAAGGATTTCTGGAATTTTTCCATAAACTTTCCAGTTGCTGTTGAAGATTTGAAGGACACTCAAGGTATTTTCCAGAATTTCTAGTTTTTTAGCTTGAAGATTGCCTTTTTTCTGGGTTTTCCCTTCAATTCCTTTGAAGATTTGAAGATTGTTCTAAAAACATCTTCGTTTCTTGCAGATTTTCGTTGATCATCATAATTTTTCTTTGAAGATTTGAAGAAATGGCTGAAGATCGTGCTTCTCAACGTTTCCAGAAACTGCAAGTGGCCTCAAAAAGAGGTATCACCATTCGTTCTTCCTCCATGAGTTTACAGGATATGATTTTAAATCGTAAAGAAGATTTTCCATCCCTGTCACACCTTGATTCCTATAATCATAGCAACATTTTCCATGACATAGAAAAAATCACTGACTATAATAGAATGTATAAAATAGAATATCCCTATAGGCTTATCCCAGCTGAACCTGGGGATCGATCTTGCCATTGGCACCCCAATGCACTTTGTATTTATAGGGGTGCCATTGTTGCAGGGGTTCGATTCCCTTTTCATGAGTTTATCCCTAGGCTTTTAGCAGATGTAGGAGTTAACCCTTGTCAACTTCCTCCCAATTCTTGGAGGGTGATCAACTGTTTTCTGGTCCTTTGCCTTAAAAACAAATTCCCTCTTTCTGTAGCTCTTTTTAGAAAAATATTTCAATTTAAAAATCTGCTGAATCTACCCCGGGTTGGGTTTACATTAGTCACCGTTCTTCTACTCCTCCAATCTTTCACCCCCAATCTATTCCTGACTCCAACCCAAAGTGGAAGAAGGAGTTTATGTATTTGTTATGGGAAGGTGGAGATTGGGGCAATGTTTTTCGTAGTACCTTTGGTAAGGTAGTAGATGGAAGTGCCAATGACATTGAGCTGAACGAGGAAGAGACCCTTGCCTACCAGGAGCTCATCAAAGATAATTATTCTACTATGGCTTGGGATCTCCTGAATGAGTTCCAACTTAAGACTTTGGGACTTTCCCGAGTGGGCAATAAGGGTAATTTTCTTTCTTTTTGCATTCCTTTATTTGAATATGATTATCTCATACCCATTATTTGTTTTTTTTTGTTCTGTAATTGCAGCTGCAGCTTTTATCAACAAGACCAATGAGCCAGAAGATGGGGACACTGCTAGGCTAAAAAGGGCTCGTTCAGGGAAAGATCCTCGAGCCCCAACAGCCTCGGATGCCTACTTGAGGCCCCATGTGGCTGATGTTGAGGAGGTAGATGGCTCCTCCAAGAGTGCTTGGCGCCCCAACTGGGGTATTAGGAAGAAAGACTCCATTGTTGGAGACTGCAGGCATGCTATGGATTGGTCCTATCACTCCATCACCCCTGGTGACTTCAAGGACTATGTATCTGGCTCCACTCTTGAAGGAGCTGAGAGTGCTGGAGCTCAGGCCTTCGCAGCTGTAAGCTCCTTTCTATCCACTCTTTTATGTACTTGTTTTGTCACCTGAACCGTGGTTTTAACTTTGTCTTTTGCAGGCTAATGCCAACTTCCAGGGAGTCGTATTCCAAGCTAAGACTTGGCGTTCCAACTACGAGACTTACAAGGCCAAGTTTGATGACTCCCAGGATGAACTGGGCTCTGTCAAGGCCACTTTAGCGAGGAGGGAGAAAGAGCTTTTAGAGTCTCAGGCTGAAAATGTCTCTCTCAGGAAGGACAAGGATGACCTGATTGACGAATACCTTGCCTCCCAGGAGTATATGGGCTTCATGGAGAAGCATGACGACTCCCTATTCCCTTATCAGTTTACTCAGGGATGGGATGAAGCTCTTGCTGAGGTTACTAGGAGATTTCCTGGCACCCTTAGTGTTTCAGACTTCCCTAGCCCTCATGCTCCTATGGCCTTGGCAGTGCAGGACACACGGGAGGAGGACCCAGAGGATGATGAGAGGATCCTAGAGCCAGATTCTTCTGCTCACCCTGGTGCGGCCGGAGAGGAGGAGCATACTGGAGATGCTTAGTAGCTGACATCTTTATCTTTCTATTTATGCATTCTGCCTTCGGGCATGACTTTGTATTTTCATTAACTTATTTTGAACTAGTTGGTTTTGTATTCTGCCTTCGGGCATAACTTTTAAACTCGTAATCCATTGTCCTTAATGCTTCTCAACTTATTTATATTCGCATGTGTAGTCTAACATTTTGTGCATAAATATCAATGAGTAGGGTTCATATCTTATGCGAAAATGTAGGATAGTCTTATTAATATGAAGAAACGGGCACAGCCCTTACATAGATACTCTACTTCCAATATCTCAAGTTTTAAAAACTTGGAATGGTTTCATCAACCTTATTTCTACTTCTATTACATAGGCAAAAAGCTAGGTCCTTTTCAGGAGAGCTTAAACATAGTAAACCTTGAGGTTCAATGCATGCCAAGTCCGGGGCACCTCAACCCCGTCCAAGGTTTCCAGTTTGTAAGATCCTCGTCCTAGTGTCTTCTTGACTCGATACGGCCCTTCCCAGTTTGGGGCTAACTTTCCTTTCTGACCAACTCCAGAAGCCTCGATCTTCCTAAGAACCAAGTCACCTTGCTGAAAGAACCTCTCCTTAACCCTGTGGTTGTAGTAGAAAGATGCTTTCTTTTGATGCTCCGCATTTCTGGCATTTGCCTCATCCCTGACTTCATCAATCAAATCTAAGGCGAGCCTCATGCCTTCTTCATTAGTCTCTGGCTCGAATGCTTCAATTCTAGGTGATGCATGCATGACTTCTAGTGGTACGACTGCCTCGGCTCCATAAGCCAGTAGGAAAGGGGTTTCCCCAGTTGTTACCTTGCAAGTAGTACGATATGCCCAAAGTATAGGCAGTAGTTCATCCACCCAAGTATTTCTCGATCGTTCAACCCTCTTCTTAAGTCCATCAAGAATAATCCGATTGGCTACCTCAGCCTGCCCATTAGCTTGCGGGTGAGCTACCGAAGTAAAACGAAGCTCGATAGCATTTTCCTCACAGTACTTTCTGAACTCTTCATTGTTGAATTGTGTCCCATTATCTGTCACAAGGATTCGGGGAATTCCATACCTACATATTACGTTCTCCCAAAAGAACTGGGAAACTTGCTTGGTGGTTATCTTGGCTAAAGGCTTAGCCTCAATCCACTTAGTGAAGTAATCAATGGCGACAATCAGAAACTTCCTTTGTGCTGAAGCCATGGGGAAAGGACCAAGAATGTCCATTCCCCACATAGCAAACGGAATGGGAGAGCTGATTGAGGTTAACCTTTCAGGCGGCTGCCTTACAATAGGAGCATGTTTCTGACATCTATCACACTTCTTGACATAATCCTGGGCATCTGCTAACATCTCCGGCCAATAGAATCCCAGGCGGGTAATCTTGTGAGCTAAGGCTCTGCCCCCCAAGTGCTGCCCACAGATCCCTTCATGAACTTCTTCCAATGCTTCTCTTGCCTCTTGGGGCCTTAGGCACTTCAAGTACGGGATGACAAACGATCTCTTGTATAAGATGCCTTCAATTAAGGCGTATCTCAATGCTCTCACTGACAATTTTCGTGCCTCCAAGGCATCACTAGGGAGCCATCCGGTTTCTAGATGAGCTTTAATAGGATCTATCCAACAGCTTCCAACATCGATAGGTGCTACCAACTTAGAGTTGATGGTCGGGGCCTTCAAGACCTGGAAGTAAACACTGCCTGCATAATTCTCTATCTCAGAAGAAGCGAACTTAGAGAGGGCATCGGCCTTAACGTTCTCTTCCCTAGGAATGTGCTCCAGGTAGCACTCTTCAAACTGAGTCATAACAGCTTTCACGACTCTAAGGTATTTTGCCATAGTTTCATCCTTGGCCTCAAACTCACCATTCACTTGCGAGACTACCAGTCTTGAATCTCCACATACTTTGAGGTTCTTGACCCTCATGACTCTGGCCAATCCCAATCCAGCTATTAATGCTTCATATTCAGCTTCATTGTTGGTTGTAGGAAAGTCCAACTTCAAAGCGTATTCAACCGTGAACCCATCGGGGCTTTGCAAAACCAAACCTGCACCACTAGATTTTGTTTTTGATGCTCCATCAAAATAGAGCACCCAATACTCTTTCTGATCAGGTACAAGTTCTTCATCCTTACTCTCAACTCCGGGGGTGGTTACTATCTCCTGCCCCCCGACTTCTTGATTGCCAATGGTACATTCAACCAAGAAGTCAGCTAATGCCTGAGCCTTGATGGCTGTCCGAGGCTTATATGCAATGTCAAATTCTCCGAGTTCGATTGCCCACTTAATTAACCTTCCACTGACCTTAGGGCTGTGCAAGATACTTCTCAACTGCTGGTCCGTCAGGACTTCAATCTTGTGTGACTGAAAATAAGGTCGTAGTTTCCTTGAAGCCGTTACCAATGCTAAAGCAAACTTCTCAATGGTGGAATAGTTTAACTCAGCTCCATGCAACACCTTACTCACATAGTATATAGGTTTCTGAACCTTGTTCTCTTCCCTTATGAGGACGGCACTCAATGCTTGCTCAGATACCGCCAGGTATAGATAAAGAGTCTCTCCGATGCTAGGCTTGGCCAATAGCGGGGCTTCAGCCATGTACTTCTTCAATTGCTCAAAGGCCTCTTGGCTTTCAGGTGTCCATTCAAAATTCTTTACCTTCTTTAATGTTTGAAAGAAAGGTAAGCACTTATCACCAGATTTAGAGATGAACCTCCCTAAGGCTGCTACTCGGCCTGTCAACTTCTGCACATCTCTTATCGAACGTGGTGGTTCCATGTCTAAAATCGCCTTGATCTTGTCAGGATTGGCCTCAATGCCTCTCTTTGAAACCATCAGTCCTAAAAACTTTCCAGATCCAACGCCAAAGGCACACTTAGCGGGATTCAACATCATCTTATGGTGCCTCAGTACTTCAAATGCCTCTTCGAGGTGCTTAATATGATCAGCCTTGAGTAGGCTCTTGACTAACATGTCATCAACATACACCTCCATGGTTTTTCCAATCAGATGGGCAAATATCTTATTCACCAAGCGTTGGTAAGTAGCTCCTGCATTCTTTAGACCAAATGCCATAACAAGATAACAGAAGACACCAAAGTCAGTTATAAAAGATACCTTAGGGATGTCATCTTTGTGCATCTTAATCTGATTATAGCCGCTAAATCCATCCATGAAGCTTAACATCTCATGTCCAGCTGTGGCATCTATCAGCATGTCAATCCTTGGAAGGGGGAAACAATCTTTTGGACATGCATCATTCAGGTCAGTGAAGTCTATGCACATCCTCCACTTCCCATTCGCTTTTTTGACCATCACAGGGTTTGCTAACCATTCGGGAAACTGAATCTCTTCAATGAAACCAGCCTCCAAAAGCTTATCCACTTCTTGCTTAATGGCCTCTTGCCTCTCCGGAGCAAAGTTTCTCTTCTTCTGCTTTATTGTCTTCCTCTTGGGGTCAACATTCAACTTATGAGTTATGAGTTGGGGGTCAATCCCTGGCATATCAGCTGCTGTCCAAGCGAACACGTCGCTATTCTTTTGTAAGAATTCTATCAACTTGCCCTTCAAGGGTTCTTCCAGAGATGCTCCAACATAAGTAACTTTTTCAGGATCATTCGGCTCTAGGGGTATAGGAATCAAATCCTCTGCTGGCTTCCCTCTATGTTCTTCATCGTCACGGACATCCATGTCCTCAATTGGAAGGACCTGCCCCCCGACTCCATCGGCCCTCAAGGCGGCTACATAGCAACTTCTTGCCATCTTCTGATCACCCTTTTGCTCTCCGACACCATTCCGTGTTGGAAACTTAATCTTCATATGATAGGAAGAGGCCACAGCCTTAAACGCATGTAATCCAGTTCTTCCAAGGATTGCGTTGTATGTTGAAGCTGCTTTAATCACCAAGAAATTCAGCATCTGAGTCGCCTCCTTAGGCTCCTGCCCAATAGTCATGGGCAACTGAATAGTCCCTTCAACGTTGGACTCCACTCCATTAAATCCGTATATAGGCATGTTTGCAGGGGTCAATTGAGAGTCGTTGTATCCCATCTTTACAAACGCATCATGAAACAAAATATCCACAGAAGCTCCATTGTCTATCAAGACTCGTTTTACTTCTGAATTTCCAATCACAGGAGTTATGACCAACGGGTCATCATGGGGGAACTTCACCCCTTCCAAGTCTGAATCATCGAAACCAATTACCATCTCGGTTTTAGCACGCTTCGGGGCCTCTCCCACAATGTGCATTACCTCCCTTGCGTATGCCTTTCGAGAGTTCCGAGTTGTACCGGCTGCTGTCGGGCCTCCCCAGATCATGTTGATAACTGGCCCTCGGGGCTGCGTGCTACGATCACGATCATTATCCCTTCTGTCATTGTTTCTCCTGTTGTAATCCCCTCTTTGGGTTCCTTGATCTCCACCCTTTGTGAAATTGTTCAACTTTCCTTTACGGATCAAGAATTCAATCTCGTCCTTCAACTGTCTGCAATCATCCGTGTCATGTCCTACATCTCAGTGGAATCTACAGTATTGATCCTTGTTCCTCTTTGCGGGGTCTCCCCTGAGTGGCTTTGGCCATCGGAAGTCCTTATCCTTCTCAATTTCCAACAAGATTTGACTTCTAGGGGCATTCAACCTTGCATAATCGGAGAACCTTGGTCCCAAACTCTTTTTTGGTGGCGAGTCAGAGTCTTTGCTAGTTCGGGGATATTTGTCCCTAGCATCATACTCCTGCCCTTGCTTGCGCTTTTTTGTATCATTGTTCCCCTGACCATTGCCTACTGTGACTTCCTTCTTCGTGCTATCCTCGGCCTTGATGTACTTATCAGCCCTACGTTGGAGATCAGCCATGTTCTCCGGGGGATGCTTTGCCAATGACCTCTTAAAGTATAGGTCGGTGGTACCATGCTCCAAGGCTACCATTGCAACCTTATTGTCCAGATCAGTGATATTCAGAGTCTCCTTGGTGAACCTCTTAAGATAGTCTCTCAGACTTTCGTTCTTCCCTTGTACCACATACATAAGAGATGCAGAGCTTTTCTCATGTGTTCTTCCGCTGATAAACTGACTAATGAAAGCAGCACTCAATTCCTTAAAGGAACCAATCGAGTTTGCAGGAAGCCGACTATACCATCTTTGAGCCATGCCTGACAAAGTTTGAGGGAAAGCCCTACACTTCAAAGCGTCGCTTGCAGGCTGCAACAGCAGTGCGTTTGAGAACGTTCTAACGTGGTTGGCAGGATCACCCATTCCATCATAAGCCTTGATTGTTGGCATCTTAAACTTCTTTGAAATACGAGCATTCATCACGTCCTCAGTGAACGGAGGTGTGGGATCATCAGGGTCCCCAAGTGGCATCAGATCCTTGGGGTTGCTCTTAGGGGTTTCCACCCTTGTAGTTATTTCAGGTGGGACGGTAGTCCTTCTTTGCCTCCTTGGAGGCCTCTCCAGATCTATGAAAGGAATTGGTCCTGACGTGGGAGGTGGCAAAGTCTGATTTGATCTGGCTTGCTCCCTGGCCATATCTTCCTTTAACTTTAAGATCTCGGCTTCATAAGCCTTAATCCTTTCAGCAGTTGTTGAAGGGAGTCCATCATGGATAGTTCGAGTCCTCCCCATAGGTTCTTTACTTGCACGTCGCCTCCTTGGAGCTTCATCACGCTCGTAATCATCGTCAGAAGATGATTCATCTGTATAAGGACCAGAAAAATCGCGATAATCTCGATCTCGAATGTACAGGGCATGACCACTTGGTCCAGCTCCGTAGTTAGACATCCCGTACATTGGACTGGTGCTTATGGGGAGATCCGTAGTATGGATCTGAACCCCTCGTGTAAGGTTGTTGGGACCTACAATCAGAGAAGAAATCCCCGTCTGAGGGGGGTTAGTCCCTGGAACTGTGTGGATGATCGGAGGTAGCGTACTCTCAACATGGGTAGTCGTCCCTAGGGGTTGAGAAACTTGGTACGAAACGATAGTTCCGGATGCCGGAGGTACTTGCTCAGATGTCGGAAGTACTTGTTCAGTAAGGGGCGGAGCAGAGCTAAGAGGTAGAGCCTCGGTAGCGATTGGCTCTGTAGTGCCTGGAGCAGTTCTTCGTGTTTGAACCATGGTTGATGTCTTTTTCCCACAGACGGCGCCAAATGTTGTGGAATAAAAACTAGGTTTAAATTATTGCGGCTAGGGTTTGTGTATTTAATGCTAGGGTTCGTGAGCTTCGTGCTTTAATGGCTGCTTCTGCGTTCGAGACTTAATCGGTCCTCACAGAATGCCTACGTATCTCTGTATTAAGAGAATCAAGCCAATAAAACGTAGTTCTGAGTTGAGGGGTCTGACCCTTTATATAGGCTGAGAAGCCCTAAAATCGTAGTAGGGTTAGATGACTTGGTGGGCAAGTCACCGCCTCAAGGAAGGTTCTAGACTCCTTCCTTGTAGGAGTCAGTTTCCATGTTGGAATATGTATCTTGGAGACTAAGTCAGGCAAGAGTAATATCCTTATTTGACTCTTATTGCTGAGCTGATTATTATTCATAATATTAATTACGAAATTAGGGTTTGGGCCCATCTGGTGGGCCCCACGTTTGGACCATTCTAGGTCTAATTAATACAACGTTAAACGTGTCTTTTAGGGCTTACTTTTAGCCCATATCAATTTTCTAAAAGGTTTAGAAATAATTTAAATGATTAAAATAGTTTTAATTATTAATTAATTGGTTAGTAATTATGATACTTTATAGAAAAATTTAGTTGAAATTTTTGTCTATAAATATATATAATTATAAACCTTATAATAAAATCCCTCTTAATAATATCAAGTAGTATTTGGCCAATGACACAACGGGCTTGTGTCGGTCATAGCCTTCCAACATGGTAGAAAGTAGTTCTCATTTTTAAATCATTGTCGTTTCGTGCTACAGCCGAGGGCTTTGATTTCGAAATTAGAAATACTTGTCTATTACATAGAGATGTGTACAATGAATTAGAATCTAATGGTCGTTACGTGCTACAGCCGTGGGCCGTTGGAGACTGATTCAATTGTACGAAATGTTGGGTTAGACTTGACTTAGAATATTGAGTTTGTCGTGCTACAGCCGTGACTCAATTATTCAAGAGGCTAAAGTTTTATTAGGGAATAACATAAGATGTAATTGACAAGAGTTGTCTGCCTATTGAACATCACATAGCGTTTCGTGCTACAGCCGAGGTTGTGTGATGGAATGTAGGATCCCTATTCCCACTAGCATTTCAAATGCTTTTTTATTCACTTAGGGGGTTGTATAAATTAGATAAACTAGTGGGAGCCACTTATGAATAAAGACCCGATTCATATAGTGTTTTGAAATGAAATTGAATATTTGCTAAGTGTTGTTATGTGTTTATCATTTACAGATTTACTATATACATTATGTCTTCTGCACTATCACTCCGGAGCATACTAGATGCTCACAAATTGACTGGTCCGAATTATGCTGACTGGCTTCGAAACTTGAGAATTGTTCTCAGGGTTGAGAAGCTGGAATATGTGCTTGACTCACCTAAGCCTGCTGAACCTGCTGACGATGCACATAATGATGAACATGTTGTGTATCGTAAGTGGATAGATGATGCTAATGTTGCTCAATGTATCATGCTAGCTTCCATGAACGTTGAGCTACAGAAGCAACATGAGCTTATGGATGCTCACACTATCCTAGAGCATCTACAAGAGTTGTAAGATGTGGCAGGGAGGACAGCTCGATATGAGATATCGAAGGAGCTGTTCCGCTGTAGGATGTCGGAGGGATCATCTGTGAATGACCATGTACTTAAGATGATCAATTTGATTGAACGTCTTGGACAACTTGGTTTTGTCATGGATAGGGAGTTAAGTCAAGACTTAGTCTTGCAATCACTTCCAGATTCATTTTCGCAGTTTGTTGTGAACTTTCACATGAACAAGCTGGACGTCAGCCTGGCTGAACTCCACAACATGCTGAAGACTGCAGAATCGAATTTTCCCTCTAAGAAGAGTTTTGTTCTTCTAATTGGTGAAGGTTTCAATCCTAAGAAAAGGAAGAAGAACCCTCCCAAGAAGAAGAAAGTAGGTGAGAAACAGCCAGTTCCACCAAAAGCTAAAGACCCCAAGAGCAAAGTTGTTTGCTTCCATTGTAACAAGGTGGGGCACTGGAAGAGGAACTGCAAGGTTTACCTTGCAGAGTTGAAGAAGAAGAAGGGTAGTGAGACTGCCGCTTCTGATTCAGGTATGTTCATGATTAAAGTGAATATGTCATTAAATCAAATTTCTACTTGGGTATTGGATACCACCTATGGTTCTCACATTTGCAATTCGTTGCAGGGACTAAGGAGAAGTAGGACTCTTGAGGAAGAGGAGGTGATTCTACGGATGGATAATGGAGCAAGAGTTGCTGCTGAAGCTGTAGGATCATTTGATTTACATATGCCTACGGGCAAGACTATTGTTTTAAATAATTGTTATTTTGTTCCCTCGATTGTGAGGAATATTATTTCTATTCCCATGTTAGACTTGGCTGGATTTTCGTTTGTTATTCAGAATAATAAATGTTCAATTCTTAGAGATAATGTTCTTTATGGTAGTGGTATTTTAAATAATGGTCTGTATGTGTGTGACGTAGAGCATAATTTACTACAAATTGAACATACTAATAAAAGGAGAAATCGAACTTTGTTAGACATGGTTCGATTCATGATGAGCTATGCAGATCTTCCAGTATCACTTCGGGGTTATGCATTGGAAACCTCAGCATATTTACTGAATAAGGTGCTTTCCAAATCTGTTCCTCAAACTCCATATAAGATATGGAAAGAAAGGAAACCGAGTCTTAAACCCGTTAAGATTTGGGGATGTCCAGCTTATGTCAAGAAAGTTGACCCTGATAAGCAGGAATCTTGATCCGTAAAATGTAGGTTTGTGGGATATCCTAAAGAGATTTTAGGGTATTACTGTTACACCGATCATAGGGTGTTTCTCTCCAGACATGCTACCTTCTTAGAAAAATAGTTTATCCTTGAAGGGAACAGTGGGAGCAAGATTGAACTTAAAGAAGTTCATGAAACACAAACTACTACGGTTCAAGAGGAAACACTTGTTCAAACTAAACAACCTTATGTGGCATAGTGTTGACTCAGAGAAATGGCAGAGTGCCATGAAATCCGAAATGGATTCTATGTATGCCAACCAAGTATGGACCTTGGTTGAAGCACCTGAGGATGTTAGACTTATTGGGTGATAAAGGCTATACAAGAGAAAGATTGGAGTAGATGGCTAGGTGGAGACCTACAAGGCTAGGCTCATGGCAAAATGATTCAGACAAAGGCAAAGGATTGACTTTGATGAAACTTTTTGCATGTAGCCCTACTCAAATCAATTCGGATTTTGCTTGCGATCCATATATGGATTGAATCAAGCTTCTCGTAGATGGAACATCCATTTTGATGAGACAATCGAAGAGTTTGATTTTATCAAAAACATAGATGAACCATGTGTTTACAAGAAGGTTAGTGGGAGCGCGGTAACATTTCTTGTGTTGTATGTGGATGACATACTTCTTATAGGAAATGACATACCGAAGCTGCAATCAGTCAAAGTGTGGCTATCAAAGGACTTCACTATGAAGGACTTGGGAAAGACATCCTAGATTCTCGGTATGAAGATCTATAGAGATAGATCGAGAAGAATTATAGGTCTTACCCAAGGTACATACATCGAGAAAGTGCTTAAAAGGTTTAGCATGAAAACTCCACGATAGGTCTCATACCGATGATCCGTGGAGTATCCCTTTCCAAGAAGATGTCTCATGAGACACTTGAGAAAAGAGAGCGTATGAGTAAGATTCCTTATGCTTCAGCAATAGGATCTATCATGTACGCGATGTTATGTACTAGGCCTGATGTTGCTTATTCAATTAGTTTGACGAGCAGATATAAGTCCAGTCCAGGTGAAGACCGCTGGAAAGCAGTTAAGAACATCCTTAAGTACTTGCGAAGGACTAAGGATATTTTTCTTGTTTTTGGTGGATCTGAGTTGAAAATAGAGGGTTATACTGACTCTAGTTTTCAATCAGAAAGTGATGATAACAAATCCATGTTAGGGTACGTGTCTACTCTGAAGGGTGGAGCGATTAGTTGGAAGAGTTCCAAACAGCCTACAACGGCTGACTCAACAGCGGAAGCAGAGTTTATAGATGCAAGTGACGCTGCAAAACTGTTTTTTGGCGCTTTCTTTTGATTAGGAAGATAATTGAAAGTAGAGAAGTCAACATTGAGAGAGTTGACACACATAACAACATAGCAGACCCACTCACTAAACCGATATCTCAAATTCACGTCGATCGTCATAATGAGTGAATGGGTATTAGATACCAGAGTGATTGGTTTTAGTACAAGTGGGAGATTGAAAGAGTTTGTCCTAAATCCAATCATGTATGATGAGTTAGGAGAACTTTCTTGTACTCTTATTTGATTGCATTAATATTAATAAAAGACTTATTTGTTTTTATTACGGGCTTTATCTATTTAAAGTGTTTTAAATAAGATATTCCATGGTTTAAAGTAAAGCTTCTAGAATTATAATGAGATTATAATAGTGAGATCTAGAAGATGATAACTCTAGACCCAAACAGTTCCTGATCATAGGATAACTAATTGGAAGTTAGTGAATCCGCAAAGATTGGTACATACTATGCTTGCTCCTTTCAGGAGGATGTCTATTCTCATAGGCATTTGTGTGGTGACACTATAGCTAGTATGTAGGTGCTTATTAGGGAATAAGTTCACTGAACATGACTCGATAAGTTGAACAACTAATGGAGTTTACTCACGTGTCGATAGTTGTTCACTAAGTGATAGTTGTACAAGTGTCCTTAGACTTGAGATCGTTAGAGTAATCTTGTATATAATGAACTGTGCTTTGGTTTAGTCCTTAGTCTCAAGGACATCCATTAGGTCTATTCTGGGCATAGGGATTTGTGTATGGAGATAGTTAACGGTCAATAAAGGATCTAGCCCTTCCAGTAAAGAAGTGAATATCCTATGTTATTCTTAGTATGCGAGTTCTGGAATCTCTGGCCAGAGTGTATGAAATTAGAAAGGAGTTTCTAATTTGCATTAATATGAACTTTGCATTATGAATAAAAATCATATGATTAAATTTGATAGGCTTGACACGAGTTCCATGCCTTGTATTTAATCGGGATATTGTAGGGTAGAAGGAATTGATTGTACGGTAACTAGCACTGACAGGTTCTTGGTATTCTAAGCAGTGAATTCATGTTATCCGGATAGTCGCGATATGTTGAGAAGCATCACTCACGATGTAGAATAAATATAATTAATCAGTTAATTATATTTAATGAATTTTAGAATTCATATAAATAATAAATAAAAAGTTTATTATTATTTATTTCTACTACCGGCTTAATATTGAACCTATAGGGCCACACCATAAAAAGATTAATTTATTGATGAAGGTATTTTGAGAGAGCAAGTTGTTTTTAATAATGATTAAAATAGTTTAATTATTATTTAAACATTTTGTGGGATTTATATATTAATATATACATGATATATTAATTATACTAAACCTACATGAGCCCTATAAATAGAAAGAGATGGGAAGAGAAGTGTGTGCATTTTGTGTTTTTGTGAAAAACCTAAAAGGAGCTAGCCTCCATCTTCTTCATCTCTCTCTCTCTCTCAAAAGGAAAAACTCCATTTTTATAAAGCTTCGAGTTTTATAAAAGCTTCATCGAAGAATCAATCTTGGTGGATACCGGTAGAGTGCTTCACACTCTGAGGAGCAACTGCTAGCAACCATAGATTATAAACCTTCGATTTTTCAAGGTAAGGTTTCGATTCCTGCGCTATCTCGTTTTATATGATTTTCTATATGTGCGATACAAGGTTTTTACGGAATAATTGTTATATCACGCTTCCGCTCGTCCGTAAATTCCTTCACCTTTGTGCTGATGCCATAGGGAAAGGACCAAGTATGTCCATCCCCCACATTGCAAATGGGATGGGAGAATTAACTGAAGTTAACATCTCAGGCGGCTGCCTTACAATGGGGGCGTGCTTTTGACATCTGTCACACTTCTTGACATAATTCTGTGCATCTGCCAACATCTCTGGCCAATAGAATCCCAGACGGGTGATCTTGTGGGCTAGGGCTCTGCCCCCCAAGTGTTGCCCACATATCCCTTCATAAACTTCTTCCAATGCTTCCCTAGCCTCTTGGGGCCTTAAACACTTCAAATATGGGATAACAAACGATCTCTTGTAAAGGATGCCTTCGATCAAGGCGTATCTCAATGCTCTTACTGACAGCTTTCGTGCCTCCAAGGCATTGTCAGGGAGCCAGCCAGTTTCGAGGTGAGCTTTGATGGGATCCATCCAGCAGCTTCCTATATCAATTGGTGCCAGCAACTTCGAGTTAATGGTCGGGGCCTTCAAGACCTGGAAGTAAACACTCCCTGCATAATTCTCGATTTCAGAAGAAGCGAACTTGGACAGGGCATCGGCCTTAACGTTCTCTTCCCTCGGAATATGCTCCACATAGCACTCATCGAACTGAGTCATAACGGCTTTCACAACTCTCAGATATTTCGCCATAGTTTCATCTTTGGCGTCAAACTCACCATTCACTTGCGAGACTACCAGTCTTGAATCTCCACAAACTTTGAGGTTCTTGACCCTCATGACTCTGGCCAAGCCTAAACCAGCTATCAACGCCTCATACTCCGCTTCATTATTGGTAGTGGGAAAGTCCAACTTCAAAGCGTACTCAACTGTGAACCCATCGAGGCTTTGCAAAACCAAACTTGCACCACTAGATTTTGCTTTTGATGCTCCATCAAAATAGAGCACCCAATACTCCTTCAGACCAGGTACTATTTCCTCTTCTTTTTCCTCCTTCTTAGGGGTAGTCACTATCTCTTGCCCCCCGACTTCTTGGTTGTTAATGGTGCATTCAACCACGAAGTCCGCCAATGCCTGAGCCTTAATGGCTGTTCGAGGCTTGTATGTGATATCAAACTCTCCTAACTCAATCGCATACTTGATTAGCCTTCCACTGGCCTTAGGGCTATGCAATATGTTCCTCAATTGTTGGTTTGTCAAGACTTGAATCTTATGTGCCTGAAAGTAAGGTCGCAACTTTCTCGAGGCTGTCACCAATGCCAAAGCGAACTTCTCGATAGGTGAGTAATTCAACTCAGCCCCATGCAACACCTTGCTCACATAGTAGATAGGTTTCTGAATTTTCTTCTCTTTTCGAATGAGAACAGCACTCAATGTTTGTTCAGATACCGCCAGGTATAGGTAAAGAGTCTCTCCGGGACTAGGCTTGGCCAACAGTGGGGCTTCAGCCATGTACTTCTTCAACTGCTCAAAGGCCTCTTGACTCTCAAGAGTCCATTCAAATTTTTTCACCTTCTTCAATGCTTGAAAAAAAGGCAATCATTTATCACCAGATTTGGAAATGAATCTCCCCAAGGCTGCAACTCGGCCAGTTAGTTTCTGTACATCTCGTATAGAACGGGGTGGTTCCATGTCGAGAATTGCCTTGATCTTGTCAGGGTTGGCCTCTATGCCTCTTTTCGAAACCATCAATCCCAAAATTTTCCTGATCCAACTCCAAAAGCACACTTGGCTGGATTCAACATTATCTTGTGGTGCCTCAGCACTTCGAATGCCTCTCTGAGGTGCTTAATGTGATCTGCCTTGCAAAGGCTCTTGACTAACATGTCATCAACATAGACCTCCATGGTTTTTCCAATCAGATGGGCAAATATCTTATTCACTAGTCGTTGGTAAGTAGCGCCTGCATTCTTTAGACCAAAAGCCATAACAAGATAGCAGAAAACACCAAAGTCAGTTATGAAAGATACCTTTGGGATGTCATCCTTGTGCATCTTAATCTGAATGTAGCCGCTGAACCCGTCCATGAAGCTTAACATCTCATGTCCAGTTGTGGCATCTATCAACATGTCTATCCTTGGCAGGGGAAAACAATCCTTCGGATACGCATCATTCAAATCAGTGAAGTCTATACACATTCTCCACTTCCCATTCGCCTTCTTGACCATCACAGGGTTAGCTAACCATTCGGGAAACTGAATCTCTTCCATAAACCCAGCTTCCAAAAGCTTGTCAACTTCTTGCTTAATGGCTTCTTGCCTTTCAGGAGCAAAATTTCTCTTCTTCTGCTTTATTGTTTTCCGTTCGAGATCGACATTCAATCTGTGAGTTATGAGTTGGGGATCAATACCTGGCATATCAGCTGCGGTCCAAGCAAACACATCACTGTTTTCTTGTAAAAATGTCGTCAACCTGCCCTTCAAGGGTTCCTTCAGCGAAGCTCCTATGTAAGTAACTTTCTCAGGGTCGCCCAGCTCTAGAGGTATGGGGATCAACTCCTCTGCTGGCTTCCCTCGGTGTTCATCATCACCACGGACATCCATGTCTTCAATTGGGAGTACCTGCCCCCCGCTCCATCAGCTTTCAATGCAGACACATAGCAACTTCTTGCCATCTTCTGGTCGCCTTTCTATTCTCCAACACCATTCCTGGTTGGAAACTTAATCTTCATGTGGTAAGTGGAGGTAACAGCCTTGAACGCATGAAGTCCGGTTCTTCCCATGATTGCATTATAAGTTGAGGATGCCTTGATTACCAGAAAATTCAACATCTGAGTAGCCTCCTTAGGTTCTTGCCCGATTGTCATGGGCAACTGAATAGTCCCTTCAACTCTGGACTCAACCCCATTAAATCCATAGATGGGCATGTTGGTCGGGGTCAACTGAGAATCAGTGTATCCCATTTTTACAAACGCATCATGAAATAAAATATCAACCGAAGCTCCATTGTCTATCAAGACTCTCTTTACTTCTGAATTTCCAATTACAGGGGTTATGACCAGCGGGTCGTCATGGGGGAACTTCACCCCTTCAAGGTCAGAATCATCAAAACCAATTGCTATTTCAGTTCTGGCACGTTTTGGGGCCTCTCCCACGATGTGCATCACTTCTCTGGCATACGCCTTTCGAGAATTTCGAGTTGTGCCGGCCGCTGTCGGGCCTCCCCAGATCATGTTGATAACTGGCCCTCGGGGCTGTGTGTTACGATCACGATCATTATCCCTTCTATCATTGTCTCTCCTGTCATAATCCCTTCTTTGGGCTCCCCAATCTTCACCCTTAGTGAATTTATTCAGTTTTCCTTTGCGAATCAGGAATTCAATCTCGTCTTTCAACTGTCTGCAATCATCCGTATCATGTCCCACATCGCGGTGGAACCTACAGTATTGGTCCTTGTTCCTCTTGGCGGGATCGCCCCTGAGTGGTTTCGGCCATCGAAAGTCCTTATCCTTCTCAATTTCTAACAAGATTTGGCTCCTGGGAGCGTTCAATCATGCGTAGTCAGAAAACCTCGGTCCCAAATTCTTCTTTGGTGTTGACTCAGAATCTTTGCTAGTACGGGGATACTTGTCCCTAGCATCATACTCCTGGTCTTGTTTTCGTTTCTTGGAATCGTTATTACCCTTGCCATTGCCTCCCGCGACTTCTTTCTTCATACTATCTTCAGCCTTGATATACTTGTCAGCCCTTCGCTGGAGCTCGGCCATGTTTTCAGGAGGATGCTTTGCCAACGACCTTTTAAAGAATTCATCAGTGGTCCCATGTTCCAGAGCTACCATGGCCACCTTGTTTTCCAAGTCAGTGATGTTCAATGTCTCCTTAGTGAACCTCTTGAGGTAATCTCTCAAGTTTTCGTTCTTTCCTTGCACCACGTACATGAGAGACGTGGAACTTTTTTCGTGAACTTTTCCGCTGATGAACTGGCTAACAAAAGTGGCGCTCAGCTCCTTAAAAGAGCCAATTGAATTCGCAGGTAGACGGCTATACCATCTTTGAGCCATGCCTGACAGAGTTTGAGGAAACGCCCTACACTTCAAGGCGTCACTTACGGGCTACAACAGCAGTGCATTTGAGAACGTCCTAACATGATTTGCGGGATCACCCGTTCCATCATAAGCCTTGATTGTCGGCATCTTGAACTTCTTGGAGATGTGAGCATTCATCACCTCCTCGGTAAATGGGGGTGTGGGATCATCAGGATCCCCAAGTGACATCAGATCCTTGGGGTTGCCCCTGGGGGTTTCCACCCTTGTTGTTCTTCTAGTTGGGGCGTCAGCCCTTCTCTGCCTTCTTGAAAACCTTTCTAAGTCTATGATGGGAATCGGTCCTGAGGTTGGAGGAGGTTGAGTCTGATTCAACCTAGCTTGTTCTCTAGCAATATCTTCTTTTATCCTTAAAATCTCGGCCTCATGAGCCTTGATTCTGATCAGCAGCTGTCAAAGAGGGTCAATCATGGATGGTTTGTGTTCTTCTTCTATGTTCTCTGCTAGCACATCGCCTCCTCGGGGCTTCATCACGATCATCATCATCAGAGGACGATTTATCAGTATAGGGACCAGAGTAGTCACGATACTCTCGATCTCAGATCTGCAAGGCATGACCACTTGGTCCAGCTCCTTGAGTAGGAGGGTAGTTAGGCAGCCCATACATTGGGTTGGTGTTCACGGGGAGATCCGTAGTATGGATCTGGACCCCATGTGGGGAGTTAGGATCGACAACCAAGGGAGAAACCACCATCTGAAGAGGATTGGTCCCTTGATTTGTGTGGACGATCGGAGGTAACGTACTCTCAACATGGGAAGTTGTCCCTAGAGGTTGAGAAACTTGATGTTGAACAATCGCCTCGGTCATTGGGGGCACCGGATCCGTAGTGGGAGGTGCAGAATTGAGTGGCAGAGGCTCGGTAATTGTTGGTGTCCTTCGTGTTTGAACCATGGTTGATGTCTTTTTCCCACAGACGGCGCCAAATGCTGTGGAATAAAAACTAGGTTACGAATTGTACTTAATGCTAGGGTTCGGGAGCTTCGTGCTTTAATGGTTGTTTCCGTGTTCGAGACTGATCGGTCCTCACAGAGTGCCTACGTATCTCGTATTGAGAATCAAGCCAAAAACGTAGTTCTGAGGATGAGGGGTCAGACCCTTTATATAGGTTGAGAAGCCCTAGAATCGTGGTAGAATTAGGTGACTTGGTGGGCAAGTCACCGCCTTGAGAAAGGTTCTAGACTCCTTTCTTGTAGGAATCAGTTTCCTTGTTGAAGTAGGTGCCTTGGAGGCTAAGTCAGGCGGGAGTAATATCCTTATCTGACTCTTATCGCTAAGCTGGTTATTACCGTTAATATTAATTACGAAATTAATATTATAAATAGGATTTGGGCCCATATAATGGGCCCCACGTTTTGACCATATTGGGCCTAATTAATGCCACATTAAATATGTCTTTAGAACTTATTTTTAACCCATATCAAAAACAAATTTGTAGAATTAACAATTTAATTCACTTCCATATATTAAGATGTTTACAATTTATATGATTTTTATTATTTTTAGTTTTTTTTTATAATTTGTGAATTCTTACATTATTTTTTTAAAGAAAAAAATTGACCGTTTAATTTCGATTATTAACTAAAAAAATATTGACCGTTTAATTTCGATTATTAACTGAATTAGCCGATTTTTGATCAATTTTATTGATTATTCATCAATTTTTACAAAAAATGATTTTTAACCCAATTATAACAAAATTAGTTTGATTAACCATTGAAAAATAAGTAATTACTAAATTAATCGTCATTTTTTATAAGACTGCAAAAAACTTTTTGGAGTTGATGATGATGACCTCAATGGGTGAGGATGCTCAATACTATCCTTTGAGCATTTTGTTCGAAAGAGACGGAGTATCCCGCTACCAACGGGTCTTATTGTGAGTTAACATCAGGTCTGTAGCTATCAAAGGTGTTGACCTTCACACAGAAACAACTGTACTGTACACCATATATAATTATTCTCCATTCATTGTTCCTTTATTTTTCTCCGATGCAAAACCCAATGTAGAATAAAGTCTATGAGAAATGATTATACGAAGAATTAGAGTGGAACTCGAGGAGTTTTCTCAAAATTCCAACTCGGAAGTTAGTAGTACAGTACTGTATTATTATTTTTTTCATTATTACAACAATTTATACACTCGAGACACTTTTTTTTTCTACTGTACTGTTTTATTTATTTGTTTAAATGACTTAAAATATTTTACACATCAATTCACATTTGTAATTCTTACCATACTGGCTACTGATCAAATTTTGGACCATTGGGTTTGGAAAGTTGCATGAAATCAGAATGCGTTTACTATTTTAGTTGACAGTTTGCTTTCGTCCAAACAAATGTTCATGTACAAATGTACACAAGAGTAAGACCTTTTTATTTCGTTTATGTAATTAAATATGTAAATTGTCAGAATTGAAATAAAAGTAAGAAAACAGTAGAGCGTGTTTTCCGGTGCAGGACGAATAAGCAAAAGCTGGATAACTGCCACGTGTCAGAGAAAGTGACCGTGTGATTGGCATGCAACGGCTGTGATGGAGTCTCTGTTGTTGAGATTTTATTAGGGAACTGCAAGAGAAGTGTAATAAGTGGGGAGTGAGTGTACGAGAGAGAGAGAGAGAGAGAAAGGAGAGAGATTGTAGAGATCTCCTCTCTGCTGCAACCAGCTGTTGAATATATATATATATATACAGAGGGAAGGAGAAGATTTTTGTAAATATTTTGTACTATATGTGGATTGTCTTAAATTGAGGTTGCAGAGCTGGAGCGCAGCAGTATCCATGGCGGCGTTTGCAGGGCAGTGACTTTAATGCATCAAATAAAAACACAGAGAATTTAATTGTTTGAAGAAAGTCAAGAAAATCAATTTAAAGTCTCGAGTTGAGAGAAAAAGCTATAGTGAGAAAAAATTGTACTACCACTACACATCTTCATTCCTTCTCCTTGCTTTTGCCCTACCCAAAAATTAACCTTCAAATTTGTCCCTGAAAAGCTGCAAAAATACAAAATCCCAAAAATAGCAATACCCCATTAATTAAATCCACAGATCCAAGCTACCCTTTTCTTCATAAGAGTGTTGGAGAATTTTTTTGGTTATGGATTCTTTGAGCAGCATAATAAAAAAATGTCAGGTTTTTTCACACTAGCTGGAAGAGATCAAGAACAAGAAGATCACAAAAACAACATCAACAGCAGCTTGTTTTTGTTTCGAAACGAAGAGATCTACGACAAGAATTTCGAGCTATGGCAACAATACTATCAGTTACATCATCAGCCAAAGCAAGCTCATCATCCTCAGCAGCTCCAAGATGTGGATCTTTCACTTGTGGGATGCTCTTCAGGTTCTTCTAATCCTGCTGCTCATAAAAGATCATCTACAATTAACAACAATAATCTCAATGGTTTTACTATAACTACAGATCACGATGAGCAGGAATCTTTAGTTTACAATAACAATAATAGGGTTGGTAATAACAATAATAGATCATCAACAAATTCATCATCAGAATTTGGAGTGATGATGAGGCCATCTGGAGGAAGTTATGGTGGAGGAAATAATAATAATAATAATAATAATAATAATATTGGGAGTAGTAGTAGCATTGGTAGTATAAATTGCCACGATTGTGGTAACCAAGCTAAGAAAGATTGTATGCACATGAGGTGCAGAACTTGTTGCAAGAGCCGAGGGTTTCAGTGCCAAACTCATGTCAAGAGCACTTGGGTTCCTGCTGCTAAACGCCGGGAGAAACAACAACAATTGCAGCTTCTTGGTGCTTCTACAAATTCTTTACAACCAAATTTTCAACAGCTGAGTTTGATTAGAGGAGAGACCACTCCTAAAAGGCCAAGGGAAAATCCATTGGCTTGCACTCGCTTGCCCACTCACACGTCAGGTAATATTATTGTTCTTGTACTCTACAATACTTATTACAAACAAACACCTCCCCTAAATATCCGTTACATTTTGTATGATAGATTTCACCTAACGATATATGTTGGAAATTCATCTACTACTTTATATATAGATGTATGATTCTTTGATTTTTTTTTTTCCAATAAGAAAGTCTAACCCTTGTTTGTGCTTCTTCAAAATAGTACTGTTGGCTAGTAAAACTGACAAAAAGTTTTCACTAGTGGTTTGTGAGGTGTCTAATAATTTTACTAGCAAGGCCTCACCTATATGACTACATATACTTAATTTACATAGAGAATGTTTAATGATTTTTTTTTGCACGGGTTTGTGGTTAGGGTTAGAAGTGGGTCATTTTCCGGCTGAGGTTAATTCTCCGGCGGTGTTTCGTTGCGTAAAAGTTAGTGCCATGGATGAAGCTGACGAGCAATTTGCATATCAAACAGCTGTTAACATTGGAGGCCATGTCTTCAAAGGCCTTCTATATGATCAGGGCCTGGAAAGCAGTAGCAATCGTTACGGTGTTGCTGGTGAGAGCTCCTCAAATGTTGGTTCTGCTGTTCAACAACCACTTAATCTGATCACTTCTGGCTCCACCACCGCAGCACCCACAACTAACAATCCACCCGGCGTTACTTGGATCGATCCTTCAATTTATCCAACTCCACTCAATGCATTCATGGCTGGTACGCAATTTTTCCCACCACCAAGATCTTGACAAACAAGAGAAGGCAAAATTCACCCTAGCTAGCTACTCTCTTAGAGCATGATTAACAAAATTTTCATTCGGTCGCTGGACTTTTAAAATTACCACTACATTACATTACATGTTTTTATTACTTATGATGATGTTTTAGTGTTTAGTTTAGTAGCTAGAGCTAGCGGTGCAGCTAGACAAGGGGGAAAGAGGCATTATGTATTGGAAGCTGATTAGATGTTGGTTTTTGAATATTTGTTCACGTTTCAATTAAGATATTATTATTTGTTTTTGTTACTAGTAACTGTTTACTACTCTGTCCCAAAAAACTTTTCTAATTTTCGTTGTACATGTTTGTCAACACACATTTTTAATCGTTAATATCTTTAATTTTGTATTAGTATTAAATATAAAAACTTCACTGTATTAAAGTATTCATAAATACGAATCAAACAAAATTACTCATGATTATATTTGATCTTATATATTAAATATAAATTAGTAATTTGTTTTATGTTATATGAACAGTCCCTACATATGAAATGAGAAGATTAATACGGAGTATGAGATGGAGGGAGTACTACTGTTTATATGCTTACTACACCCAATGAGTCTCTAATATTTGTGCTTTTCCTAGAGAGAGTTTTATGCTACATTTGGATACTGGCTTACAATAAGTAGCAGTAATTAACTCCTAGTACCTTGTCTTGATCCAGTCAATTTTATTCTGGAAACTGCTCAGTTTTGATTGATATGATTTGATTTAAAATCTACTTTTTGGTTGGGTTTTCCAACTCAAATCTTACTTTTTCCCGTTTCACCCGTTTAGTTGCTGGACATTAATGTGATTAGATAGCTAGGTTTCGTGTTTTGCTCTCGCTTCCAGTCAAGACTGTGTTAGGAGTAGTAATAATTTATACGATCGAGCAGTTCTAGTTCATTATGTTTGACAAAAAAATACAGTACAGTAATAAAAAGGGTTCTGGCAGTTCGTCTCTCTGCAAGCTTTTTATGCACTGCCAGATCAAACTTTGGTTTTCCAATCTAGTATAAAGTATTACTGTGACCCTTGTCTCCCTCCTCCTCCTGTCTCTATCTCTATCTCTCTTCCTCGATCTCTTGTGTGTATTTGTATGCATTATTTTTACATATACCTGGCTTTTGCATAAAAATTAAACATGGGCGGTGGGCCTTAATTTATATGCTTCGAACAAAGGGGAATGAAATGGACATGCATGAGATGTGACTATGGAACTATATATGGAAGAAGAAGCTGCAAATGTTTAATGCTTCTGCAAGTATTACTCATGTACATGTGATCGTAGGAGTATATATAACAAAAACACACAGTTGGAGTTTTGTGTGTGTGGACAACATTAAGAAACCTTACTCAATACCATAGTGGTGGTGATTAGTTAATGGGTCCTGTTAACAACAGCCCTTAGGGCTATGTTTAAGGACTAATTTTTGCCATGTGGTAGATTTTTATTGGATGATTTATGTGAATGCATGGGGGCACATACTTTTTTGCAAGTAGGGCACAACCTTGAGCCAATTAAAAACTACCACATAACACCTTAACCATAGCCCTAAGGGTTGTGGTTAACATTTTCCTTAGTTAATTGTGTATATGTAGGTTAAGGTCCATACTATATGTTCATAGATTAGATGTCATAAGATTAAAGGGTTTATTGTACTAGCTTTTATAGGCTACTAGATTTGGTACATGTGAAAGAAGAACAGAAGGATTTAGAATCTTTCCCTCGTTTTGAAAGTTCTCACAGACATAACAACTGCTCTCTGTCTTCAATAGATTGAGACCTTGCATAATTATCAGATTCACCCACTCTATATCTTCAATTATCCAACATGCATGCGTTATATATACACATATATGTTCATTGCCAATAATACGAAACCGATAAATTCTTCCGTTTAGGTAATAGGATTGCTTTTATTTTCTCATATAGTATCGTAATTAACATTTGAGTTGGGTACGAAAATTATATATAATTAAAATACTTGGTTGTTATTGGAATAATATTTATATGAAACAAGAGTCGTCCGAATTGGACTATGGTACTAATAGGAGAATAACAACTTTATAGGAAAAGATGAAAGTTACACGTAGCCCGGCAAAGATAGTAGCTTTGCAGATTATTATGAAATTGCTTTGTACATGAAATTCAGGAGTCTGTATATATATACTGTAGATGAACTTTGTTTCCTTCCTAGACTATGCTCCAGTTGATCCTACTACTCATAACTATAAAGATATAGAGCTAGTTAGTTAAGATTTCGTTGTTGCTACGTATGTAGATGAATCTTGATTTTGATTTATTTTGAGACGCAAATTTTGTTGAACAAGTGGGGAACAACATACATTCTTAATCAACATCATCTTAAGCATATATAGGGGAGCTAGCTAGGGTTAAATTAATTCTAGCTGCTGCTGTTGCTAGAGAGCAGTTCAACGATGTATATATGATTTTTGCTTCTATTTAAGTTATTTTAATCATATATATAAACTTGTTGCAACTATCCACTTTTTACACGTATTTTATTATATTTAAAAAATACTTTTGTAATGGAGTATATTTTTTTGATTTGACTTTTTTTGGATAAAATTGAAGAACAAAATTAGAAAAATAGCTTTCGTTTGCACTTGCAAGAAGTTAAGATGATAGGAGTACTTAACGCCCGTTTAAGAAATCTTATTTTTCAAGAATAAGTTATTTATTCCGGAAAAAAGTTAGGAAATTTATACTTTTTTCGGAAATAAATAACTTATAAATTGAGCAATAAATTTGCCAAACAAACACTTAATTTGAAACTACATAAACAAGGTATGTGAAATCGTAGCACCTTTCTGAAAATACGTATGCTAAATAATGTATGGTGAGATATATAGATGCCATTAACAAGATGACATGAAAAAATTCTCGAGTTGTCTTGATACGGAAACAATCTGCTTATTTGATGGCAGAAGATATCATAGTTTATTGATTCGATCACAGAGAGGGTCAAATAAGAACTGGATTTCTGGGACAAGCAATCCCTTTGTATTCCACTATTCGATCTGTTAAATGCTCTAGTCTCTGTTCCTGCCAGAATGTTTCGTACCATTTAAATATTTTGCATGTTTTTATCTCACCAAATCAACGTATTTTATTGGTTGCTCTTACATATTTAATATTTCTTAATAATAAATTTTATATGCTGTATGATGAATGTCACGTTTGAGTCGTTTGACCATATTATCTATATATATCTACGTACTCGAATAGAATAGATAAAGCTATTTGCAGCAATCAATACTATTATATAAAAGCCGAAACATTAAAAGTTTGGTTGGTTGGTTGGTTGGTACCTGTTGATTTTACTTATTTACCCTTAACTAATAAAATATGTTATTTTACTTAATTATCCTTACTTAATTATTATTTATAATAATATAATAAATAGTTATTAGCCGATTGCCTTTTTAACATTTACTTTTAATTGAAGAAATTACCTTTTATAAACACCTAAAATTGGTAAAATTTCTCTTTGCCAAGGAGAACTTTTATAAACACCTAAAATTGTACCATATCTTACAAACGCTAATATTTGTTTTCTAACTAAAACATGTTACCTTTAAATTTAAAACTAATCTTGCAATAACTAATATAAACCCAAAAATATCACACCGCATTTTACAATCATTAATAAAATATAATAAAAATCTATATACATTGCTAATAATAAGAAAACATTAGAATAATCCTTGAACATGAGTATATTAAATTATATTAAAAGTAAAAAAATTATTGAAAATAATGATTATATAAAACCTAATTATATTATTAAATAAAATTTATAACATATCAAAAGAAAGGTACCTGTTGATTTTACTTATTTATCCTTAACTAATAAAACATGTTATTTTACTTAATTATCCTTACTTAATTATTATTTATAATAATATAATAAATAGTTATTAACCGATTGCCTTTTTAACATTTACTTTTAATTGAAAAAATTACCTTTTATAAACACATAAAATTGAACCATATCTTACAAACGCTAATATTTATTTTCTAACTAAAACATGTTACCTTTAAATTTAAAACTAATCCTGCAATCACTAATATAAACCCAAAAATATCACACCGCATCTTACCATCATTAGTCAAAATATATACTATTATATAAAAGACGAAACATTAAAAGTTTGGTTGGTTGGTACCTGTTGATTTTACTTATTTACCCTAAACTAATAAAACATGTTATTTTACTTAATTATTATTTATAATAATATAATAAATAGTTATTAGCCAATTGCATTTTTAACATTTACTTTTAATTGAAAAAATTACCTTTTATAAATACCTAAAATTGTACCATATCTTACAAACGCTAATATTTGTTTTCTAACTAAAACATGTTACCTTTAAATTTAAAACTAATCTTGCAATAACTAATATAAACCCAAAAATATCACACCGCATCTTACAATCATTAATAAAATAATAATAAAAATATATATACATTGCTAATAATAAGAAAACATGAGGATAATCCTTGAAAAAAAGTATATTAAATTATATTAAAAGTGAAAAAATTATTGAAAATTAAGATTATATAAAACATAATTATACTATTAAATAAAATTTATAACATATCAAAAGAAAGGTACCTCTTTATTTTACTTATTTACCCTTAACTAATAAACATGTTATTTTACTTAATTATTATTTATAATAATATAATAAATAGTTATTAGCCGATTGCCTTTTTAACATTTACTTTTAATTGAAAAAAATTACCTTTTATAAACACCTAAAATTGTACCATACCTTACCAACGCTAATATTTGTTTTCTAACTAAAACATGTTACCTTTAAATTTAAAACTAATCTTGCAATCACTAATATAAACCAAAAAGAGATAATGACCAAAATGCCTCAAAATGAGGCACCCATGACCAAAATGCCGTTTTGCGGGATGCTTGGCCCTATCTACCCACGAGATGCGCCTGTGGGAGAGGCGCATCTGTGTTCCTGTAGCTGCCAGAAAACAAGCGAACTCGCCGGAGATTGGAGAGGAAGGCTCACCGGCGACTTCGACGGAAAAAGCCGAGCTCTTCGTTTGCCATCGTTTCAACGTCCACCAGCATCCAAATCATCACCACATGACCAAAATCGCGTCTCCTTCATCATCCCAGTATCCGTTTCTGTCCTCCGGCCCCGCAGGGGCACGAACGAACACGAACGGAAATTTGAATCGGAAAAATGGGGTGAATTGGGGATTTCAAAACCGGGGATACAAACACAAAATCATTATTATGGATGTGTAGAGAATCGACTGGCGATTCTATTGATATATAACATGTGATTGGAAAAATCGTGATGTGGACGGTGGAAGAGAAACAAAATAATCTTCGTAATCGCCATTAACGCGACAGTCGGAGACGACAAAGCTGACGTATGACACGCATGTTGCAAATGCGTATCTCATGATACGCATGTTGCAAATGCGTATCTGATGTTACTGTAGCAATCCCCCACAGCGTGTGATGACGTCATCACGCGCGTACCAGTAGCGTGTCTCCCAGATCCGCGCGTGATGAAAACGGAGTAAGCTTTTTTATCCATTTATGTGTTACATGGAACCTAAAATTTTAATCCTTCCAGTAAGGACTTAGGGCTTGTTTGATAATTCTTTATAGTCTCTTATTGATCAAGCTTTGTTGTCGTTCACATGTTTATTATTCCATCCGTTTCACAATAATAATCTTTTTTGAAAGAATTTCTTTTTTTAAAATTGTATAGCAATTAATGAGGAATGACCAAGAGTATAAAATAGCGCATATTCTTAAAAGTTAATGCATTTATAATGGGTATAAGAGAAAATATATCATGTAATTAATATTTTTTTAAGATACGTAATTTTTTCAAAATAGACTTATATTGTGGGACGGAGAGAATATTTATCAAATGCATTTATTAAAGAGTAAATTGCACCATGGTGGCCAGATCAATTAATTTTTTGCACTTTGATGGCCAATGTTACAAATCTTGCACTATGATGGCTCGAAATTGTTTTTTTGAACATTTAAATGACTTCCGTCTATTTGCCCTAAACGAAGTTAGTTTTGACAGGGGTATTTTGGTCTCTATAATTTACTAACAGAGATATATACATATCTAATTCATATTTTCATCTAATATTGATACAAATGCATTCCGGTGGCAAAGGAATATCCATGAATGAGAGGAGAAATGAGTGATCAGGAAAGGGATCAGAGAAATTGAGCTTGATGTTCATGGTCTTGACAACCTCCCTTCGCCCAGCCCCTACGTCGCGCGTCAACGCCGCCGTCAACTCACCGCCCCTCCGTTAACCTCAACCTCCTTAGCCCTACACCCCTTTCTCTTCTCCCCATTTCTCCGTTAACCTCAACCTCCTCTCCTCCTCACCCCAATTATACACAACTCCTCACCCCAATTATACACAAAATCAACATCTCTTTCTCCACTGATTTTCATAAGGCTTTGAATAACAATACTAAAGGAAAAATTAAGTGAATTTCTATGTTATCCTTGACTACAACAGATCAACCTGAAATTAGGTATCTCTACTAAGTACTAATTCAGTCATGGAGAAACCTAATTTGTTGATTAAATAATGGAGATTGTTAATAATAACATGATCCATATAAACCCTCCTAGCATTTTCTGATTATCATTACCTACCGAAAAGCATTTTCATTCACGAATGCAATTAGAAACTAACACAAAACGATATATACATAGACACTATCTTGACAACCGCCCCTCATCTCCTTCACCTAACCTCCTGCCTCCTAACCCGCCTCTTGCAACAAAACAACTGTCGCCCTCCGGCTTCGTCCTCCGGCACCTTTCACCTCCGTTCAATCCACAACCAGGCCACACCTCATCCTTTAATACTCGCAACCACTGCGTCACCTGCATCTCCACCTCATCTTCTTCACCCTTCTCATCTCCCTTCACCAACAACACCTCACCCGCACAACCACAGCCTCCACCCACTACTACTCCTTTCTCCCCCGACCTTCAACACCGCCACCCTTAATCCGCCTAATCACCACAAACTCTGTATTCCTCCCTTTCTCCAAATCCCGACGCCTCCTCAAATCATCAAACCACCACTGCCCCATTTCACCCCCACAACACAGAAAAGAATTGAGAGAAAAGAAAAGAGGAGAAGAAAGAATTGAGATAGATTAAATGATTTTGTCAAGAATTTATTAAAGATGGAAATTTTTTATATTTTGGAAATTTATTAGATATGAAGATTTAAAGACCAAAATACCCCTGTCAAAACTAACTCCGTTTAGGGCAAATAGACGGAAGTCATTTAAATGTTCAAAAAAAACAATTTCGAGCCATCATAGTGCAAGATTTATAACATTGGCCATCAAAGTGCAAAAAATTAATTGATCTGGCCACCATGATGTAATTTACTCTTTATTAAATCAGAAATCATTGAATGATTATTGGATTGGCAAGTGTTGTAAGTCCTACATTTTTGGTTAAGCATGTCCCATTATGATGTCAACAATGCGGAAGCAGTTTATCTCCTTTTATTATTCTATGTTTTATGTGAAATATTAATTTATTTAATTATATTTTTTTTACAAGTTTTAGTATTTTTGTTTCACTTGTAGTACTATTATTGTAAATTACTTTCATATTTTTTTTATGATTTCTGTTATCTATGTACCTGATATGGGCTAAAAGTAAGCCTTAAAGACACATTTAATGTGGCGTTAATTAGACCCAATATGGTCAAAATATGGGGTCCACCAGATGGGCCCAAACCCTATTTATAATATTAATTTCGTAATTAATATTAGGGGTAATAACCAGCTCAACAATAAGAGTCAAACAAGGATATTACTCTTGCCTGACTTAGCCTCCAAGATACATATTTCAACATGGAAACTGGTTCCTACATACTAGGATCTGGAACCTTCTTCTAGGCGGTGAGTTGCCCACCAAGTCACCTAACCCTACTACGATTCTAAGGCTTCTCAGCCTATATAAAGGGTCTGACCCCTCATTCTCAGAACTACGTCTTGGCTTGATTCTCAATACGAGATACGTAGGCACTCTGTGAGGACCGATCAGTCTCGTAACACGGAAACAGCCGTTAAAGCTCGAAGCTCAACCACCCTAGCATTAATTACAAATCATAACCTAGTTTTTATTCCACAACATTTGGCGCCGTCTGTGGGAAGAAGACATCAACCATGGTTCAAACTTGAAGGACACCAACAATTACCGAGTCACTGCCACTCAGTTCTGCACCGCCCACTACGGATCCGGCGCCCCAGACGACCGGGGCGATTGTTCAACATCAAGTTTCTCAACCTCTATGGACAACTTCCCATGTTGAGAGTACGTTACCTCCGATCATCCACACAAATCAACGGACCAATCCTCTTCAGGTGGTGGTTTCTCCCTTGGTTATCGATCCTAACAACCCCCCACATGGGGTCCAGATCCATACTACGGATCTCCCCGTGAACACCAATCCAATGTATGGGCTGCCTAACTACCCTCCTACTAAAGGAGCTGGACCTAGTGGCCACGCCTTGCAAATTCGAGATCGAGAGTATGTTGACTACTCTGGCCCCTATACTGATGATTCATCGTCTGATGAGGATGATCGTGATGAAGCCCCGAGGAGGCGACGTGCTAGCAGAGAACCAAGAAGAAGAACACGAACCGTCCATGACGGGCCTCCTTTGACAGCCGCTGAGAGGATCAGGGCTCATGAGGCCGAGATCTTAAGGTTGAAGGACGATATTGCAAGAGAACAAGCTAGGTTAAATCAGACTCAACCTCCTCCAACATCAAGATCGATTCCCTTTATAGATCTGGAGAGGTCTTTAAGAAGGCAAAGAAGGGCTGATGCCCCAACTGGAAGAAAAACGAGGATGGAAACCCCCAAGAGTAACCCCAAGGATCTGATGCCACTTGGGGATCCTGATGATCCCACACCCCCGTTTACTAAGGAGGTGATGAATGCTTGTATCTCAAAGAAGTTCAAGATGCCGACAATTAAAGCTTATGATGGAACGGGTGATCCCGCAAACCACGTTAGGACATTCTCAAACGCACTGCTGTTACAGCCTGCAAGTGACGCTTTGAAGTGCAGGGCATTCCCTCAAACTTTATCGGGCATGGCTCAAAGATGGTATAGCCGGCTGCCTGCAAACTCAATTGGCTCCTTTAAGGAGTTAAGTACTGCTTTCGTTAGTCAGTTTATCAGCGAAAGAGTTCATGAGAAAAGTTCTGCATCCCTTATGTATGTGGTACAAGGGAAGAACGAAAATTTGAGAGACTACCTTAAGAGGTTCGCCAAGGAGACTTTGAACATCACTGATCTGGAAAATAAGGTGGCAACGGTAGCCTTGGAGCATGGCACCATCGACCTATATTTTAAAAGGTCGTCGGCGAAGCATCCTCCTGAGAATATGGTTGAGCTCCAGCAAAGGGCTGACAAGTATATCAAGGCTGAGGATGGTATAAAGAAGGAGGCCGCAGTAAGCAATGGCCGAGGTAACAATGATACAAAGAAGAGAAAGCAGGATCAGGAGTATGATGCTAGGGACAAGTATCCCCGTACTAGCAAAGATTCTGAATCAGCACCAAAAAAGAATCTTGGACCAAGGTTTTCTGACTATGCAAGGCTGAATGCTCCTAGGAGTCAAATTCTGCTAGAGATTGAGAAGGATAAGGACTTTCGATGGCCGAAGCCACTCAAGGGTGATCCCGCAAAGAGAGACAAGGAACAATACTGTAGGTTCTACCGAGATGTGGGGCATGATACAGATGATTGTAGGCAGTTGAAGAATGAGATTGAGTTCTTGATCCGCAAAGGAAAGTTGAATAAATTTACAAAGGGTGATGATCGTGGAACCCAAAGAAGGGACTACGATAGGAGAGACAATGACAGAATGGATCATGATCGTGATCGTAACACACAGCCCCGAGGGCCAGTTATTAACATGATCTGGGGAGGCCCGACAGTGGCCGGTACAACTCGAAATTCACGAAAGGCCTATGCTAGAGAAGTGATGCACATTATAGGAGAGGCCCCGAAGCGTGCTAGAACTGAAATTGCAATCGGTTTTGATGATTCTGATCTGGAAGGGGTGAAGTTCCCCCATGACGACCCGTTGGTCATAACCCCTGTGATTAAGAACTCGGAAGTGAAGCGAGTCTTGATAGACAATGGAGCTTTTGTTGATATTTTGTTTCATGACGCATTTATAAAGATGGGGTACACCGAATCTCAGTTGACCCCGACCAACATGCCAATTTACGGATTTAATGGAGTTGAGTCCAAGGTTGAAGGAACTATTCAATTACCCATGACTATTGGGCAAGAACCTAAGGAGGCTACCCATATGCTAAATTTTCTGGTGATTAAGGCATCCTCGACTTATAATGCAATCTTGGGAAGGACTGGACTTCATGCATTCAAGGTTGTTGCCTCTACTTATCATATGAAGATTAAGTTTCCAACCCGAAACGGAGTTGGAGAACAGAAGGGCGACCAGAAGATGGCAAGGAGTTGTTATGTATCTGCTTTAAGAGTTGATAGAGTCGGGGGGCAGGTACTCCCGATTGAAGACATGGATGTCCGCGATGATGATGAACACCGAGGGAAACCAGCTGAGGATTTAGTTCCTATCCCTTTAGAGCCGGGCAACCCTGAGAAAGTAACTTATGTGGGAGCATCTTTGAAAGAATTCAATTTCCTATCCCTCTAGAGCCGGGCAACCCTGAGAAAGGCAGGAGGCCATTAAACAAGAAGTTGACAAGCTCTTAGAGGCTGGGTTTATTGAAGAAATTCAATTTCCCGAATGGTTAGCAAATCCTGTAATGGTCAAGAAAGCGAATGGGAAGTGGAGGATGTGTATAGACTTCACTGATTTGAATGATGCATGTCCGAAGGATTGTTTTCCCCTGCCATGGATTGATATGTTGATAGATGCCCCAGCTGGACATGAGATGTTGAGCTTCATGGATGGGTTCAACGGCTATAATCAGATTAAGATGCACAAGGATGACATCCCTAAGGTATCTTTCATAACTGACTTTGGTGTTTTCTGTAAGAACCAGAATTTTCGGTAGTATTAAAACTTTTTATATATTGATGAATGAACAGTGACTCCGACTACAAGGTATTAACAATGAATGTGAATGGGTATAGATTTAAATGATTATATGTCATGAAGAATGCAATGGTTGACAACCTAGATTAGAATAATCTATCTCCTAAGAAATAAGTTTTGGCACTCCAAAGAGGAATGAGTTATTCTTGTGTCATCCAAATCAATATCTGTTGTTAGTCCAGTGGTTCCCTAAAAGGGTTAAGGAATGCCCGAAAGAGAACAAGGACATTTTTATAAATATAAGGAATAAAGATGGAATAAAGAATGAATAGTGTTTTTGGTGGAAATAAGAATATTATTAGACGACGCTATATAGAAGTATTCAGAACGGATTTCTGAGCTCGTATTCATGATCCAGGGGCGAGATAAGTGTATGTAAACGATATCGGATTCAGAAAATTAGCACTTTTATTTTCTCCGAGATTTCCCTGGACACAGAAAGACTTAAGGATTTATTAAAAAGGATTTAAGGAATTTAAATTCGAGAATTATTAAGAAAGATGGAGAATAGTATTATAAATATTAAGAAGGTTTCCGGTAAAACCTTAACTAGAAATCCTTGAGATATTCCTCCGAACGATCAATGAAATTGAGTAATAAACGGACAAAAGAGCAAGCAGGAAAGCAAGATGCAAGCATGTGCTAGTAGAAAATATATAGTAACTAAGTAGTTACAAGAGTAACTAGCAAGAGTAGAAAGCCAACTAGTACTTAGCATCACTTTATCATATTACCACAACAAATCAACACATGTCTCTCCAAATTACATCATCCATTGCATCACACCTTTATTAAAGCCACTTTATACAAGATATTATCACAATAATTCATATTGGATGAGAACAAACCAAAGCAACCAAGCAAACAACTCCATTTCTCTCATTTTCTCTAAACTGCCCAGCTAGAACACCCATGAAAGAACAATTCATATCTCCATTTCCATCCATGATAAAATCACCAAATTTGAACCACAACCTCTTCACTCCATGGGAAATATTCGCTCCAAATTTCATAGCAATCAAAGTAGTATAGCCTAGGCAAATCACCTTCCCAAGTTGAAGAAGCAAACTGTCCAGATTGTTGACAGTTTCTGTGATGATTTTCAAACGGCCATATCTACTTCATTACTCAATGGAATTTGGTGTTCTTTAGCTTGTTGGAAAGCTGGTTAGATGCTCTACAACTCTCCTTTAGAAGCCTCGTCCAGAAAACCTCGGTAAGGCCCTCGTTTTTCATGATCTTTCAACTGGGTTATAGCAGATCCAAAAATCACTAACTATGTTCTTGATGATTCTTGATAGTTTAAGGTTGTAATGAGTTCTAAGGACTAGATCAAGGCTTAGTAAGGCTCTAGAACTCACCAAGGAAGGTATATCTCATCAAAACCCTAGCTCTTACTTTAAGTTTATTGATGATCTTGATGGTTGTTAGCATGGTTAGGATGTTAGTATGATTATAAGCATGATTAAGTAGTGATTATTTGATTTAAGAGATATGATGATCATGTTAGTAAAGTAGATGATTTTGGACAGTTGGGGATGAATAATATGTGTAGAAGTTGTATGGATGCCCGGTGTAGCTTGGTATTGATGTTACGATTTTTGGAACGTTCGATTTTTAGCCGTCATAATGCCGAAATTTCGTAAAACCTTGGAAACCGTGCATCACAGTAGCTATAACTCACTGTACAGCTTCATGTTCTGCCATGATAGGATAGATTATGTTATAATCTTCGTTTTGATATAAAGATCGTATGAAATGGACTTACGGTTTAGGAGTTACGGTTAAATTCGTAAAAGTGGTTCGAAACCGTAAAAGAAAGTTCGTAACTGAAATTGGACCTTTGAAAAATGAGTTATGCAGTGACGAATCATGGTAATTAAATATTAGAGATAAAAAGGAAGGTGTGAGAGGAAACCTCATGTGAAACGGATCGTTTTCCGATTTTATAAAAATGTTCGAATCAAGGTTAAACGCGAACGAACCCCTTAAAAGTATGACTTTGGTTATAACTTAGAAAATGGGTGATAAAACTCGAGGTATAATATTGATTCGTAAATGACCGACCTTAGAATTTACACGACGTAAGTATATACCAAGTGTAAGTATGACGACGTGCCTTAGTAGCGAACGAATGACGGGTCATAACGATAATAAAGAGAGTTGCACTAAAGGGTGTTTAACGAGATAACGTGACCACGTGTTTCGACTTAAGTTAAGTTTATACTTAGTCTTTTAAAAAGTGTTAAGTGATTGACCTCGGTTATTGTGACTATTTATAGATCACCGGATTGAAACGAGGCACACTACCCCTACAGGAATGCCAGGCAAGTCTTCAAAACTTTGAAGCTGTTGTTGTGATAATATATATATGATTCTGTTTACATATGCCATAGCATGCATACTTGTTTTCAAAGTATATTGGATTACTTGTTCCCTGAATTAATATTGGCCTATAGACTAGATTTGAATTATCAGTTATAAGCCGGATTGTTGTGTTAAGACCCTTAGTGAAGGGCGTATGATATTCATTCTTTAAATATAGACCGGGAGTCGGTATTTTGAGATATAGAGATAGTCGTGGAAACCCGGAGGGATTCCAGCGACAGATTAGTATTCATTTTGAGGATTGTTATTTAGGAACATTATTTATATTTCTGATAGAGTATATTTTTATATATATTCTAGATGATTTTATTCTCATATTTATTGTGTTTTGAATTGATTTGGATTTTTATTTAATATATTTTATTGTTTTATTGTAGGAAATAAAGAATTCATAACTTGGAAGGATTTGGAGCAAAAAGAGCTATTTTGGAGATAAAATAGGAGAAAATTCGTATTATTGGGCTACACGGGCTGTGCTACACTGTTTTGGTCATATCTTGAGTTCCAGAAGTCAGAATTTGACGATCTTACTGTCCACGCGAAGCTTGTGGAATTATCTTTAATTCAGAAGTGGTCCAATAAGCAAAATCGAGCTGGAATAGCCCAGAAACAGAGGAGTAAATATAGTTACGAATTTTAATTAAGGAATCCTATTCAGTTATGGAATCCTACTTGTAATTTATTTAGAGTATTAAAATACTTTTATTGGGCAAGACTTTTAGAGCCTATATAAACACATCTAGGGTATTATTTTATGGGGGAGAAGAAGAAGGATGTAATATTAGATCAGATAATATAGTTTAGAGTAGATTATTATTATTAATTGGAGATGTAGAGAACACCATGACTCTTCTTTTGGGTGACAACATTGAAGTTTGAAGGTTTTGTTCTCTTAATCTTTTCTTTGTTCTTATTAGTTTAATTATGTTTTCTTGTTTTACTAGTTGTTTTACTTGTTTAATTATTAGCGAGTAGTTATTTCTAAGGCTTAAAGGGAAGCCATGTTTGCACTAATATTGGCATGTTTTTCATAGTGGTTTGATTGGTTATGGTTAATTCTGATTGATATGTTTTAATCATTAATTTGTGTAATTGGCCAATATCATGGATTAATTATATGCAAATAGGGGTATGGATCGAGAGATTTACTTACTAGAGGCACACATACGATTAGCAGAATTGAATTTGAGTGCGGAAGCATCATTGGATTTCTGAGAGCGTTAATTCTTGGAAGAGATTAACTTGACTCTAATTACCTGATTGATTGAATTACTAAAAGTGGTTAATTGTGTTGAATGTTTCGAGAGTGTTAATGCTTGAAAGAGATTAACATACTCTAGTTATAGGATCACATTGATTGCTTTAGCTTAAGAGCCAATTGTGTAAGCATGGTGGACCTGATTGCCCTAGGTTTTAAATAATTTGTTTATCATCTGTTTAATTAGTGTTAATTTAGTTTAATTAGTTAATTAATAATTAGTGATTTTACATATCAAGTTTTTGGCGCCGTTGCCGGGGAGACAACGAGTTTCTGTTGATTTTAATTTAGTTGTTTCGATTGTTTCCATTGTCTCGTTGGAACCTTTGTTCCAATTGAGGCGAATTTTACTGCATTTTCTTGGCTTTGTTGAGTGTCTACAGGTTTGCAATGGGTGAAGTTGATACTTTTGCACTCTTATCTTCCCTAGTAGAGGCACATACTCGAGAGATTACCATGTCAAAGACTACAGAGCCCACTATGCGTCCAATGAGTATCAATGAGATGTCACAAGTGGCCCCTAAAACTTACAACTTCTGTAAAATTTGCGGTGTGCAAGGTCACTTTGGTTTTGAATGCTCTTACAATGTCTATAATTCTCAGAATGCTCAGTGCGGACAAATGAATTCTTTTGAAGAAGGATATGGGTACAATCAGTATTCAAACACTTTTGATCAAGAATGCATGAATCAACCAGATTTCTACTACCAGGACAATGGTGCTCAAATTTTTTCATATCATAATCAGCAACAGTTTGAGCAACAATATTATCAATCATATGAGCAGCCGCCACAGCAAGAATATCAATATCCTCCTCTACAAGAAGATCTACATGTTTCTCAACCCAGTGTAGATGTACAAGCTGATCAGACAAATGAGATGTGGGATATCTTGAATAAAATGCTAAAGAGTTTTAAAGAATTAGAAACTCAAAGTTTGGCGATTGAATCTCAAATTGCACAGTTGGCTAACTCTTCTACTACAGGGCAGCTCGACTATTTACCATCATCATCTATCCGATCCGAAGAGGACCTGACTGCTATCAATCTCACAAGCGATCAGGAATATGATAGTTTTTCCATGTATGTTGATGATGAGGCCATTGATAAAGAGAAGGAGCATGCCACCGATGACGAGATCAATGATGTTGTTGCTACTGAGAACAATGTGACTGATGATGAGGCTACAAATGAAAGCAATACAGAGATGGTTGTTGTTTCTCTTCCACAACCTATGCCTAAGCTACCATGTATTGATAAATTTGCTCTCGATCTAGCCTCTACTTACAAAGTTTCTTTGCTCAAGACTACCTATTACAAGGTTGATGTGATAACAAATATTGTCCAAGATGATATTTCTCAAATTCTGGTTGAGGATCCATACAAAGTGGCTCATACGTTTCAAGCTCGAGAAGAGGGAGAAGATGGAAGTGTCTTATTAGTCAATGATGTGATAAGCCAAGATGTCCGAATGACTCCAGTGAAAGTGAGGAGTGAAGAAAAGCCACCACCAGAACCTCCACCTTATGTTAAGGGAGTTCAATATATTCGTGGTGTTGAATTTTATCGCTGTTTTATCACAAAGTTTTCCAAAACTGCACAAGCACTCTCTCTATTGCTTATTAATGACATATTTTATTTTACTAATGCTTGTTTGGAGACTTTCTGCAGGATAAAAACAACCACTAACACTCTTGATACTTTTTGTGGTGGCGAGTTTATGATCGAGAAAGTGGATATTACGCCTTTACCGGAGTATTTTTGAGGAGGTCAAGCTAATGACTCTAAATAAGCGCTGCTTGGGAGGCAACCCAAGATTTCATTGGAGGATCGGTGCACTTCATGCTTTTGCATAGGGGAGTATTTCTTTCCTTCTCTTTCATATATAGTAGAATGGCTTAGTTATTTGTTCAACCTAAGCCTTGTTGTGTTTAAAAAAAAAAAAATTTGTGTTCTCTTAAAAAAAAAAAAATCAAAAAAATCGGATTTTTCGTGTGTAACGCAGGAAGAGCCTGCGTTTCAGGGCAAATTGCGGCTGTATAACGCAACTTGCGCATGCGTTACTGCTTTAAGCGCAGTTTGCGCAGAAGACGCGCAAGTTGCCCATGCGTGTCTGACCTGGGCACGGTTTGCTGTACAAGCACGCCAGTTGCGCGTGTTCCAGGAGGGAGAATTTTTTTCAGCCGCTTGGTCACTGTTGTGCGCTGTTGTCTGCTATATAAAAATAAAAAAAAAAAATCTTACACCTCATTCTATTTATACCCCCTTTACACCTAATTCTTTTCCTATTTCAATTACAAAACCTCCCATCTCTCCACCAAAAATTCTAAACCTATATCTATTCTAATTCTTATTTATTATTATTATTTCTTATTTATTATTATTTATTATTTATTATTATTATTATTATTATTATAATTATTATTCATATTTATTATTATAATTATTATTTATTATTATTATTATTTATTATATTTATTATTATTATTTATTCTTTTTATTATTATTATTATTATTATTATATACCCACCTATACATACAAATCCAATCCCTTTTCTATTTTCTTTAAATCTTTAAAAATTCAATTCTAAAGAGGAATTAATTGCAAGTTCACCTCTTTGATTCGTAGTTGGGATATCTCTTCTCTATTTTCTTTTTATTACGAATTTATGTTCTTGTCAATTTGGGGTTTTGTATTAATTTTGTTAATTGGGTATTTTTGGTAGGATATTTCTTGGTGGTTGTTGGTGGTGCGTGGGTGGCTCCTAAGCAAATGAGGGATGGTTTTTACACCCGACACCTTGATTCCAGGGGAGTTTTCTTTCTTTTCTTTTTAGTGTAGTTTTATTTTGTTTTTAGTTATAGTTTTGTATCTTGTTCATTAGTTCATTGGGGACAATGAACCGCTTAAGTGTGGGGAAGGGTTCTCAATGTTAAGAGAATTTTAAAAAAAAATTAAAAAATTAAAAATACCAAAAATAATTCTAGCCATGCAATTTGATTAGTTATTGTATTTTGCTTGATACACTCATGCATGTGTAGAATTCTTGTGTTCTTGACGCTTTTGTATGAGAAGTGACGTGTTTTGTTCTTGTGCACACACTTACACTAGCAAGTTGAAGCTGGTAGACTTAATTGGATGTTGTAAGTGATTAGAATGACATGAATATGTGCAAGATGACTTGGTTTTCATGCTTTGAGTACAAGTAGGTGCGTTAGAGAGTCTTGTTACTTGGGATTGATTATGTTTTGTCACACCAAGTGAGTTTTGAGCCTATATGCATATCTTTTGCATGATTTTTCGTTTGCTTGAGTGTCCACATGTTGTTTACATTGCTAGCACTTACTTGAGATCTTTCTTGAAATGCATGACATTACTTGATGATGAGATGATAAAGGCACTTAGGTTTAACCTCGTATTTCCCATATTTCCACACCTTTAAACATGATCAATTAGTTAACCCGTTGAGCTTAATCCTATTCTTTCGGTGACACACTACATTACTTGCCATTATCCTTTTTATTCTATTGGCCTTACATTGAATTTGAACCAAAATTGTCAAAGGCTAGTATCGTGCTTAAGGGAGTAATAAGGTGTGCAAAAGGGGGGGTTATTGATGATCATACTTTTGGGGAATATTGATTTTGGGTTGATGCTTGCTAGTCGAAATTCATAAAAATATCTATGGATCATTGCTTTATTTCTTAGCTCTTAAAAAAAAATAGAAAAGAAAAGAAAAACAGAAAAAATAAATATGAGAGCTTTCTTATCTTTTGTGATCCTACTTTGATTCGACTAGACAAGGTGTTTATTGGAAAATAATAAAAGTTCAAGTGTGGGGAAGTATTCATTGGTTTTAATAAGTATGGGAGTTGTTTTAATTTCATTGCCGGGTACTAGCTTTTGACATTAACCTGTTTTAGCTTTACTTGACATACCTGGTCCCTAGCCCACGCTACAACCCGAATAAAGACCTTTTGATTGTCATCAGTGATGTATGTTGTGTTGAGAGTGAGATTGATTGCGAGTGTCAAGTTGTGTTTATGATTTTGTTGGAATTGAGTGATACACTTAACCTTGTTCTTGAGTGAATATTCGTTTTTGAGTGAAAGGTGAGTTATTACTTGTTTTGGCATAGGAGATCCCATGTTTAGACTTAAAGATGTATTTCTTGTGGGCTTAGCATGATTACCAACGATTTTTACACTTGACATGAATTTTTATGACCTTCTGCATGTTGGTTGAGTAGACTACGTGAATACTTGCACTTTCGACACCAAGACATCGTATGTTTGCTTTGATTCTTAAGTTGATGTGGCATGAGAGGACTTGTGTGTGTGGTGTTGTGTTAGCATTGATCTTTTGCATGGTTAGATGAATTTTGTGGGTATATTCACTATAAACCCTCACGAGACAACACTGGTCCTACTAGGGCTGCCTATGGGTTTAACGGCTTGTTGCATATGCTCAATGCAATCGTGTCATCTACGAAAGTGATGTTTGTTAGGACTTAGTTTTTATTTCACTTATTTGCCCGAGGACGTGCAAATGCTTAGTGTGGGGATGTTTGATAGAGTATATTTTTATATATATTCTAGATGATTTTATTCTCATATTTATTGTGTTTTGCATTGATTTGGATTTTTATTTAATATATTTTATTGTTTTATTGTAGGAAATAAAGAATTCATAACTTGGAAGGATTTGGAGCAAAAAGAGCTATTTTGGAGATAAAATAGGAGAAAATTCGTATTATTGGGCTACACGGGCTGTGCTACACTGTTTTGGCCATATCTTGAGTTCCAGAAGTCAGAATTTGACGATCTTACTATCCACGCGAAGCTTGTGGAATTATCTTTAATTTAGAGGTGGTCCAATAAGCAAAATCGAGCTGGAACAGCCCAGAAACAGAGGAGTAAATATAGTTACGAATTTTAATTAAGGAATCCTATTCAGTTATGAAATCCTACTTGTAATTTATTTAGAGTATTAAAATACTTTTATTGGGCAAGACTTTTAGAGCCTATATAAACACATCTAGGGTATTATTTTATGGGGGAGAAGAAGAAGGATGTAATATTAGATCAGATAATATAGTTTAGAGTAGATTATTATTATTAATTGGAGATGTAGAGAAACACCATGACTCTTCTTTTGGGTGACAACATTGAAGTTTGAAGGTTTTGTTCTCTTAATCTTTTCTTTGTTCTTATTAGTTTAATTATGTTTTCTTGTTTTACTAGTTGTTTTACTTGTTTAATTATTAGCGAGTAGTTATTTCTAGGGCTTAAAGGGAAGCCATGTTTGCACTAATATTGGCATGATTTTCATAGTGATTTGATTGGTTATGGTTAATTCTGATTGATATGTTTTAATCATTAATTTGTGTAATTGGCCAATATCATGGATTAATTATATGCAAATAGGGGTATGGATCGAGAGATTTACTTACTAGAGGCACACATACGATTAGCAGAATTGAATTTGAGTGCGGAAGCATCATTGGATTTCTGAGAGCGTTAATTCTTGGAAGAGATTAACTTGACTCTAATTACCTGATTGATTGAATTACTAAAAGTGGTTAATTGTGTTGAATGTTTCGAGAGTGTTAATGCTTGAAAGAGATTAACATACTCTAGTTATAGGATCACATTGATTGCTTTAGCTTAAGAGCCAATTGTGTAAGCATGGTGGACCTGATTGCCCTAGGTTTTAAATAATTTGTTTATCATCTGTTTAATTAGTGTTAATTTAGTTTAATTAGTTAATTAATAATTAGTGATTTTACATATCAAGTTTTTGGCGCCGCTGCCGGGGAGACAGCGAGTTTCTGTTGATTTTAATTTAGTTGTTTCGATTGTTTCCATTGTCTCGTTGGAACCTTTGTTCCAATTGAGGCGAATTTTACTGCATTTTCTTGGCTTTGTTGAGTGTCTACAGGTTTGCAATGGGTGAAGTTGATACTTTTGCACTCTTATCTTCCCTAGTAGAGGCACATACTCGAGAGATTACCATGTCAAAGACTACAGAGCCTACTATGCGTCCAATGAGTATCAATGAGATGACACAAGTGGCCCCTAAAACTTACAACTTCTGTCAAATTTGCGGTGTGCAGGGTCACTTTGGTTTTGAATGCTCTTACAATGTCTATAATTCTCAGAATGCTCAGTGCGGACAAATGAATTCTTTTGAAGAAGGATATGGGTACAATCAGTATTCAAACACTTTTGATCAAGAATGCGTGAATCAACCATGTTAGGTCGATTACACAATAAGCAATCAAATACTGTATGAGTAACTTAACAAGAACACACTGTTTAACAATTAAAAACTGTTTGGAATTAATAATTCCTCTCTCAGTGATGTAAATATCACAGAGAGCTGCTTAGGTTACAATGGATGAATATCTCAATGTTCGACTACCCTTCTAGGGTTAACCTAACTGTATTTATAGAACATACAGCTTCGTACAATCAGTAACTGATACTCCTAAAATCAAGCTATACAATTGATATCAATTACGATTGCTCCAGTCTTCCAAGTCAACTCAATCTCTTTGACAGCTTTCCAATCTTCAAAGATATTGCTTCCATATTTATCAATCTTCAAACACTGTTGACTCTTCAGACAATACCGCTACAGAGTTTAACAAACTCTGTTTGCGCTTCCAGTCAGTGTTTAATCAAACTCTGACTGCTTCCAGCTAAACTCTGTTTTCTGACTTTAGCTTCCAAACACTGTTTTCATCAATCATTTCTAACAATCTCCCCCAACTTGTCCATTAGCAAGAATGTACAAGTTTTACAGTAAATGATGATGTCAAAACAAATACAAAGTTTACAGTGTTTAACATACAGACAGAGTTTAAGCTATTACTTAACAAATTCTACAGAAAATAAGAAAAATTCTTACAGACTTTAATTTCTAATCTCTTGCAGATCAGGCATTGTTCTGAGATAGTCTATAAGCAACCTTCTTTCAGCATTTTCAAGCTCTATCTGCATAGCTTCTTTGATTTCTCTCAACTGAGGATCATTCTCATCAGTTTGATAGATAGCAGCTCTAAGATCATAGATTTTGTTTCTTCTCATTTCATTTCCCAGCCTGATGTATTTCACCTCTTCAGATTTTACATTGAAATCCAGAACAGTAATTCCAAGATCTGTTTTCAGCTTTGTAGTCCCCTTCTCCATTTCAATCAGATTGCCATTCCAATCTCTGTATTTAGGAACATACTTGCTGTTGAATTTCATTTGCCTTCTTGCAAGGTTTTGAATCATTCTTTGTCTAAGCACATTTGCCACTGACTGAGCTCTTTGATTTCTAACTCTGAAAATATACAGGACATATTCAAGTTCTTCAGCATATTTTAATTCGATATCCTTTTCAGAGACTTTAAATACTGTTCCATCAGCCATGAAATATAGCAAGAAATCCTTTTCTAGACTCTTTTGATGTACAAGCTGTACTGATTCCAGTTTGTCTAAACTCTCTTGAGTAACACCACCTCTTGGAACAGACAGTGAAGAAGGATCTCTAGGACCAACATATTGTCTTTTATCTCTGTGTGAACCTATCCCTTCTTTGTTGTATCCAACTTTACCAGATAAAGCTCTACCATCAGAAAAATCCATTGGAATTGTAGCTTCTAGTCTTGGATCATGAGGAGCACCTCTTTTAAATGTTAATTTCAACTGAGAAGACAATAATGGTGTGGTCACAACTTGTGCAGCAACAGAGGTTGTGTTTTCATTCTTCTGTACAACATGTGTATCAACAGAGGTTGTAACTATACTTTTCAGTTTTTGCTTAGCTTCTGCATCTGTTGGTTTTCTGAAAACTTGCATTCTTTGATCTGTACCAACTGGTTCTTTGATTTGAATACCTTTAAGAACAGGCTTTGCAGCTTTAGCAACTTTCACATTCTTCTTTCCTTTTTCAGACTTTAAAGCTTTCAGATGCTTTTCTTGTAAACTCTTCTCTTCAGCTTTAGCATCTTCTATGGTCACTCCTTCTGCATTCTCTTCCATGAAAAGCTTAACAGCTAACTCCTCATCAGTCTTTGGGTTTGATGTTAATTCCAAACTCTTGGTCTTTGAGGTACCTTGAGTTTCAGTGTTTGTTCCAACAGACTGTGATTTAAAAGATTTGCCAGATCTCAGAGTTTGCCTTTCAGAGTTTAAAACCTTGCTTTTATCACTTGCCCCTCCATCTCCAGCATCATCCTTTTGAGTCAGAGTTTGAGAAACTTTGCATTTAGACTTAGTCACTCTCTCCCCCTTTTTGACATCATCAGGAATTAGTATTGATGTAATGAGCTCTAAAGAGTTTGCAATTGAATCCACCTTAGCAGATAAAGCAGTCTGATTTTCTTCAACCTTTCCTAGCCTGGCAAAGAGAGTGTCTTGAACTTTGGACAGCTGAACAGCTTTTATTTTGGACTCTCTTTCCATCTTCAACTCTCTTGACTGAATCTCAGTCTTCAAGGAAGCAATTTCTTGTTTAGTGTCAGCAAAATTTCCTTCCAGAGTCTTGAATTGTACCACAGTTGCCTTTAAACAGGATAAGATTTCTGGATTTGAAATTTGCTTTGCAGTTTGCTTAACAAACTCAGATGCTCTCCCTTTTGGAAAAATGCAATCTTGTTTATACAAATTTTCAGCAGATTTAGCAAGATGCTCTGCTTCAACTGCATGTGATGGACAAGGCTGAGCAAAAGGTGTATGTTTACTATCTGTCTGTGCAGGTGCACTCACAAAAGAGTCAGAGTTTGCACTACTGTCAGATTCATCTTCAGCACTTGCATCTTTAGCTTGAGCACCCTTTAAAGAACCACTGTGCTGAGCAGTGTCAGCCACAGTTTCTGCAATAACTTCTGCAACCTTTTCAATAATGACCTCATGTTGCACAAGTTCTGCAACAGAGTTTGCCTTAGTAGCTTCATCACCTTTGTCTTGAATTTGAGAAGATACCAGCTCTGTGTGTGATGCCACAGCTTTAGGAACATGTACTTCAGGCTCATCAGCTACACCAGGAGCTTCAACATGAGTAACAGGTGAGACAGGATCAAGAATTGATTCAGGAACATCATGTACTGGTGACAAACCATCTCTTTGATCCTCTTCTACAGACATTTTATCCTCTGTAGGTATTTCAACAGTAACATTATCCTCTGCAGGCATTTCAACCTCCACTGTATCCTCAACAGTAGGTGTTTGCTGTGAAACCACCTCTGGAGCTTTAACAATATTCTCTTCATCTGAATCAGAAAGAATTAATCTCCTCTTCTTGATTGGCACAACAATCTCCTCTTCATCTTCACTTGAGCTTTCTTTTGGTGGTGAAAGTGAAGGTCTGTTTGCATGTTGCTTCATTCTTCTAGTATAAACAGCTCCAGGTAATGTCTGTTTAGCCTTTGAATGTTTAGTGTTTTGGGCAGTGTGTTTCTTTCTCTTTGGCTTGGTTTTGGCTGGTTCAGTAGGTGCTGGCTCAGGGTTTAAGGTATCAGTGTTTAAAGCTTCAGTGTTTAATGGTTCAGTGTTTGAGGGTGGAGATTTTATTGGTGGAGAGTTTAAAGTTTCTGGTTGTGGTTGTTGAGATGTAGTAGGTACAGTAGTTGTGGGTGTTGAATGTGTTGGTTCAGAGTTTATGGTTTCTGGTGGTTCAGGCACTTGTTGTGGTGATTGAGAGTCTTGTGGTTGGTTCACATAGTTTTGTAAGGCTAAAGGCATAAACAATTCAGGTATTTGCTGTTTAGTGACATCTTTGTTTGTCAAATCAGTAAACATTCTCTTAGCAACTTGAAAAGGCTGAATTACATCAGCTTCATCAATTGGAATGTTAGGCACACATGCAGTAAATAGCAATTGACAAAAACGAGCAAAATAAACAGTAGTAGACTCAGACAATCGCTCTCCCAAGTTCATTAGTACTAGTCTACCAAAATCGAAGTTACCTCCATATAGTAGAGCATGACCAATTTGGAGAGTATCCAGAGGTAGTGCATCCCAGTTTGTTGTCTTCTTTCCAAAAGCCCTTGTTATACAATCAAAGAAGAAACTCCATTCTTTTCTCAAACTTGGCCGTCTCAAAGACCCTATCTTGTTCAAGTTTCCTTCACATCCAATTTGTTCCAACATTGTCCTCAATCTATCATGACCAACAACACTGTAAGAAGTGTGTGTCTCAAAGTCCAAAGCATCCCTGACAGTGGTTGGAGTAATGATATACTCTGATTCTTCATGAGTGAAAATGATTGTTGGAGTGCCAGCCTCTCCTCCATCATCATATTCAGAGTTTGTCCAGAAAGTAGCAATCTGTGAAGCAGATAATGTTGGTGGTGCAGTTAGAGCCGTCCCTATCTCAGAATCGTTCAAGAAGTTTTGGAACAAGTGAAACGCCTGTGGAGCATTTTCATTCTCCAATGGTGCTGCATAGTTACTAGGGAGAAAAACTAACCCTGCTGCATCAAACGCTTTAGTTGCCATTAGATACGAAGATATGCAGAGAAAAGATTTGAATGCACTGTAAGTGTTTATCAAAAAGTGAAGGAGAGAATAAGAGAAGTGTGAAAATGAATAAGTATGTAAGTAACTGTGAGTGGGTGAATGTGAATCGATATGGAGTGAGAGACTAAAGACGATTAGAGTAAAATTAAAACTCAATCGTTTATTTAGTAAAAATGCGCAACTGTTGTAGAGTAGTGTGTTAGTGGAACACAATCATGGGACACGTGTCAAACAGCCAATGGATCACTTAATAATTACCGCTGTTATTCCTATAATCACGACACTTAGACACATTAACACTAATTAACAGTTGTCAACTACCCCAATTACTCCAAAATAGTCAAATCATCTCAATAAGACTTTACCTCAGAGTACTTAACACAACTCAACAGTGTTTATCAATTTTTCAACTTTATCACTAAAATCCTTTCAAAAATTGCACAGTTGTGAATATGAGTGTGTGTGAAGCAGAGTTTACTGAAATCAATTTTTAGAGCATCTAATATTTCATAAAATCCATAACAAACAGTTAATAAACACTGAATGCACAAACTCTCATATTAAACACTGATTGTTTGATGAATGCTAAACTCTGTAGTTACTGTTATACAGAAATCTGAAAACTTCCATTCCCTTTGATGTCCATGATTATCCAAGTAAGCACACAGTCTTTAAAGACAAAAATATCAAGAGATAGAAATCAGAGCATCATTCAGTGAATAACAGTCATGAACTGTATAACCTCACAAACTCTCAAAGCACACAAGTGTTTAGGTGATGTGTTTACACTCACATTCAATCAGAAATAGCAGAGTCTACCATATGCTTGAATGTCCACCAATTCTACACTACTTTGAGTACATATATTCACAAATCAAAAGGACTTTATTCAGGGTTTAAAATGGAGTAAGATCAAACAGATGAAAAGAGATGTTTTATTCAAGAGTGACTTCAAGCTGAGCATCTTAAGAGAATAAAGTGTTCAGTCACAGTATATATTTGTACAAGATCAGTATATATGCTCTTTTTTTTTTTTTTTTTTTTTATTTATTTAGCATATATACTGAGTAAACTTTTTCTTTTCTTGAGAAACATTCATCTGTTTGAGAAAAAAAATATTTAACTGCTCTTAATACTTCAGAGTATAAGAAAAATGAGCAGTTAATAAGGCTCAAAGGGGTTTACTAAGGATGGAATTTATGAAGAGTGTTTATACAGTGTTTGTATAATGTTCAAAAGAATTTTGAACAGTGTTTGAAAGAATGGTAAATCCTATTGCCTTTATCATTTTCATGCACACACATATCATGTAGTCTCAAAATGGTTTAATACAAGTTCTAGAGAAACATACTACCTGATGAATATCACACAACAATAAATACTGATTGATAGAAAATGTATCAATCACTGACTTGGCTCAAACTCTCACAGGGTGTAAACATGAGTCTGAACTCACCAAACTAATCACTGACACATCTCAAGTTTTATGATTTTTACAAGTACAAACAAGAAATCATCATGAACCATACCTTTGGAAACAGAATGTCACTGATCAGAGTTTAGAGTTCATCAATAACCAAAATTATTTATGAGTGGCCATGCACACAATATTCATAGACTCAGAGTTTAGGACTGAATAAACTAAGAGATGCTATAAATATGAAACAGTATCATGCTGTGTTGATTTACTGCACAAAGTCTGACTAGATAGCAGTGACTCAGAAAGAATCATGATTTAATTACTGTGAATCATGCTTCATACATATTTCTTCATTGGTGTTTTTATTCAGACAATAATCAATTCTGAATTCACTGAGTGTATTTAACATGTTAACAGTATTTAACAGACAGACATGCTGACAGAGTTTAAAAAGATTTAAACATTAGCATGCAGAACAGAGTTTAATACTAAGGTTCACATAGCACTTAAAAATTTACAGAAAACATGAGCAATAAGTTTTTGAGTCTAACCAACATCTCTAGTCAAAACTAGAGACCATTCCTAGTTCATTGACCAGTCTTGTAAATGTAACTTCACTCAATGGCTTGGTGAAGATATCTGCAAGTTGTTGTTCTGTAGACACAAAGTGAAGCTCAATGTTGCCTTCCTCTACATGCTCTCTGATGAAGTGATACCTTATGCTAATGTGCTTTGTCATTGAATGTTGCACTGGATTACCTGTCATTGCAATAGCACTTTGATTATCACAGTAAATAGGTATCTTGGAATACCTTAATCCATAATCCAGCAGTTGATTCTTCATCCATAAAATCTGTGCACAACAGCTACCAGCAGCAATATACTCTGCTTCAGCTGTAGATGTAGATATTGACTTCTGTTTCTTGCTATACCAGGAAACAAGTCTGTCACCCAGAAATTGACAACTTCCACTGGTGCTTTTTCTGTCTATCTTACATCCAGCAAAGTCTGCATCAGAGTAACCAAGAAGTTTAAACTCTGATTCCCTTGGATACCACAGCCCCAAAGTTATAGTGCCCTTCAGGTACTTGAATATTCTCTTTACTGCTGTTAAATGTGGTTCTCTTGGATCAGCCTGGAACCTTGCACACAAGCAAGTTGCATACATGATATCAGGTCTGCTAGCTGTCAAATAGAGCAAAGAACCAATCATTCCTCTGTAGCTTGTCATATCTACTGATGACCCTGCATCTTTGTCCAGTTTTGTTGCAGTTGCCATGGGAGTTGTTGCAGATGAACAGTCAAGCATACCAAATTTCTTGAGAAGATTTCTGGTATATTTTGCTTGATTTATAAAAATTCCATCATCTGTTTGCTTCACCTGTAGGCCTAGAAAATAACTAAGCTCTCCCATCATACTCATTTGATATCTTGAATGCATGAGTTTGGCAAACTTCTTACAGAGTTTATCATTAGTAGACCCAAAAATGATGTCATCCACATATATCTGAACTAAAAGCAAGTCACTACCATTTTGGAAATAAAACAGAGTTTTGTCAATAGTACCTCTGTTAAATCCACTTTCTAGTAGAAATTTGGCAAGGGTTTCATACCATGCCCTTGGTGCCTGCTTAAGTCCATAGAGAGCCTTGTCTAACCTGTAGACATGATCTGGATATTTTGGATCTACAAACCCTGGTGGTTGTTCCACAAACACTTCTTCTTCAAGTTTTCCATTCAAAAATGCACTTTTTACATCCATCTGAAACACTTTGAATTTCATGTGAGAGGCATATGCTAGAAAAATCCTGATTGCCTCCAATCTAGCCACTGGTGCAAATGTTTCATCATAGTCAATTCCTTCCTGTTGTGAGTAGCCTTTTGCAACCAGTCTTGCCTTGTTCCTTGTGATAACACCCTCACTGTCAGTTTTATTCCTGAAAACCCATTTAGTACCAACAATGGATCTGTTCTTGGGCCTTGGTACAAGTGTCCACACTTCATTTCTTTCAAATTCATTTAGCTCTTCTTGCATTGCTGTTATCCAGTCAGCATCTTTAAGAGCTTCTTCCACTTTCTTTGGCTCAGATTGTGACAGGAATGCATGAAATAAACATTCATTTGTTGTTGCACTTCTTGTCCTTACTTTTGCATCTGGATCACCAATAATCAAATCAGGTGTGTGAGATTTAGTCCATTTTCTTGCAGAAGGCAGATTGCTTCTGTCATAATGTGATCCTCCCCCTTGATCCATGCTCTCCTGATTTTCTTGGTGTCTTTCTTCATTTTCAGATGCTCCCCCTAAATGTGACTGCTCAGAATTTGAATGATCAGAGTTTGAATCAACAGTGTTTGATTCAGAGTTATCATTTGAGTCACTATCAGTGTTTGAATTTTCACTTTGATGTGATTCTTCATGCTCCCCCTCAACTGGTTCTTCCCTTGTTTCTGATTGAAGAGTTTCTTCAGTATTTACCAGTAGAGGTTCAGAGTTTAGATCAACAGAGTTTGACACATCAGTCTGATCAGAGTTTACTTTTTCAGAGAATAAATCTTCATTTTCAAAGTGCAATTGATCATGTTCATTGACATCTTCAAGTCCAGTTATTTTCTTGTCATCAAATGACACATGAATTGATTCCATGATCACTCTAGTTCTCAGATTATAAACTCTGAATGCCTTTGTTGACAGTGGATAGCCAACAAAAATTCCTTCATCTGCCTTTAGGTCAAACTTGGTCAACTGTTCAGGATGAGTCTTCAACACAAAGCATTTGCATCCAAAAATATGAAAATATTTTAGATTTGGCTTTTTCTTCTTCACCATTTCATATGGTGTTTTACCATGCTTGTTGATCAGTGTTGCATTTTGAGTAAAACAAGCAGTTTGAACTGCTTCTGCCCAGAAATATGTTGGCAACTTTGCTTCATCTAGCATGGTTCTGGCAGCTTCTATCAAGGTTCTGTTCTTCCTCTCCACTACACCATTTTGTTGTGGAGTACCAGGTGCAGAAAACTCTTGTTTTATCCCTTTACTCTTGCAAAATTCTTCCATAGATGAATTCCTGAACTCAGTTCCATTGTCACTTCTGATTATCTTCACTTGATGCTCTGACCCTTTTTCCAGTTGAGTTACATGTTCTGTCAGTGTTAATGAAGTTTCATCCTTCTTTGCAAGAAAATATACCCATGTGAATCTGGTATATTCATCAACAATGACTAATGCATATCTCTTCTTTCCAAGAGACATCACATTCACTGGACCAAAAAGATCAACATGTAGTAGATGATAAGGATCAGCAATTGAAGACTCAGATTTGCTTTTGAAAGATGTTTTTCTCTGTTTGGCCTTTTGACAAGAATCACACAGTCCTTCTACATTCAACAAGGACTTTGGTAGACCTCTTACAAGATCATTCTTGATTAGATCATTGATGTTGTTCAGATTCAAATGAGAGAGTTTCTTGTGCCATTTCCAACTCTCTTCACTGGACATCCTTGTAGACAGACACACTGCTTTGCCATCAGTGTTTGTTGACAATTTGATTTCATAGATGTTATTGTGTCTGTTTCCAACTAGAGCAACTTTCCCTGTAGATTTACTGATCACTTGACAATATTCAGGCTGAAAATCTACATGATATCCTCTGTCACAGATTTGACTCACAGATAGCAAATCATGCTTGAGTCCTGGAACAAGAGCTACATTTGTGATGATGACATTTCCAAGATTAATATTGCCATATCCCAGTGTATGTCCTATGTTGCCATCTCCATAGGAAACTTCTGGGCCAGCCTTCTCCTCAAACTCTGATAGCAGGGCTTTATTTCCTGTCATGTGTCCTGAACATCCACTGTCCACGACTAGGGTACTGACCCTTGTGCCCTGCAATCACAAACAATCACTGATTATTAGATTTAAGGATCCAGACTTGCTTGGATCCTTTGGCTTTCTTAAATCTGTTAGCTTTTGCAGCGGAATTCAAATTAACAGAGTTTAAGCTAACTTTTTCAGAGTTTACATTTGCAGAGTTTACTTTAACCCATTTCAAATTTGGTTTGGGTTCATAGTAATTATAATAAATAGCATGATAATCTCTGCAAGTGTAAATAGAATGCCAAGTACTTCCACAGTGTTTGCATAAAGTCTGTGGTCTAGTTCTCACATAATCACTCTTTACTGCAGTTTTAGAAGGCAAAGAATTAATGTTCTTATTCTTACTGCAGAAACTAGCAAGATGATTAGTGCTACCACAATTAAAGCATGTTTTTCTAGGAGCTAATGAAGCAAGCATTGGCTTAATTCCTGATGTGATGCCTACTTTTCCATTTTTGTTTTTCTTAGGCAATCTCTGTTTGTTGACAGATTTTATCTCCTTAAGCTTATGCTTGAGTTGTTTATCTGTCATTAAACCAATGTTAGCCTCTTTAACAAAAGTTTTAGCATATGACTCCTTAACAGCCTTTTTCTGTGCTTCAGTCTTAGGTCCACCTGTTCCCATGACATTACCTTCAGATGAACAATATGGTCTAACTTTTACCTTATTTTCAAATCTAAGTTCATCTCCTACAGAGTAACCTAGACCTACTGTATCTGACTGAAACACTTCTTGAGTGTCTTTACCAGAGTGTGTCCAAGTTTTAATGATATGTTTAGTATCCTCCAATTCAGATTCTAGTTGCTTATACTTACCTAGCAACTCCTGTTCAATAAACACTGCATCATCTCTCTCTTTTTGAATTTTATTCATGTTCTCTAACTGTTCCTCAACAAGTTTATTTCTTTCTTTGAGTTGAGAACACTCAGACTTTATCCTCTCATTTTCTAAAGTCTGATCCCTATAGCTGATATGCAATGCTTTAAGATAAATTCTCAATTCAGTTATATTATCAGTATTATAAGCATAGGTAGTTGGAGGTACCTTGAGATCATCATTTTCAGTCTGAGTAGTGGCCATGAGAGCATAGCTGACTTCCTCATCTGAATCTGAAGTGTCTGCCCAATCTCTGCCTTTGGTGTAGAGTGCCTTTTCAGTTTTACCCTTCTTGCACTCTGGAGCATAGTGTCCCATCTCCTTACACTTGTAGCATTGAATCTCAGACTTATCTTTCTTTCCAGATTTGAAGTCCTTTCCCTCAGCTTTCTTGAAATTCTTCTTGTCAGACTTTGAGTAGTCCCTTGAGAATCTCTTTCCCTTCTTGAAGTTCTTGTAACCCATCTTCTTGAAGGTCTTTACCATCAATGCAGCCATTTGCATCATCTCTTCATCATCTTCATAATCAGATGAACCATCTGTGTTTGAGTCAACATCAGTGTTTGATGACTCATTCTCTGAATGGATGACTAAGGCTTTCCCTTTTGCCTTTCTCCTTGATGCCTCCTTCTTTGATGGTTTCTCCTCAACCTTGAGTGCAACAGATTTTGACTTTCTACTTGTTCTTTTGTTTCTCTGCTCCAATTCCAATTCATGGGTTTTGAGCAGCCCATAAATTTCATCAATCTCTGTTTCACCAAGTTCATAATTATCTCTAATAGTGGTTGTTTTCACATCCCACTTTTCAGGTAGAGAAAGAAGAAACTTGAGATTTGAGTCTTCTAAATCATATTCTTTGTTAACCAATGACAAATCATTGAGCAGTTTACAGAATCTGTCAAATGTTTCTGTCATGGTTTCATCAGACTTTGCCTCAAAGTGCTCATACTCCTGAGTGAGTATGTTTCTTCTGTTTTTCTTGATTGCAGGAGTTCCTTGACACCTAACCTCAAGTGCATCCCATATTTCCTTTGCATTTGTGCAATTAATCACTTTATTAGACATAACATTGTCTAATGCACTGTGAAGTAAATGTCTCACTTTTGCATCCTTTGCAATAGATGAAAGATCCTCAGCAGTTAGATCTTTCTTTTCCTTTGGAATGACCTTTGCCTCCTCACCAGCAGCAGCAGTAGATAATTTTGTTGGTTTGTGAGGACCTTCATATATTCTATCAAGGTATTCTGGATCTGTAGCCTCCAGAAACATGGTCATTTTCACCTTCCAAATTGCATACTCTGATGGCCTAAGTATAGGAACCCTGATTGTCTCATACCTACTGACAGTAGTAGGGGCTTTCTCAGATGGTGGAGGAATCTCTGCCATTGATTACTTTTGTGTTTGGATCTTTAACTGTAATAAAGTAACAGATTAGTCTCTGATACCACTTGTTAGGTCGATTACACAATAAGCAATCAAATACTGTATGAGTAACTTAACAAGAACACACTGTTTAACAATTAAAAACTGTTTGGAATTAATAATTCCTCTCTCAGTGATGTAAATATCACAGAGAGCTGCTTAGGTTACAATGGATGAATATCTCAATGTTCGACTACCCTTCTAGGGTTAACCTAACTGTATTTATAGAACATACAGCTTCGTACAATCAGTAACTGATACTCCTAAAATCAAGCTATACAATTGATATCAATTACGATTGCTCCAGTCTTCCAAGTCAACTCAATCTCTTTGACAGCTTTCCAATCTTCAAAGATATTGCTTCCATATTTATCAATCTTCAAACACTGTTGACTCTTCAGACAATACCGCTACAGAGTTTAACAAACTCTGTTTGCGCTTCCAGTCAGTGTTTAATCAAACTCTGACTGCTTCCAGCTAAACTCTGTTTTCTGACTTTAGCTTCCAAACACTGTTTTCATCAATCATTTCTAACAAACCAGATTTCTACTACCAGGACAATGGTGCTCAAAATTTTTCATATCATAATCAGCAACAGTTTGAGCAACAATATTATCCGTCATATGAGCAGCTGCCACAGCAAGAATATCAATATCCTCCTCTACAAGAAGATCTACATGTTTCTCAACCCAGTGTAGATGTACAAACTGATCAGACAAATGAGATGTGGGATATCTTGAATAAAATGCTAAAGAGTTTTGAAGAATTAGAAACTCAAAGTTTGGCGATTGAATCTCAAATTGCACAGTTGGCTAACTCTTCTACTACAGGGCAGCTCGACTATTTACCATCATCATCTATCCGATCCGAAGAGGACCTGACTGCTATCAATCTCACAAGCGATCAGGAATATGATAGTTTTTCCATGTATGTTGATGATGAGGCCTTGAAACAATTAGCGATAACTGAAAAGGAATTAGTAGAACCTATCTCCTTGTGGATTCGACCCGCTTGCCATTTGTACTAGCAATAGACACCGTGCGCTTGCGGTTAGGTATAATTTGACATATCAATTTCCATAAAGTATTAATTACCTAGAAATTATTCGAGGAATGTTATTTGAACATTATCTCAATCGAGAAATACTATATGAATATTCATTCGAGTTTATTTATTTACTGAATATTATTTTAACATTCATTTGAGCTTAAATTATTTAAATGAATATTAGTTTCGAATATTCATTTAGATTTTGGTCATTTAATGAATAATTACTTTGATATTCATTGAGATTTTTATTTATTAAATGGATATTACTTCCAAATATTCATTTAAGATTTTATGTACTTGATGAATATTATTTTTTTTAAATATTCATTTGAAGTTCTATTTACTTAGGGAATATTATTTCGAATATTCCTTTACAGTTTTGATTACTAAAAAAAATATTATTTGGATATTCATTTAGAATATTATTTTTAAATATTCATTTAAGGTTGGATTTATTTATGGAATATTATTTAAATATTTATTTGAGTTATTTATTTAATGAAGATCATCTTGAATATTCATTGTGGATTTATTTATTTAATGAATAGTATTTTGAATATTCATTTAAGAAGAGAATTATTTAGTAAATAATTCTATATATTCATTGGAGGATTACTTACGAGCAATATTATGATGTAATAATATTCCGTAATTATTATTGATTTAACAAATATTCTTGGAATATTTATTTAATTCTTTTGTATTCTTTTTAAAATGATTTATATTATTCAAAGATTATCTTTCCCCTTCAGATATTATGTAAAGTATTTCGGAGTCTTTTATGACTATTTTATCAAGGGGAGGTCCCCAAAACTCTATTTTATTTAAATCTATCTTATAGAAGATTAAAATACTCGCTCAAACTTCTAGAATCATATAAGGGGACCTCACTTGAGAGCTGTTATTTATTTGACTGCCCGGTCATATACTTGTTAAACAATTTTGTCACTCACATCTTGATTCGTTCAAACATCGATATGAGTCTTTTGGTTACCTCCTCAACGCTCGAGGGGTAAGATTGATGGAACAAGTTTATATCCATTAACAAGCATCAGCTTGGGAAATATTGGTGAATTTTCCTTTCCAACTAGATACGACTACTTTGTGGAGTCTTATCAACAAGTATTATACTTGGGGAAAGGGGGACAAACTTTATGTTTCAGAGTTATGGATGTCAATTGAACTAGGAGACGCGTAAGTGGTCGAGTGGCGCCGACCCAGCAATAGCCTAACCGTTGGCTTAGGAGTTCCAGAGGGCGGTAGACAAGTAAATCCGTCGGAGCTACCTTCTACATGTAGAGAACGACTGATGAGATGCATGACATACGACTGATCATCGTAAACGTTAAGGCATCTGGCGCGGAAATTCTCCCGTATTAGTTCATCTTTCAATATTGGAAATTTTTTGCAACACTATCTATGTTGGCAGGGTTGAAAAATGCTTAAAACTGGAATTGCAATATTTTCCTGCAAGTTCCTCTTTCATGAAAATGATGCTATCTTGCTTATCTTTGGCATAGCAGATATTTCTACAGAGAATATGATTTGAGTTACTTGGTAACTTCATCTTTTACATTTACTGGCACAATCTTCGTAAATGCATGGCATATGGTTTCAAAGATATTTCAGAACTGTTATATATTATTGTTCAGTTACATATTATCTTTGGTGGGCTATTGCTCACCCTTGCTTTATTTATTATATCACAACAACAGTTAAGTCAGATGGCCGCACAAGGTGCACTTGGTACGAGCAGGTGACAGCCGCCAGAGGATTAAACGTTGAGGTCCTAGCTACCATTGATGAGGAGAAGCTATTGGTAGGCTAGTTGTTAGATTTTGTATATCAAAGGTATTTATTATATGACATACCAAATGGATGGCAAAGAGTATGTAAAGGTTATATTGTAATTCTTTGGAAAAAGAAAAAAAGGAAAAAAAAAAAAACGTTCATCGTAGAAAAGTTGCCTACCTGTGCAGCTGAGCCTAGTTGATTTCGAGTTGGGCCTGTAGCTACTAGTGGACTTTGCTCCCAGTTTTACTGGGCTGGTTTTCACACAATCTTGGTTTCTAAAAACGTTTACTAGCCTAACTGTAAAATCGTAAAAACTAAACTTTGAGCGTGAAAATAAACAACCCGACGTCGTTTAAAAGAATGATATAGTTGTGAGCTGGATCAAAAACGTGTTATTTAAAAGACGACGCGACGACGAACAAAGCACGCAAAGCTTGAACACATTGTCGGTACCGATCGTGTTCACATCCATCGGAGAATACTCTCCGATCAATTGTCACCGGAATCACAGCGGAGTAATAAAAAGCATCAATGCATTTTGTGATTCCAAGTGAATTATAAGTGGAATTGTGTAATGGAGGAGAGAAATAGTTGGCCAACGATGGATCTATTGCGTTCGGAGGCAATGCAATTGGTTCAGCTCATTATTCCTATCGAATCGGCTCATCGCACCATTTCTTATCTCGGTGATCTCGGCCTTTTTCAATTTAACGACGTAAATTTCACGTCTCGCCTTTACACACATTTTTCTGTACCTCTATATTTCATTTCAATTTCTTTATGTTAATTTTCAAGTTACCTGCATTTATCAACTAATTGTTGTTATTTGCGAATTTTTTTTATTTGTTATAGATGCTGGATTATTTGGATCATTTTATCTGTGTTTGTACATAAGCACGTCTGTCTTGTCTTATGCAATTGTTTTTTCACTGTGTATTCCACTAGAATTTGTTGATTATTACTCCTATCCACCAGTTATTCAGAACGATTTGATCCTATCTAACTTTATGTTCTTCGGAATTAATTTGTGTTTTCGGTGTGAGCTAGCTGAGTACTAATTCCGAGCATAATCATAGTCTAACAGTATTCTTCTACTTTTCTATTACTCTCTATGTACATGTAAGTTATGAAGCTGATTTTTTTCCCCGGAAATTCAACATTCACTTTGTACAATTGTTCATCCGTTATTGGATGCAAGGCATTGATTTCTGTAAATTTAAACTAAGAACAGATGTTTGATAATTATTATTTGAGCTAGATGATCAAAGTCAATCCTTTTCCTAATTTGGTGATGGTAACATTAGATGTGATTGAATATCTATATGTCCGAATCTGATGTGCAAAAGTACTGTTGTATTTTTCTTTCTACAGCTGAATACTGACAAGAGCCCGTTCCAGAGGACTTATGCTGCTCAGGTGGGTTTTTGCTACATTGTAAAATATAAATAACTGAACTACATCCGTGCGATTCCGTGTATACACGACGTTATCTAAAAATGACGAACCATAAAAATGTGTAATACTTAAATACTAGAACGGAGACCAATATTTTCTTCAAATCTGGTCACGGTAGGGCAGAAGTGATTTCATAGAGAGATAAATGTTTGAAATATGAAGTCTTGTGGTTTTTTCTTCTGCAAAGATGGTGGCAAACTGATGGACATTTTGTCAAGTTATTACTTATAATTACAACAAACATCACTTAAACAGAGACTTGGTAGTTCTAGTCTGTCTTATATTATCCGTGTAAAAATACTTCTATAAAAATGTGTTTTGTATTAAGAATATGAGATTCAGTGTAAACTTTGCTTTGTTATTTTGTTTAGATCAAAAGATGCGGGGAAATGGCTCGCAAGCTACGTTTTTTTAGGGAACAAATGACGAGGGCAGGTTTCCTACCCTCAGGAAGATATGGCATGAGTACTGATATCAATTTAGATGCCTTGGAGGTACTGCACTTTGATTGCTTAATTTTGCTTGCCTTTAAAGACTCTCATACTTCGTTTCAGTTTATCAACCTTTTAATGAATGTGTCTAGGTGAACCTCGGAGTTTATGAAGCTGAGTTAACAGAGATGAATACTAACAATGAAAAACTACAACGTGCTTACAGTGAACTTCTAGAATATAAGCTTGTTTTGCAGAAGGTACCTACGTAGACATTAGTACTTCTACAAAAAAAATGGTTTGTTGCCGTGAGCTTGTATATCTGATTTGATAATGTGCTTTTATGTTAGGCTGGTGAATTTTTCCATTCTGCTCAAAGCAATGCAGTAGCTCAGCAAAGAGATGTTGATGAATATCGCGGGGGTGATAGATCAATGGACAGTCCTTTGCTATTAGAACAAGTAAAGTTTTAGTTATGGAAATTCCTGAAGATGATTGTGATCTTTCTTACTTTATCCCTGGGTTAATTTTTTGTTTTTTTTGTTTAGGAAATGTCCACGGATCTATCAAACCATGTAAAGCTGGGATCTGTCAGTGGCCTAGTTCCTAGAGAAAAGTCAATGGCTTTTGAGAAAATTCTTTTTCGTGCAACGAGGGGTAATGTGTTTCTTAAGCAAGCAGTTGTTGAAGATTCTGTAACAGATCCTGTATCCGGAGAGAAGGTAAATAATACAAAATCTTTAATTTGCAGCTAATTATGGGGTTGGTTTTGAACTTAAATGTGTAATAAATATCAACTCACAGGTCTTTTATTCATTTTCAACTATGAACTATATGTCAATCTGCAGAGGGCCAGAGGCCTAGCCAAAAAATTAACCATTGGGTTGAAAAATCCAAATTTTACTATATATTTTCACTTACTGTGTGAATTTCAATTTCAATATGTTTAATATGATAAATTAATAAATGTGGTTGTAAGTTCTGTGGGGACAATCTCCCCTGTCGTTTTTAAGGTGGCTACGCCACTGCCAATGTGGTTTTACGTTTCTGAGTGGTGCTGTTTAAATCATGGACTGTTGATCACTGCATTCTAGTTTCTTTTTGACGATTAGATGCCTTGTTGCTTTAATTCATATTCTGTATCATTTATTACTACATTCACGAGATATACTTCTCTCTATCTGAGAGGAAATGGTTTCCCACTTGCAGGCAGAGAAAAACGTATTTGTTGTCTTCTATTCTGGAGAACGAGCAAAGAGCAAAATATTAAAAATCTGTGACGCATTTGGAGCAAACCGTTATCCCTTCACAGATGACCTCGGCAAACAATTTCAGATGATCACTGAGGTATATGCATACTAATACATTACTGATTTATATATGCACAACTTTTTCTATTTCCTTTTTACTCGTACTTTTCAGACATGGATATGAGCAATTACTGAACTGTGTATTTTATCATCTGTTGATATACACTTACAAGGTATCTGCAAAACTTTCTGAGCTGAAGACTACTTTAGATATCGGACAAATGCATCGAGGAAACCTTTTACAGACAATCAGTTATGACTTTGAGAAATGGAACCTTAAGGTGAGTTCGTGGTTTGAGCTTTAATCAGTCTCACATTTTTGTTGCTGTTCAAGGGTTATCCTACTTTTCGTTTGTGCTAATTTTAAATAAATGTTATGTTACTATACAAGTTTTAGACTTAACTTAAACTAAAACTGATACAGGTGAAGAAGGAGAAGTCTATTTATCATGTGTTGAACATGCTAAGCATCGATGTGACAAAGAAATGCCTCGTGGCAGAAGGCTGGTGTCCTGTTTTCGCTACAAATCAGGTATTACTTTCTCTCTGTTTTTCTTTTCTACCTGTAGGGAGTTATTTGAATAGGCTAATTTTGAACATGCAGATTCAAAGTGTATTGGACCGAGCAATCTTTGACAGCAATTCACAAGTTGGGGTCATATTCCAGATTTTGCGTACAGAGGAACCCCCGCCCACATTTTTCCGCACAAACAAGGTCACTTCCGCTTTTCAAGAAATTGTAGATGCTTATGGGTGAGGCATCTCAATTTTTATTTTCATAAATTATCATTCGAAGTAGTAGGGATAGTTGTTGCTGCTGCAATAAATACATGATATGTTTATATTATAAATATATTTCATTGTGCCTATTTAGTTTTCTAGGTTATCTTAACCATGTGTGAGAGAACTTGAAATGCACATACTGCATTTTTAAATGAGCAAGTGCAACATAAAAATGAATTGTAAAACGTAACTGAGGCACGAACGTTTACAGGTATATACTTAGTTTTGTACTCCTACTCTTTGCTTAACTTCAAATTTTCCTCTCTCTTGCTTTTGTCACTTCTGCAATTGCTGCATTTCTTAGTTTAGTATAGTATAATGTAAAAGGGTCAAGCTACTTAATGTGACATTCATCATATATATTTTAACCACCCTTGTTATTGTATATAGAATGGACTGTACAGAGCTTTAAGTCTCGTAAACACTGAATTTAACTGGTGAACAACTGACTGATAGGATAGAAATTTCTATATAAATTGTTTTCATACAAGCCATTTCCGTTTCTTTAATTCTTTATTGCACTTCCCGTATTCCAAGCTTACCTTAAAATAGCATTCGTGACATGTATTATCATTATTGGTCAGTGTGTTGGGCTTGCTAAGCAGGCCTTAACTCCACATTAGTATGATATTGTCCGCTTTGGGTTGGGTCAGGCCCGCACGGATTTGTTTTTGGGTCACTCCCAAAAGGCCTCATACTAATGGAAGTTAACTGGCTGCTTATATTCTAGCAATCTGCTTCTCCCACAAACGATGTGGGACAACTCCTAACAATCTCCCCCTTCACACATCGGGTTCGACACCTGTCGAATCTACCTCCTTTCTGTGTGATCTGCTCCCCTTGACCCATACTGGAAGTTCCTTGTTTTTGGGTCACTCCCAAAAGGCCTCATACTAATGGAAGTTAACTGGCTGCTTATATTCTAGCAATCTGCTTCTCCCACAAACGATGTGGGACAACTCCTAACAATCTCCCCCTTCACACATCGGGTTCGACACCTGTCGAATCTACCTCCTTTCTGTGTGATCTGCTCCCCTTGACCCATACTGGAAGTTCCTGGCCATCTGGCCCCCCTTAGGCCCATACTGGAAAGCCCACCTGCTCCCCCTTAAGCCCAACCTGGGATAGCCCCATCTGCCTCTTCCTGGATCCATTCTGGAGCCCATTGAGATTGTTCTGGACCGTTTATAACCATAGCTCTGATACCATTTGTTGGGCTTGCTAAGCAGGCCTTAACTCCACATTAGTATGATATTGTCCGCTTTGGGTTGGGTCAGGCCCGCACGGATTTGTTTTTGGGTCACTCCCAAAAGGCCTCATACTAATGGAAGTTAACTGGCTGCTTATATTCTAGCAATCTGCTTCTCCCACAAACGATGTGGGACAACTCCTAACACAGTGATTATTTGAACTGGGGACGAAGGCTTGTAGACATGAACTTTTGTTGATATAATAAGAATACATGTTTAATATTGCATAGGTTCCATTGATTCTTTTAACTGTTTTAACTTAAAAATGAATTTACAAGCTGAACAGTCCTAATGAAGTCAATGCTGTTGTAATGGTAGGGTGGCCAAGTATCAGGAAGCAAATCCTGGCGTGTACACGATTGTTACCTTTCCGTTCCTCTTTGCACTAATGTTTGGAGATTGGGGTCATGGCATATGCTTATTTCTTGCCACTCTATATTTCATTATAAAAGAGAAGAAACTTTCTGGTCAGGTAATCTTCATTTTTCTGTATTGATGCATATTTTTGATGATTTCCAAAATTTGTAAATGGGTGCAGCTATTTTGGCTTAGAATAATGTAGGTATTTCATTTCCTAGTTCTATCTCTAAGTAACTGCATATTACCAGCTTTATCCATAGAAAAGTTTAAAAAAGAAAATAGAAAAATGGGCATGCCAAGGTAGATATGTTTACTAGTATAGGCTTCGTTAAATCTTTAATTTGTCAAGTATGTATTGGTTAGTGGCAGCCATCAAACATGACGAAACAAAAGAGAATAAACATATAATCAATCTTCATAAACATATAAGCAATCTTCACGTCTCCTCTAACACTAGATTTCTTATCCGATTGCATTTTATACCTTTTGCAATACTGGAATTGCTTTAATTTTTCATTTTTTCCATGTGCAGAAGCTTGGAGACATCTTGGATATGACTTTTGGTGGTCGCTATGTTATTTTGATGATGTCCATATTCTCGATATACACTGGTTTGATTTATAATGAATTTTTTTCTGTTCCATTTGAACTCTTTGGACGATCTGCCTACGACTGTCGTGATTCTACTTGCAGGTATTAAACTAATACATTTGTTTATTTGATTCACTATGTAACCTTCAATTCACATATTTTCACTCGAACTCTAAATTCTCCTTTTGTTACAGCGAGGCCTATACAATAGGCTTGATTAAAGTTCGTGACACTTACCCATTTGGCCTGGATCCCAAGTGGCATGGTACCCGCAGTGAGTTGCCATTCCTAAACTCACTGAAGATGAAGATGTCGATCTTACTAGGTGTAGCTCAGATGAATCTTGGAATCATATTGAGCTATTATAATGCAAAATTCTTCCGTAATGAAATAAATATCTGGTAAGAAGATTTTCCATTCTACCGGCCCTCACCTACAGGCACCTATCAAGTATTTCAAAACATGACCATTATGCACCCTTGTTCCAGCTGATAATAAGTAGAATTTGTCCATGTTAAATCTGAATTCTAATATGTAAACCCTAAAACATAAAGAAACAACCAATACAAAGAAAATCGCTAAAACATTAAGAAACAACCATTACATAAAAAATCGCTAAAACATAAAGAAACAACAATATGATAGAAAATCCGTTATTTCCCAAAATTCTCTTTATATTAAATGTGGAACCCACTTATACATGCAAATGTTCAAGTTAGAGCCTTTGCATATGTTTTTATTTTTAGAAGAAAATGCTTGTGGATATATTAATTGCCTTTTGATTGTGATTTTTCAGCATTTAGTTCAAAATCATCTGCATACGTATATATTAAACAATATTCATATGTTATTAGTTGTTCAACTTATGCTGGTTCATGTAGTCATCAGTAGCACTACTTTTCTTCAGGCACCAATTTGTTCCACAGATGATATTTTTGAACAGCCTGTTTGGTTATCTTTCACTTCTCATAATTGTGAAATGGTGCACTGGTTCGCAAGTTGATCTGTATCATGTGATGATCTACATGTTCCTAAGCCCTACTGATGATTTGGGTGACAATCAACTTTTTTTTGGCCAGAAATACCTTCAGGTTTGATCTTTTTAAACTTGACGTACATATGTAACCTTCTGCTACTAGAAATTGTAAACAATGCCAGGGATTTCTCTTTTTTGTATAGATTCTGTTACTACTGTTGGCACTTGTGGCTGTACCCTGGATGCTGTTCCCTAAGCCGTTTCTTTTGAAGAAGCAACATGAGGAAGTACGTCCATAGCATTTTACCGTCCTGTAATTTTGTTTTATTTAAATGTGTATGTGTGTGTGTAATATTTACTTATTTAATATGTTAAACATATACCTCTTCATTCATTCACAGAGACATCGTGGTCAATCCTACACACAACTTTACGACATGGATGAATCTGCTGAATTCGAATCAAAAAGTATTGGTTCTCACGACCATGGAGACTTCGAGTTCAGCGAGATTTTTGTACACCAACTTATACATACCATAGAATTTGTACTGGGAGCAGTCTCTAATACAGCTTCGTACCTTCGTTTGTGGGCCCTCAGGTATTCCACATATTATTTTGTTTATGGTTTATAATAGTTTCATGTTACACTGAAAGCATGCACTTCCATAAGTTCTCATGGACTTCATGAACACTATCATAGATACGAAAACAGGTCAATCTCATTCTCCATTATTTTTTTCTAATAAAACATAAAGCTGGAAAATGGTGGGTAATGCCGTAATGGCTATAATTAAATTGATCATTGCTAATGGTTTCTTTCACTAATAAATGAATAGTATGTAAATTATGTGTGGAAATCTTCTGAAAGCTCAGTACAATGAGTATCATCATGCCACATGGGTTGACTGTATACTAGCCATGTTCCTCTCTTTAGTTTTTTGGTGGCTGAAATACTTTTAATGTGATTTCTTGTTCAGCCTTGCACATTCCGAGTTGTCCAGTGTTTTCTACGAGAAGGTGTTACTTTTAGCTTGGGGGTAGGTTCTCTTCTATCTTTTGCGATTTTTTTGTGAAGTAAGCGAGAAAGATAAATACACGAAGAAAAAAGCTAATGTGCTGTCTGTGATTGCAGTTTCAACAATATCATAGTCCTAGTGATTGGTGTTATAGTATTCATCTTTGCAACTGTTGGAGTGCTTCTAATTATGGAAACCCTTAGTGCATTCCTGCATGCGTTACGACTTCACTGGGTAGAATTCCAGAACAAGTTTTATGAGGGTGATGGGTACAAATTCTATCCCTTTTCATTTGCATTAATCAGTGAAGACGATGAATGACTGATATAGTTCTTGGCTGAGTTGATATATTATGTTTTTGAATCATGGTTGAACTTGTTCAATTGTTCTACCTGGATTGAGGACTACAAGAATGCACGGAAAGAAAGGCCTCAGTATTTTGGTGTGATCTCCCAACGGCACCGCCCTTATAATAATTTTAGGGTCCTGTTAACAACAGCCCTTAGGGCTATGTTTAAGGATTAATTTTTGCTATGTGGTGGATTTTTATTGGATGATTTATGTGAATGCATGGGGGCACATACTATTTTGTAAGTGGGGCACAACCTTGACCCAATTAAAAATTACCACATAACAACTTAACCATAGCCCTAAGGGCTGTGGTTAACATTTTCCATAATTTTAATGGTGATGCAAATACCACTAATTCTAGGAATATTAGCAACAAAGTTATCCTCTTATACGTGTTGCTTGATGTACATCTTGTTACTCTGGTTGTGTTTGTAAAGTGGTTTGTATACATGTATACCGCATTCTATGAATTTATCAGTGAAAAAATTATACCTTAATATACAGTTACACTAATGCACCAAAAAACAAAACAATGATACTATTTCATACTATATGCGACTAACTAAAGTAACAACTACATTACCAAGCTTTGTATTCGATTGTAGATATTGTCAAACTGCCACAACTAGCATGAATTACCAAGGAACTCGAACATTTTAAAAATTACAAGGAAAATACACATTTTGGAAAATGAAAATGAAATCCAATTTTAATCTGCAACATATACTTTATTACTTCTGCAAGGAATCTGTCGAAGTAGAATCCATGCTAGAACTGAAACAGAAATCATATACAAGCATGCTACCATTAACATCAACATTTCAGTATTTTAAATCAGTTTACAATAGTCTGAAACTGACTTGGCTGGAATCATTCATCTCAGCAAATACATATAACACAATTTGTATATATACAAGAAAGGCCCTAAACGAACCAACATAGCAATAATAAGTGCTAGATGCATGTTTAATTTAAGGTCTACTCTGAAGCAGAGTGAAATGCTGCTACTGTGGACACCATAGCATCCACCCCACAAACATCATGTGTTTGGCCTCGGCAGATCTTGTAGTATCCATCTTCTCCCCAACTTTCTCCCCATGAATTCTTTATGATCCAGTAAGGCTTGTCCTTGAGACGAATAGGAGCATATCCAGCAGCTCCATACCCCACCAGAAGCACCCCATGATCCAAACGGTTCTTCGAACAGATGTATGGGCACGAAACTCCCTTAACATAAGTCTGCATCCAGGCTGCATTGATGCCAACTGCATAACAGTAAATGGGTTAGAGTAAAGGATATTAAATAAACTAAAAAGGACACCGACTCACACATATATCCTCATATGAGATATAATTATCCAAATCTAAGAAAGTACGAAGTTATATACTTTAGGGGTAACCGTTACCTGCAAGAGGGCCATTCTTCACCAAATTTGCAGCAATTTGATCCTCGTCGACGGAAACCACACTGTAATTAGCTACAGATGCAGCAATTTTAGTCTTGTCAAATTTGCACTTACCATCCTTCCCAGTGTAAGGATAATCTTTTTCAAGTTGAAGTCCACCGGCCTTGACTGTGTACTGGAAGGCGGTATTCATCAACCCACCGTTACACCCAGCATCACACACACCATCTTGGTCACACTGTAATGGTATCAGAGGTCATCAAATAAAAAGCCATCATGCAAATTTACTTAACAAGGCCATCTTTTTTTATACATGTAATAAAATGGTAATAAAGGGATTTAATCTCTAGAAGAGTCTTCCTTAGGAGGTAACAAAGTATGTACAATTGAGTTGTTATAATTTGTTACTCATGTTTATATTGTCTATGACAAGGTCTCTTCGTTTTGTTGCGGTTACTACATATCATCTGTGCATAGCTATGAGTTAACAGTCACTGTGTTTGGGCTGTTACCTAGACAGTACTAGAAGTGTATGTAATGCAAATTTGGCTTCAAATTATCAATTGTTGACATATCACAAAAAATTGGATGCACATATCCAACCTCTTTAGAGTAAAAATCCAAACTTTGGCAAACATAGGCATAAATATTGGGACAAGACTGATAAAATTATAGAAGTTACAAAAGGAAAATCACTTAACAAAATCAGAATCTCCATCCCAAGGTGCCTATATACTCTTTTAATTTAGATTATCTAAGTCACGTATTCTACTACGAGATTGATCGTTATGTTAATTTGTTATTTGAACATCTCAATGAAAATTAAACAACCAGTTGCATACTTGTTACTATCATTAAGCACCACACGCAATTAACAAAGAAGAATTCAATATGGCTTATGTCAGTCAACAAGTACATAATATTTTAGAGCACCATACATCATCACCATCTACAACAGCCTATAACACATATACACAATCAAAAAATAAAATAAAATCTCGTAAAAAAAAGGTCAACACCAAAGATAGATCAAACCTCATGGTCACAGTCAACGAGCTGTTGCTCACTGAGGCTAACGAGTTCACCGGTAGCAAGATAGTGAGCTCCTTCTAGTGCACCAGTTGTACTAAACGACCAGCACGATCCACATGATCCCTACAACACAAACACCGAAAAGTATTTATATTTATTTAGCGTGAGAACAATTAAAGCCTAAATCTCGCTTAAATACCTACCTGATTCTTAACTCCAGTGACAGCGCCTTTATCTCTCCAATCAAAATCCTCGGGCAAATTATTAGTGGGAAGAATCGGAGCTTTTTGCGCACCTTTCAAAAACTCCGGTGTCTTCAACCCTAAATACCTCTCCTTAAACTCCTTGGGCGTTAGATCGGAAAACTGCGTCACGCCGTGCTCCGCCGACGGATCAAGCAACTGATTCCTCTTCGCACGGAGCAGATTCGCCTTGAAAACCGAGAATCTATAGTCATGCTCTTTCTCATCACTGTAAGACTTTCCGAATTTAGCTTTAAACAGTGAAAAGTGATGATCGGCGTTGAGGAGATTCACGGATTGTTCTTCTTCCGGCACGACTTGCCGGATTACTTGATCGTCGGAAAAGTCGCCGGCGGCGGCCAAGGAGAGGAGGAGAGAGAGGAGAGAGAAAGTCAATAAGTGATCCATTAGGAATCTTTGTGTTGCTTGGGCCATTTGGTATCGTAGGATACAGTCGTGTTTATATGGGCAACGTAGACGAAAGGTTAGGTTGGGTGGGAACCATTAGGATCAGGACACGTGTTCGGTGTTATCTTGTAGTATTTTTATTGGGTGTTTTGGGTTTTGGCCAACAATACCCAAAAAAACCTTTACGGAGTATCACATAACAACAATACCCCCAAATCACTGATGGATGATAGCCTTAAATACCCGTATATTACGCATTTCATATGAGAGTAATAGGATTACGTATTTGATATTGGGGTAAGTAGTATAGATTTTTCTTTTATTACGCATTTGAATCATTTTTTCATTTGGATTTTGGCCAAAAATACCCAAAAACCTATATCACATAACAAGAATATCTCAAAGCACTGATGATGACCATAAATACCCGTATATTACGCATTTCATATGAGAATAATAGGGTTACGCATTTGATATTGGGGTAATTAGTATAGATTTTTCTTCTATTACGCATTTGGAGAATGGGTAATAGGTGTTACCCATTTTCCAAATGCATAATAGGCTCCCCTCTATTACCCCTCTTCCAAATGTGTATAAAATCTATTACCCCTCTCCCAAATGCATAATAGGGGGTATTTAAGGCCACCATCCGTGATTTATATTATTTTCGTCATTTTTATTAAAAAAATGGGAATTTATGTCATTCTTTCATTTAAAAAAATCAAAATGTCGCTTTTGGAGTGACGAGAGGATTTGATTTTTTGTGCAGATTTTTGGATTTTTGGGGAATTATGTACCCGCCGATTGCTTCTAGGAACTGAACTTTACAACAAGTCATTGTTCAGAATACTTTGCACGATTATTTTTTTAATATCTATAACAATATTAGTTTTTTTAAAATTCTATATGTTATTAATTTACATATCAAATTATTGTTAAGAAAATGATATACATAAGATTTTACACGTTCAATTCTATATTTGTACTATATCTTTAATTCTTAAAATTTAATTTGGACTATCACAGTTCACGTGAAATTAACAAAATAATCTTCAATTTAGTGATTATTTAATAATTTTTTTCTAATTAAATGTACGCATAAACAAAAAAAGGAAATAAATTGACGATTTTTTACGTTGAAAAATTCTATTTGATTAATGAATTCTACTTATAATTCGTTTTGATTATCAAAATACCTTGTAATTATTTGAAGATAGTTTTACTAACAACCAAATACAATTTTAATAATAAGTGTAAGAGGGATTTAGTCCAAAACTTTGATAATCGGTAGTCTGGTCCTCCGTACGATAAAGATTTTAAAATAAATAGATGAAAACCGTTAGATCTAGCATAAAAAATCTTTTACATTTTAATATGTTATAAACTAAAGAGTGCATTTATATTGAAATACAAAAATGTATATGTCCATAATTTAAATTATATATAATTAGGTTTTCTACATTGAATAAATCAATGTAGGACTTTTACATTGAATAGGATTAATGTAAAAATTCGTAATTATATTTTTCCTTGAGATTCTGAGTATTTTCATTTGAATAATAATTATTAAATCATTACTAAATTAAAGATAATTTTATGAGGTTCGTGTGGATTGTAAAATCATCCAAATCTGATTCTCGATCTCAAGATAAAGCCAAATAGTAAATATGAATTTTTTAATACTAATAATAAATAAATAAAATTCAATTCTAATACGATCTTTTTTAATTATATCCTTTTTGGATTATAATTTTCTTTTTAAAATTCAATTTTAATACAACCTTATTTAATTATATCCTTTTTAGATTACAATTTTCTTTTTAAAATTAACTTCTAATGCAACCTTTTCTAATTATATCCGTAGGCCCTCTTTATCACAATTTGAAGATAAAATGTCCTAAATATCACAAGCTGAAAAATGGCCCTTTGTATCACAAGAAAACGCATGGGTGTGTGGCTTTTTTAAAACACGCATTGGCGTGTTGCGTTTCTAAAAAAAAAAATTGAAAAAACGCAACACTATTTTGCGTATATGGAAACAACGGATGTTCCAGCGGCGTTAGTCAGGAGAGAGGAAGGTGTGGCGTTCGGTTTTTTTTTTTTGCTAAATATGTATTTGCAATGAATTTTAATTAAAAATTTTAATCCCAAAGATTAATCGTTGAAATCCCTAGGTAATACAGATAAAATTTAAAAAATTTAATAAAAAATTGAATCCGGCGACCTAATTTTTAGATGCTGCGCGAAAAATCAGGATAAGTTAGGGTTTAGGGTCTAGGGTCTAGGGTTTAGGGTTGTAAACAACCCTAAACCCTAAATTCGTATAGGGTTTATTCGTCATTTCGAATATTTCTAAACCCAAAATGGAACTGTTGAACCCCAAAGGTTAACCGTTGAAACCCCGAGGGAATACAAATAAAATTTAAAAATTTTAATTAAAAAATTGAATTCGGCGGCCTGATTTTTAAACGCACCCTAAACCCTAAATTCGTATACGGTTTAGTCGTCGTTCTGAATATTTCTAAACCCAAAATGGAACTGTTGAATACCAAAGGTTAATTATTGAAACCGCAAGGTTAATTAAAATTTGATTTTTAAAATTTAAAAAGTAAAATTTTAAATGACCATTTATTTATAAATTTTTAATATTATTTGAAAAAAAAGTAAAAACCATGTATTGATTGTTATTAATCATCGGGTGATCTTGGTATTTTTATTTTAATTTATTATTGTCCCGATGGTTATCAATGTTTAGAAAGTGATACTTGTTTTTTTTTTTTTTGCTAAATAGTGCCGATACTTGTTACTCGTATCTATGATCTATCGGGTAAAGCTAGATTGAGAGGCAACGCCAGATTGTCTTGCGTTTGACTTCATTTAAAAAAAAAAATTAAAACAACAAACAAACGCCACACGCCTTTGCGTGTATAGTAAACGCTATTTTAAGTTCCCTTTCTTTGTGATAATAAGGATCATTTTTTTAGTTTGTGATATTTAGGGCATTTTATTTTCGAATTGTGATAAAGAGGGTCTTTTCTCCCTTTTAGATGATTTTTTTTTATTGTAATCTAATCTTGATCGTCTATTTTTAATCCAACAGAGCATATGATTTTGGTAATACAGTGACCAGACCAAAATTTTGGATAAAATCTCTCTTATGCTTATTATATATAAGGATATAATTGTATGACTCTTAGCTTTATAATCACGATTGTAACTTCAACCTTCAACCTTAGCTCTTCATTATCCTTGTAACTCTTCCAACTTTTGGCTTTTAACTTATGATTTAGGACCTTTTGTCAACCTCCCAACTCCAATAGTTGGGCAACTAAAAGTGTCGTTGACAACCTTTTGGCGATCTTTATTGAAGATGTTCTTAGAGATCCAATCTGCAAAAAAACATAATTTTTAAGTGGACTTGCTTTTCCTGAGATTATCTCAGGTAAATTTTCTGAGGTTATTAAAATAACAATAGGGTTATTTTTGTAAATATAGGGAGCCATGTTCAATTATTACAAAACTGCCATTAAAAAATTATACTAAAATCTGGAATAAGTTTCTTGAGGTCTTTAAGTAAACATGCCCACAAAGTTCAAGGAGCGTGTTCTCTTAAGTCTTAAGTAAACCAAGGTAATTCAACTCTTACGTCATTAAATTATTCCTTTACTACTGAATTCAGTGTCATGTTTCTAGATTATCTTAAGGTTACATGTAATGTAGCTAATCTCCAATCCTTTGATTTCAATGCATAGCAACTAAGTTAATTCAACTTTACGCAATAATCAGAATACTGCCTCTTTCTTTTGCAAACTTATAATTGTAGCTAAGGTGTGGTTAAATCCGGAAAAATGTTAAAAATAACAATTTTTTAAGTGAAGTTAACAAAAATATCAATTTCTAGATGTATTGGTTGAAAATACCGGATTGGATACGCATTTCCAAGTTGGGTATCCCATTTTATATAAGATACCCAACTCAGAAATGGGTATCTTAAAAAAAAAATTTAAAAAAAATGTAGATACGCATTTGCGAGTTGGGTATCACATATGGGATACCCAACTGGAAAATGCGTATCATATGTATTTTGAATACCCATTTTGTAAATGCGTATTCAATCCGGTATTTTCAGCCATCTCCTTCCAGAATTATTATTTTCATGATGAAATTTTACAAAATTGTTATTTTTAACCATTACCCGTTAAATCCTTGAGGAAAACTTGCAAATTTTTTTAAGAAAAATTTGCCAATTACCAAATCTCATGTGTATCGAATCCAGGTTGGCGACATGAAATCATTATTCGAGATTACTTTGCTAAATCTCTTGTATATCGGCTCTATCCTCACAATGACTCGGGCTTTTGTAATAGTTCTTTGAATATTGACAATCAAAAAACTTGTTACATTCATATATGTATGAGATAGTTACTCTACTACTGAAATTGGACTGAAAATTGATTATCATTTTATAATCCGAACTACAACTTTAAAACATGAGATTAAGGTTCCTGAGGTAACCTCAGGTAAATTTTCCTGAGATTAAAAAATTTTACATACAAATACACAAGGACATTATTGTAATTACAGATAATTATATGCATTTACAAAAATACCATTACTATTTTACATAAAAATACACTAGTGCCTCAGGTAAAGTTCCTGAATTAATCTCAGGAACTTTATTCTCTTAAAACATTAATAAAAATGCAAGCCGAAAGGGGATGGCGACATGGGATACATGGGTATTTATATGCTTCGCTTGGTAAGTGGTAACCAAGTTCGCACCTGTAAATAGTTATTCCCTTTGTTCTAAAAATCGGTGATTAATCACGATTAATCACCGATTAATCCCTGTTCCATGGGTTACCGAACTGATTAATAATCCGATTATTTGATTAATCATTCCGATTAATCCTCAAATACCCGATTAATCCCCGATTAATCCCTGGACAGTGCCTCTACCGATTAATTCCGATTCCCGCTTTTTACAACACTGGTTATTCCTAATTGATTATAGCCTCCATTAATTCCTTTTGTACATGGATGTTACTTATTTTTCATTGAAAGGTTCAAGTGTAAAAAATGCCAGAAGTGACTTTGGGGAATTGGAAGATATCATGTTGAATCTGTACGAAACACAATCAAATTGGGTCCTGAAGCAACTAGTTTAGGGGACCAATTAAGCTGTACAATGTCCATATAATATTGCCTTTCTATAGTTTTAGTCCGATTTAATTTAACCTGAGACAAGATCTATTTCTTAAGAGATACTCCCTCTGTCTCTTATTATAGTTCTTGTTTCATATGTCGGGATTGTTCATAACATGAGACAAATTACTAATTTACGTCTAATTTATAAGACCAAATATAGTCATGAGTGATCTTGTTGGATTCGTATTTATGAGTACTTTAATACAGTGAAATTTTTATATTTAATACTAATACAAAATTTAAGATATTAACGATCAAAAGTGTGCGTTGACAAACATGTCCAGTCAAAACAGGAAAAACATTAAGGGACGGAGGGAGTACCTTGCAGAACTCTTCAATGTCGAAGGTCAATATTGAAATAATTTTTGTATTTTATTTTAACTCATATTCCTAGTTTGAAGCTAGTGTTTTAATTTTGTTTACGAAAAGAAAAGATTCAAGATCTAGAACCTAAGATCCGAGATTAAAAAAGTTGTAGAGTAACATAATTTACGCAAGGTTTTACATAGTTGTGAGGAGGTAACAAAGAGTTACGCTCCAAGATAAACATGTAAGGGGTTATACTTTTAGATTTTGAGGAGGTAGCGGGAAGTTAAGCTTCAAGATAAGTCTAGTAGGTTTTGCATTGTATTTTGAGGGATTAATTTGCAATTAAGGTCCAAGATAAATACTTAGTGTTGTAAAAGCTTTTCTATAAGGAGTTCATCTTTTTATAGTGCAGAAATCTCGAGTCCGTGGAGGAGCTCGGGGACTGTAGTAGGGGTGAGCGAATCATTTAGGGGTTGCGTCATCGCGAACCAGGATAAAATCGACTGTGTTGTACTACGTTTCCTTACTTTTTTATTTTCCGCACTCGATCTACTTGCTTACAAGTAATGAACATTTTAAAAAGGTAAAGAAAATTAAAAAACCCCAAGCTCAAATTTCAAAATGGTAATAAGCTATTCAACCCTCCCTTCTAGTTTATTAACCCATCTTTTGAGGCCTAACAATTTCAATAAAATTAAATACATAACCGCCTATGATTTTTAAAAAAGTAATTGTCACTTTGTACCTATATTGGGCATTTTTGCGATTTGGTCTCAAATTATAATTCTTGACAATTCTTGACAGATTGCATCTTCAAATTTCAAACTCGCTTCGGTTTGCACCCTGTTGGTCCCGGAGTATTGCAGAAGGGGGGAGGGGTTGAATGCAATACTGATAAAATTGAATCTTTAAATCAACAACGAAGATAAAGATTATAGATTATCAGTAGATGTATGCAAGCAATAAGTGAACACAAGATTTCTCACAAAATAAATGTTTTATTTATTTTGTGTGAAGTGTTGCTACAACCTGGAGAGAGTGTTTCTCCAGCTTCGATATCTCAAGAGATACAAATTGCTTCGTGTGCGTACATGAATAGAAAAGAATCTAAGATGTATCTAAGTAGACTAAGATACTCTGTTGTCTCTATCGCATGGGGTGTTGAGCTTCTGTCATTTTCAAGTGGCAGCTCATTACAATTTGCACACCCATGTGACTTTCCCAAATTGCTATACAGACAGGATAAACCTTATAAGTAAAACAACCTAGATTCTTTCTACTTCTAGCTAATACAATTCTAGTAGATGTGGATATTACATACTCCTCGAATTGACCAGCCTTGTCTTGTGAATCTCTTAGCTTCTGTCGTAGTCTTGCAGGTCTGCTACAAATGATAGTGTGTTGCAGCAAATCTGTTTCTTGAACATGTAACCTGTCACGGGCTTTGACTGAGAAAATACCTAATTCAAATAATTCAAGGTGAAAGTAACCTTAACCGCAGAGTCTGCTGTCAAAGGAATATTCAGTGGTTGACAATACGAGCTCCCGCCAATGTTGCTGTCGGAACTCCAGACTTGCTGACAAGTGTGAGAATGTCACTGTTTCTTGCTTCCGCCAATGTTGCTGTCAGATGTAGCTTTGTCGTGGCTTTGCAACATTTGTCTTCTTGTAACTTTACTGTCAAGATCATGACAGTAACTTTTATTCTTGCTGTCTTCTGGATGTATTCCTTGAGGCTTGAACAAATGTATGAACTTCTCCCAAATCATACAATTATTATATGACAACAATTATTCGAATACGAAGACATACTCTGGCTGTGACAGTATGTTCAACTTAGTAAAAACTAAGTACAGGGAAATATAGTTAAGTTGTCTCTATGCTATCACCCATAAATCCCAACAATCTCCCCCAATTTGTTTTTATGGACAATAACAACAAATTTACAATCAAAACGTGCTGACAACTTAACTAACATAGATCAGAATAGATGAAATACCATATCTGATAAATGTTAAAGAAAAATCTAGAACATGAAGCTTATGAATTAACTGCAAATCAATTGCTCCTTATGAATGAGCAAATCAGAGTTTAACTTAGCTTGATTTTGGCAGTCTCCAGTTGTTCAGATTTTTCCCTCTCTTCTGAGAGCTTCATGTCTTGCTTTTCTGAGGTCTTCAACTAAAGCTTTTTCTTCTGGTGATCTGGCATCATCTTCAATGTCTTCAATGTACCCTTGTATCACTCGAGAAGTAAATACTTCAGCATCTTTTAGATCAAACCAAGTTTCAAAATTATACGTGTATGTTCTGAACTTCAGAATTCCTTGGATGAACTTGAACCTCCTTCCAGGAAAAGCATTTAAGGATTCTCTTCTTTTTCTGTCTAGCTTTGGATCTTCATCTCTCCTTTGATCAAATGTTACTTCTTGTTCCCAAGCAACTAGCATTTCGAGCTTATGAACAGATCCAACAACTTTCTAGTAGAGATCCTTCAGTATACTGGTCCTCAATTTGTGAAAACTATCAACATAGAATTCTTGCTAATCATCCTTGATTCTCAGAGGATTATCCAGTACACAGGGCTGATAACCTGCTTCCTCACTGAATAGCTTGTTGAGTTTCTTGTAGCTTTCCTTCAGTTGAGCTTCTAGGTCTTCAACACTTTGTTTGGCAGATGTGGCAGGTTTGCTGGGTTTGGTAGATTGGGATGATTTAGCTTTAGCAGCCTGATAAGCTTGTTCTGCTTCATAATCAGCCATGCCAGCATTTGTAAAAGGACGATGTGCTTCTGTAAGGTTCACATCAGGCATTGGTTCCCCATCAGAACTGACTTCAAGGTCTGCATCATCATGTGCTCTCCAGTCACCATACTTCTCATAGAATTCAACATATCTTTAAGCATAGTATTCTTTGACGTGCTCTAAGATACTGCTGGAAACATCTTGGTCTATTTCCATGAGAGTGATCATCCTTTCCAAAACGAAGAAATCAATTCTTCTCCTTACCTTTACCTAGGGGTGAAAAATGATCCGGGTGATACCGGGTATATCCTTGCTCAGGTCTCGGATCATTTTACTTTTATCGTGTCCAGATTTGGGATCGGTATCGTTTAATTCGGATATGATCCGATCCCGAGTATTTAGGTCCGGATCCAAATCGAATATGAGCCGTTATCATATTTTCTTTTTTCTAACCGGGTAGTTTGTGATCCATCGAATACGAGTCAAATATGATCCAACAACATTAGTATCATTTTTATTTGAACTATATAAGTAATCATTTAATCATTTTTATTTGTATTAATCTGTTAATTGTTAAAGTTTGAATAGCAACTTTCACTCCAGTTGCATAATATTTTAGTTGCTAGTGTATTTTAGTTCTTTGATAATCAACAAACTGAATAGAATTCAGTTTTATGGATATGAGCCTGGTTCGGGTAATATAGATATGAACCTGGTTCGGTTATGGTTCGTTTTATAAAAATAATATGATACCGGATATGGACGGGTAGGATAGTTCTCAGATTCGGGATCATATTTTATCCGGGCTCAAAATTTTCGCCAGATCCGTATCGTTTACAAAACGAATCTGAAACATGTATCATATTTTCGAGCCGGATATAAGCCGAGATACCGGATAGTCAGGATCAGTTTTCAGCCCTACCTTTACCGTTTTGCATGAGAGATCACGCATGCCTACCACATGTGAAACTATCTCCATAGTGAAGTCTGGTTCTACAGTTATACATGTAGTTCCACAGTCCTTGAGATCATACTTGCTTACGTTTTTGTTGACTGGGTCCAGTTCCACTGAGATAGATGTAATGCTCCCATCAATTGACTTTTTCAATAGTTCAAAACTATTTACTTTTCTCTTATTAATGGGCTTCTCTGTCAAAACTGCTCCATGCTTCTTTTTCTTTGCTGCTGCAACTGTTCCCTTTTATCTTGGTTGTACGATAGGCTCGTGCTCTTGTCTTTCTTCTATTAGATGAGAAATTCTTGACAAGCTTTCGTACCTTGACAGTTTCTTCAAGTTGACCCTTGACAGCATCTTTCATGATAACAACTTTGACAGCTTCGATTGTTTGGCTCTTGACAGTATCTTTCACTTGGGTGTCTTCAGCTAATCTGATAGTATCCTTGTTGACAGTATCTTTTTCAACATTAAAGCATTCAACTACCAGTCTCAAGATACTTGCCTCCAAGGTTTCAAAAATTTCTAACTCCCCTTCATCATTGACAGCATCTTTCTTTTCAGTACTGGGAGTTTCTTGCTCTTCTTGGGTAGCATCCATCTGAGTTTGTGTAGCAACATTCTCAGATGCTTCTCTCCTAGAATTCCTAACTTTTCCAGGTTCACCACTTCCTCCAATTTCATCCTCATCATCATCCAGAGTATCATCATAGTGCTAAGCTTCCTCCCATCTTGGCATTAGCATTAGAGATCAACTTCTTTATGATTGAGCTAATTTCCTCATCTCTTTTTGCTAACAGCCTATGAATATCTTTTACAGCTTTAATTTTATCACTGGTGATACTGGATTTGAGAAGTTTCTTCAACACTGTCATGATTATTTCAGTGCTTAGTCCTGAGACTCTATCTAATGGTAAGAAATCCAGCCTTCTTGCTCCTGTCTTTGTGATCCTTCTGAAACACACACCATAAGGATTTTGAATCACCTCAGGGAGTTTATCTTCAACCATCCTTTTAATTTGTGCTATCAGACTATCATTGAAGGTTGTTGAATTTCTGACTACCATGGTTCCAAGGACTTGGAGTACTCTAGCATGCAAACTTTATAAAAGTTGCATTGTGATGAATATGGTCAAACGGTTCTTCAAATAAACCTGAACAACCCACCTTCTTTCCAAGTTGATTCTCACAGAGATAATTATTACTTTGCTCTTCAGTGTTGATGCCAATTTTGTAAAAGCTCCCCCTGCTTCACTAATTGATTCATCCACCAACTTACTGAACTCTTCATCTTTGTTGTTCAAGGTACTCTCCATGTGATCAACCATCATCAATTCTGCATATTCAAGGGCATATTCACTTCCATCTGACCAAGTAGTTCCAGTAGACATGTTCACATACTCAGGCATTTTGCCTTTGCCTTTACCCAGAGCATTTTGAGTTTCTTTTTCTCTTCATTCCTTCTGCAACTTCTGGAATGGAGCTTCGACTTCCTCAGGATTTGGCTCATTGATTTTTAGTGGAGGCAATACTGTTCTTTTAGACTTTTGAGTCCCCTTTAATTGCTCCAACACTTCCTTGGATAACAATACTGCCTCACCATCTATTTCTGCTTCAAATAATTCACCATCTCCTGCTGCCTTTAGTTCTTTACCAAAGTTTCTTTCTTCTTTCTCTTGCTCCCCCTCACTTTCATCTCCATCTTCTTCATCCAAATCTTGCTCCCCCTCACTTGTTGACTTCCCCTCACTTGTAGCTCCACCTTGTTTCTCCTTCTCTACCAGGTTTGCTTCATTTTGATGTACCACTTTCTCTCCCTCTCCTTCATTCTGATCTACCATTTTCTCCCCCTTAGTTGAGTTGGCAGCACTAAGGATGACAGAGAATGAGAGAAGAGTTTGTTGAATATCAGCAAAACCAGTAGCTACCATAGTGGACAGAGCATCAAGTTTCGCTTCCATGGATGCACATCTACCCTCAAGGGATTTCTACCTTGATTCAGCTTGTTTAGAAGGACCACCAGTTCTCAATCTTTTTGGATATAAAGGAAGAGATTGGGGCAAGAATGCTATGGGGTTTCTCACACACTCATTGTTTTTCTGAGTGATCTCATTACTCCTCACCGAATGACTCTCAAGGCCTAGTGCCTTTGTGTGTGGGGTTCCCTCAAGTTCACTCTGGACATGCTCAAGTCCCTCACCTTTTGCCAGCTCGTTTGGCTGCCTCTCATTTTTATGCTCACCTCTCTTTTCTTTTATATCTTTTTTTCTTTTCACTCCCTCACTCATCCTAGATGCATGGGTATGAGCAGTACTTGCATGCATTTTAGTTGAAGAAGTAGAAAGTTTAGATTGTACCTTCAAAGCAGAGATAGTAAGTTGATCATCATCTGAAGCATCTTCAACAAAGACAGTATCACGATCAAGCTTTGCAGAGGTGACAGCATCTTTACCCAAAATGTTACTGTCCACAGGTGGGTTGACAGTAACTTTTGTGGCGTCTTTGATAGCAACTGAGGCTGTGACAGCAACTTCCGGAAGGTCAGTTGCTCTTTAGAGTTCGACCAAGATGTTGGCTGTTTCATTTTATGGCAGAGTACCATCTTGATCTAGCTCAGTGTTTGAGTGAGTGGTGTCCATTTCACTTTGAGAAATGGGTTCTTGTGGACCACTTGATGGGGGCTCATCCATGATTTGAGATGGATGATCAAAACCTGAAGGGATTGGACTGTCCCCTTCTCTAGGTTGTTGAGAAGAAACAATTAATGGATTAGAGATTAAAGAAGATGATGGTTTAGAAGAGATTTTTGGCTGTTCCACAGGGTTAACTTGTGGAACATCAAGAGTAGAAGTTTCATGACCCTCACTGTGCCCTATCTCTGTGTGCATTTCTGCAAGTGTAGGCTCCTCATGAGTGAGTACATGAGGTTGTGCTGACTCTTTACAGGATGCCTTGGGAGACAGGCCAGCTTCAATAGATACTTCTTGTTGAGAAGAAGCACCTAGGGATGTGTTTGATTCCCTTTTACTCTCCACATCCTTTTGTGAGACTGTGGGGTGGCTGACAGTGGCTTTGGCCCTCTTAGCTCTCTTCTTCTTAGGCTCAAGAGGAACCACTGTGGGTTCACTTTCACTAACATCCTTATTTACTGCATCATGTGTAGTTTCTCCCTCAACATTCTCAGAACTACTACTAACACCAATTTCTAAGGGTCTTTTCTTGGATTCTTGCAAAGTTGTTTTTGTGGTCTTTGGTTGTCCAGAGGATCTGATAGGAATGTATGCAGTAGAATGTGGGTTAACTGAATTTGGGTCTAATTCAGCTTCATTCTCAAGGGAGAAGACAACATACCCAGAGGGTAGTGCTACGTCAAGATGAGGCTCTTGATCAGCCATGTGCTTGGTGAAACAGAGTGGAATATGTGCATTTGAATTTTATGAATTGAGTGATGTGTGTGTATTTCTTTTCAAAACATTGCATTCTATAGAGAGAGATGCATTATCATCAATACCACATAATGAATTCAAACACATAGTAAGAAAGCGAGGATAAATGTGTACCTTCCTGCTTAGAGCTGACTTGAGTTGACTCATAAGCAACTTTCCTACATCCACTTTGTATCCATGGACAAGAGAGTGAGTAAGCTTCTTGATATAGGAGGGAATTCCATTCCATCCAGAGGTTTTGGTTGAGAAAACCTTCACCATGACATCAAAAATCATGCTCCATTCTTTTCTCAAATGCTTTCTGTCCATTTCACCAGTCGAGTACCATTTCGATGTACCCTCTTCAAGAACAGGACCAGAATACCCAATTTTCAAGAAAAACTTCTTTAGGGTTTCATCATTTGTAAGTTCCTTGTATGATTCTTTAGCTTGCAGTCCAGTTCCCAAAGTTTTGTTGATGCCTTTGATTGTGAGAATGTAGGTGATTCCTTTGATTTTGCATTGTATTGTGTCTTTACCTGCACCTCCTGGAACATAGGCAGTGTTCCAGAATTATTCAAGTCTTTCCAGGTTTAAGGATGGTGTAGATGTTATAGCAAGACCCAGATATGACTTGTTGATAAAGGATACGAGTCCTTTATATCCTTCACCAGCATCTCTAGCAGTGAGAATACCAGCAAAGTTTGTTTGAGAAGAGGATTGTTTGGGTGTCATTTCTTCCTTTGAGCTTCGGAGAGAGATTTTTGCTTTTGAGAGAGAGAGAGGTTTTGTTGAAAGTTGTGTGTTTGACAGTTGCTTACATGAAAATAACGAATGTCTTACTGAGAAAGGGAAAGTAACTGTATCTTAGCCCATTAATCAATCACGTGGAGTCGTGGGTAGTTACTTTTTAGTGGCTGTAACTTGTGGAGGTAAAATCCCAATTAATTCGGTCCACTAATCTTGATAGTAACCTGTGCGCTGTAACAAATTCATTAGTAATTTTGAGAGGATGACAACAAGTTTTGCTTGATAGTAATATCGTTGCAAAAACATACTGTCACCATTAAGAAATTTATACAATTTCCTTTAAATTTCATGACAGAGACTTTTTCAATTGTGTCATCTAAGAAACTTGCTGTCAAGGCACTTCGTGACAACATCTTCAATTATTGACAGCAACTTAGGCGGAAATAATTTATGTCATGAATTTTAATCGACTTTGCCTGTTGCTTAAGCGAAAATTACCAAATAGCATTTTAATCGATTTAGGCACATATTTGTTAGTTTTAGCACACATCCACAAACATCCATACTCACAAACAATTAAACAAATAACCATTCGCAGATAGCTAAAAGTAAAGGAGATGAACAGCATGCAAAACACTGGGAAGATGAAACGATGAACTTTTTATATAAAAAAAAAATACAAAGTAGTTCTTAAGAACTAAACATCATTTCTTATTAAGCTTTCCAAGAGCTTCTACCAGCAGCTGCTCAACAACCTTTGCAATCTCCTTCTCCTCAGTGATCCCTTTGGCATCCAGATAAGCCTGAAGCTTATCGAAGAAAGGATCAAGAGGGTACTCAGCAGCAGCCTCCTCCTGTGGCTTGGGCACACTGGATGTTGACATATCTTCTGTCTTCCTCTTGCTCATATTGGACTCTAGAGTTCTTAGGGTGTTAAGTGAGAACAAAGGGTTTACCTTTGGTCTTATTTATAACACAGTAAGTGACACTACAGCTCCCAACTACCTCTTTTTAATGAAGTAATTTAACTTTTAAATTAAAAAGACTGACAAATACCCGTAGTCATATCAAATGACACAAGTACTTATCACTAAGCAGGCGTATGAGATAAGTTAATGTCACGTGACTACTTATTACAAAAATTAAAATAGGCACGTGATTTGAATTTAGCATAGTCATAGCAAACATGTTGTCAAATAAACAAGTAGCACATAGGACAGTAACTTCTCATGACAGTAACATTGAAAGTTAAGGTCACGAGCTGCAATTTTAACCACATTGAAAATGTAAAAACTAGTAAGTTAACATACCAGATTTAGCATTCCCAATTCACTTACCAACCTGTTAAAGGTTGCTTCATATAGTGGCTTCGTAAAAATATCTGCAAGTTGCTTTTCTGTTGGAACATAAATCAGCTTCACAGTTCCCCTTTCAACATGCTCTCTTAGGAAATGATGTCTGATATCAATGTGCTATGTCCTGGAGTGTTGAACTGGATTGTCTGAGATAGCTATGGCACTAGTGTTATCACAATAAATAGGAATATTGGACAACTCCAAGCCATAATCCATTAGCTGATTTTTCATCCAAAGAATTTGAGCACAGCAACTTCCAGCTGCGATATATTCAGCTTCTGCAGTTGAAGTAGATACAGAATGCAGCTTCTTGCTAAACCATGACAATAATCTTCCACCCAGAAATTGACAGCTTCCTGTTGTACTTTTCCTGTCAATCTTGCATCCAGCATAGTCTGAATCCGAATACCCAACCAAGTCAAATCCAGTATCTTTAGGATACCAAAGGCCTAGGTTTGGAGTGCCTTTGAGATATCTAAAGATTCTCTTGATTGCTACTAAGTGTGATTCTTTTGGATCAGCTTGAAACCTTGCACAGATGCATGTAGCAAACATGATGTCTGGTCTGCTAGCAGTTAAGTATAGGAACGATCCCACCATGCCTCTATAGGTACTAGAATCCACTTTCTTTCCTTTAGGATCCAAATCCAGCTTGGTTGCAGTAGAGATAGGTGTCTTGGCAGGTGATGCATCTTCCATATTGAACTTTTTGAGAAGTTCCTTGACATATTTCGATTGGCTTATGAAGATACCATCATCCTTTTGATGAATTTGTAGACCTAGGAAAAATGATAGTTCTCCCATCATGCTCATCTCATACTTGCTCTTCATAAGAGATGAAAACTTTTCACACAGCTTCTCATTGTAGAACCAAAGATTATGTCATCAACATAAATCTGAACCAGAATGATGTCCTTGCCATGGTGCTTGTAGAATAGTGTCTTATCCACTACACCTCTTGTAAATTGATTCTCAATGAGAAAAGTAGATAGAGTTTCATACCAAGCTCGAGGGGCTTGCTTCAATCCATAAAGTGCTTTGAACAGCTTGTAGACAAAGTCATACAACTCAGCATCCTCAAATCTAGGTGGCTGTTCGACATACACTTCCTCTTCTAATTCTCCATTAAGAAAGGCACTTTTGACATCCATTTGGAACACTTTGAAGTTACAGTGTTCAGCATTGGCTAAAAATATCTGAATAGCTTCAAGTCTGGCAACAGGGGCAAATGTTTCATCATAATCGATTCCTTCCTGTTGACAGTAACCTTTAACTACTAGCCTTGCCTTGTTTCTTGTCACATTTCCACTTTCATCCAACTTGTTTCTGAAAACCCACTTTGTGTCAACTACTGACTTCCCTTTGGGTCTAGGGACCAGCTTCCATACATTGTTTCTCTCAAATTGATTTAGCTCTTCTTGCATAGCTATCACCCAATCTGAATCTAACAATGCTTCATCAATTGACTTTGGCTCAGTTTGATATAGAAAACATGAAAACATACTGTCAGCAGAAATATTTCTTCTCGTCCTTATACCAGTAGTGGGATCACCAATGATTAGATTACTAGTGTGATCTCTGTTCCACTTAGTGGTTCTGGGCAAGCTTCTTTCTTGATCTGCTTCATCATTTCCTCTTTGGGGTGTTGACTCTCCACCATTGATGTTTTCTCCTTCATGTTCTTCAACGTCTCCAGAATCATTCTCATTCTGATGATTAGCTGATATAGTTTGAGATTGAGCTGGAGTTTGAGTAGCATCATTGGTGTTGACAGCATTTCTTTCAAACTCAATATCCTGAGTACCAGTAGGTTCATCAGCAACAATTTATTCTTCTTCCAAATACCCTTGATTTTCAAATCTAAGAGGCTCCATTTGACCATCCTCTTGCAGTCCTGGGAATTTGGTTTCATCAAATGTGACATTCACACTTTCTTCAATGACTTTGTGATCAATGACATAGACTCTGTAGGCAGTCCTCTCCAAACCATATCCCATGAAAATGCCTTCATAAGCTTTAGCATCGAACTTTCCTTTTCTTTCATGGTTGTCAATCATCATGAAACACTTACTTCCAAATACATGAAAATACTTGACAGTAGGTTTCTTTCCTGTTAACAGATAGTAAGGAGTGTTTCCATGAGTCTTGTTGATCAAGGTTATATTCTGTGTGTAACAAGCCGTATTAATAGCTTCTGCCCAGAAGTATGTTGGTAATTTAGAATCATTCAACATAGTTCTCGCAGCTTCGATGAGAGTTCTGTTCTTCCTTTCTACAACTCCATTTTGTTGTGGTGTCCTGGCAGTGGAGAATTGTTGGACAATGCCCTCTTCTTTGTAGAAGTTTCCTAGTGTGGCATTTCTGAACTCAGTACCATTGTCACTTCTCAGATATTGAACTTGAGCATTGGGGGTTCTTTCAAGAACTCTTATGTGATCAATGATTTCTTGAGCAGCTTCGTCCTTTGTCTCTAAAAACCTTACCCAAGTGTACCTTCAATAGTCATCCACCATTACCGGGGCATATCTCTTCCTTGCAAGAGATTGAACATTTACTTGACCAAACAAATCCATGTGAATTAATTTGAGTGGCTCGGTGTTGGTATTCACTTGCTTTGATTTGTGCACAGATCTTTTCAATTTGCCCATTTGACAATCCTCACATAGTCCTTCTTGACAGAATTCCTGTTGAGGTAGTCCTCTCACTAAATCCTTCTTCATCAGAATATTCATATTCTTGAAATTGAGGTGTGAGAGCTTCTTGTGCCAAAGCATGCTTTCACCAACTGATGCTTTACTGTAAAAACAGTAAGCCTTGTCTTTATTGACAGAATTTAAATCTGCAACAAACAAGCTTCCTTTCCTGACTCCTTTCAAAGAGCGGCTTCGATCTTTCTTGTGATAGATATTACAAACCATCATATCAAAATCAACCTTGAATCCCCTGTCACTGAACTGGCTGACACTGAATAGGTTGTGCTTCAATCCATCAACAAGAGCAATATCTTCAATGATAACATTTCCAATTTCCAAACAGCCATATCCCACAGTGTAACCTTTGCTGTTGTCTCCAAAAGTTATGATTGGGCTGGCTTTCTCCACAAAATGTGATAGCAGGACTATATCACCAGTCATGTGCCTGGAGCATCCACTGTCGATGATCCATATGACCTGCTTCTATTTCTTGCCCTGCAAAACAGATGATTTTAATTTGCATCTGGTAGGGGTGTTCGCGGGTCGGGTTGGCCGGGTTGATGACGTTTTTGTAACCCGACCCAATTAAATCGATTTCAAAATTTTTAACCCAACCCGTAAAAAATAATTTTATAACCCAACCCTACCCATTATATATCGGTTTGGGTTGGGTTGGTTCGGTTTGAATGGGTTAAATAATTTTATAAAAAAAAATTAAAGTACACAAAGTAAAGCTCATTTTGAGAACTTAAGTAAAATTAAATTATGTGTAACCTAGGATTTTATTGTTAATATTTAATTTAATTATTGTTATAATTTTAGTAATGTAAATTACATCGTAAATCATATGCATACACGCCATATATAATCATACATCTATAAATAAAATTATATTAAATTATAAATTAAAAATATATATTAGATCGGGTTGGGTTGGGTTGGGTTGGCCGAAAAAATATAAAACCCATACCCAACCCATTTAAATCGGTTTGAATTTTTTTTAACCCAATCAAGTATCGGGTTTTTTTATCGGTTTGAACGGCCGAAAAAAGGGTCGGGTTGGGTCGGTTTGATCGGTTTGGTGAACACATGAACACCCCTAGCATCTGGTACCCAAACTCTGCTGGGTCCTGCAGTTACATCATCATTGTTCATATCATTCTGTTTCACATTTAAATCGACACTAGAATCCTCCTGTCTGACTTCTTTTACTGTCCACTTGGTTCTAGAGTTAGACTTAGTCTTTCTCTTGGTGGAAGCTGCCTTTTTACCAACATAGGTAGGCACAGAAGTCTCAGCAGTTTCTAAATAGGAGCATCTTCCAGTAGACAGAATAGGTAGATTGAAGCAAGTACTCATAACAACAATTTTGCATGGCATACAGTCAATGTTATTACAGACATCCATACTTCTTTGCATAATGGGGGTTCTATGTAAGTTACCACTAACATTGGATGCATTAACCTTATCCTATTTGGGTTTCTTACAAACAAATGTTAAATGATGAGATGATCCACAATTATTTCAAAGCTTCCTAGGGGCATCCTTAACATGACTATATCCATTCTTCTTATCAATCCCTAACTTACCATTCCTATTCTTAGGCTTGTAGGCATTTGCTTTGACAGTATGTTCTGAAGTTGCTGTCGAGCCACCCTTGACAGTACCTTTCTTTGCCTCTATCGTGACAGCAGGTTTGAAAGTTGCTGTTTTGGGTTCTCTCTTGACAGTATCTTTTGAAGTTTCTGTCTCATCCTTGTTGTCAGCTACTTTAGAACATTCTGTCTGATTGCTTGGTAGAGTTTCTGTAATGGGGAACTTGATAGTATCTTTTCCTTTGCTCAGTGTGCTGTCAATGCACTCATCTTCATCAAGTATCTCTTGTTTGATGAACAAGGAGGTTTCATCAAAATCAGCTTGAAGATTTTTGAAAATCGGATTGTTAACTCTTTTGAGAATTTGAGGTTTGACAGCATCACTTTCATCAAGACCAATTGCCTTTCCATGCCTTCTACCATACTCGAAACCTATTCCTACCTTTTGATTCTCAGTGTGATTATCATGATATTCCTGGACTAACCTAGAAGAGTTTCTAAAAGCTTTGAGTTTAAACTCGTTTTCTACAATTTGACTCTTGAGAAAATCTTCTATTTCCTTAGCACAGATAATATCATTCTTCAATCTAGCATTCTCTTGAGCTAATGAATCTAGGGGACTGGTTCTTAACAACAACATTTCATTTTCAGATTTGAGAGTTTCATTCTGTTTAGTTAACTTAGCAATTTCTTCATGAGCAGCAGATAAACTAACATGAATGTTAAACATCTCAGCACTTAAATCCTCAATGGTATGCTTATACTCAGTTTTAGACATATCAAGTAAGACTAGTGTTGAGTATTGAATACGATAAAAGAATACAGAGGGGGGGGTGAATGGATTCTTGAACTTTTCTTTTTCCAAGTCTATGTAGCAAGAGTGTTTGTGTGTGCAAGATTGAAGGTGCGGATAAAGAATAACACAAAACACAATATCAATTTAATCTAATGTATTATTAGATAAAGGTTGCTACAATCTGTGAATACAAATGATAGTATTCTCAGCTTCGTTTTTCTCAGAGAGATACAGCTTACAGTGTATGAAAAACTTGACTCATAAAGTTACTAAGTTAATTGACTAAGGAAGTGAGGCTGTATCCTTATAGAAAATGGATACACCCTACTTACTACAAATAAGGTAGCTGAACAAATTACTTTCTAGTCTGTCTATCCTTTTTGAGTAAGTGTCCAAACAGTTACAGATTTGACTTTGCAAAGCCTGTTCAGATCCACTTCTTTAGCCCCTTGTCTCTTCCACATCTCTCCAAGCTTCCTTGTAGGCTTTCCAGAGCACGTTACAGATTGTGGTCCATAAAGTGCATTGGCTTGTTGCAGGTTTCTGACTTGTACAATTTCTTCAGTATTTTGTCTCCAAGAATGTATTCGAGAAGTGACTAAGTAGTTGATTCGAGAACTAGAATTGACTTGATCGATAACTCTGAGTTCTCGAACACTGTTATATTGACATATCGAATTACTTCTCGAATAGCTCTTTTCTTCAGGATTCCTTGAGTTGTCGAATAGAACACTTGACTTGTCGAATCCTTGAGATATCGAATAGCTTTCTGAGTCTTTGAGATATCGAATGGAACTTTGACTTGTTGACTCCTTGAGAACTCGAATACTACTTTGACTTGTTGACTTCCTGAGTTCTCGAATAGAGTACATAGACATATCGAATGAGATATCGAACAGTGTATTCAGAGATATCGAATAGTGTCTTGAGATATCGAATCCCTGACTTCTCGAATGCTGGACTTCTCGAATAGACAAATATACTTCTCGAATTGGTACTTAGGCAAATTCTTCATTTCTTCAAATCCCAACTGTGATTATTTGACAGTCTTTATCTTCTTGCTTGAGGCATGAACCTTGGAACTTCTTTCAAGCATTATTCTAGACTCTATAAGTACAGTTACACAACTAGGATTTGATGCCTACTGCAAGTACAATACAAACAGAAACTCTACAACTAGAGGTTCCCTCAGTTAAGAGGTCATGTAAGTAATGCAAAGCATTACAAACAATTAGGCTTGTTATTAAATGTTAAACAGGCATGCCTCTGTGACTAACAATCTCCCCCAAATTGTGAGTGAGACCCTTAGTCACAATTTCATGTCTGATAACAAGCCTAACATACATAAAGATAAAACTTGAAAAGTACAGGTATGAAATTTGATTGAGCATATGAATGAAATTACAAGATGAATAATCTTACAGTATGATGAAATACTAGCCATTCTCATTTGATTCCATCTCCATTGCTTTGGCTTGTAGATCATCATATGCTTTCTGTTTTCTTTCTTTCTCCTTTCTTGCATTATCATCCATGGCCTTTATGATCTCTGCCAAAGCATCCAATTCTTTAAGCATGATAGAGTCTTTGAAATCTTCAAGTACTGGTTTCAGAATGTTGGCAGGATAGTGACTGAGTAGGTTCATTCTTATATTGACATTATCTCCATTTCTCCTCCTATACTTCACCACATAGGGATTGAATTGAACTCTACACAATCCTTTTGCCCTTAGCTTTTCTGCTTCAACTTCCAGCCTATCAATCTCCTTCTCTCTTTCTAGCCATTTCTCAAAGCACCCATTTCTTATCTTCTCAGCATAGTCTCTCTTCATCTTTACAAAATCAATCAACTCCAGCTTCCATACTTTCTCCACTTTGTCTTCAGAATCCAATAATGCAATGATTCTTTCTATTTCATATAGCTTGCCCCAATTTTGACATTGTCCTTGTTTGAATTTCTTCTCCCTTCCATCAGTGTATTTAATCTCAAGGCAGTTATTCATAATGGCAGCATAGTAGATTCTTTGAGCTCTTAGATATTGCAATTGGTCTTCATCAAAGTCTTCATCTAATGGTTGGAGTTTTAAGCCTGGATAGATTGTCAGAGTCCTTGATTGGGATAGCTTTGGTTTCCTTGCAGCTTGTTTGAATTTGATCCTTTTTACATGGTTGCTAGGCAGAAACCTATGACCCTTGTTGGTAGACCATAGTAGTATTCCATTAGTAGTTTGCTTTCTGAAACATACACATGGTTTCTTGATTTGAATCCCCTTCACTTCTTGAGGTGCCAAAATAGTTGCATACGCCAGAGATGTAGATTTTGATGAATCATTACTAGTGACATCCACCCTAGACATTGAGCCTTGTGTTGTGGTGGAAGTGTCATTAATAATGTTCATGGCTTACTGTTTTCCACTCTTCTTTTCATATACCTTTTCTCCACCCTTGTCATCATCCTTCTTTCTGCTTTTATCATCCCTTTTCTTCTTGTCATCACTGCCCTTATATCTCCCTTGATCTCCACCCCTGCTTCCACTTTTATCATGATCATCCTTGTCTTGATTTGACTTTCCACCTTGAGCAATAGGCTTGATGTCTGATTGAGAGTTGATAAACTTCACCAGAATGTTAAGAGCCTCCTTTTCAGATTCAGATTTTCCACTCCTTGAATGTAGAACTCCAACCAGAAACTTTATGGTGGACATGTTGTTTGCTTTTAGATGTTGGCCAAATCTGAAAGCAACAATGTCTTGATCCTTTTCATATAGAATACAATGAGGCTGAGGAACTACTTGAGGCAGTTGAGATTTCATGCACTTGGTGAGAATCTCTTTGAGCATATCATTGTCTGGTGAGTTATTCCTTTCTATCTTCTTGATGATTGTTCCAAGTTCAGAGCTAGATAGAATTTGAAAGGCTTCAATGTGGATGTGAAAGAGGTTCTTGGCAGTGTGAATCAAGATTTCTCTATCATTCGAAAGAATGATGGCATGGGGATTGGTTTGCACAATTTCTCTTCTCATTACAGTGACTTGAAACACATCTTGCACAAGAAGCTTGATGTAGTCAAAGTAATGGAAATTGGCTCTTTTCCTTAACTCTTGTAGATGCTTCAAAAAGGCTATGTCATGGTATAGTCTAGAGTTTGCAGTTTCTTGACATACCCTTTGAGTAAGCACATTTCTGAATTCTGAAGGTTCAGATTGAAGGGATTGTTTAGCAATGTCAGGGATGTCAAATTCATACTCTGACTTCCCTTCAGTTTCAGATGGCTTGGCAACTTCATCTACAACCACTTTCTTCAGCTTGTCATCCTTGGATGTAGATTTCTCAGACTGAGATGACTTAGCAGTTCTTGGTTGGCCACTGTCATTGGTTGTAATGCCTTTGGTTTGAGATTTCTCCCCCTTAGTCTGAGGCTCCCCCTTAGATTTTGAGTTCCTTGTTATCCACTTCTCCCCCTTAGGCTTGTTGTCAGGCACAGAGGCTGTAGTAGGAGCCTTTGGAGTTGAAGATTCTTCAAGTAGAGGGATACCCATGTGCTTCATCATGGCAGACAGCATAGATTGCTGATCCAGAAGAACATTAGCAGTGGTAGTGGCTTGAGTGTTCAATTGCTCAGTTAGATTTGTAACCTTGCCTGCCAGATGGGCATTGGATTCTTTGAGAGACACCACCTCCCTTTCAAGAGTATCAACC